>CM052291.1:6674892-6845387 GCA_028455765.1 Lasioglossum oenotherae | reverse complement strand
TATATATATATATATATATATATATATATATATATACATACATGTCCAGACGAAACGTTAATAGTAAATTGCCTGAATTCCAAGGAACAGGAGCTAGACAGACAAGTTGTTTTTTCCTCAATGATCGTGATAAGTTGGAAGCAGTGTATTGATAAACTTAAATAATATGATGTCTGAACATCTCAATGAAAATCACAAGTGAAACACAAAGCTTCCCGCGTGCAGAAGAAAATAGTTCCTGGCATCCGCAAAGATCGCAGTGAAAATTTGCTAATCCTATTCGCCGAACGAGAGTCAACGCAGAATTCGAACCGTTCTATTCACCGTGATTCGAGAAAAGCTATGGTACCTAGATCGAGGCCACCCCGCGCGGAAGATCAATTTGTTGAAAGGGAAGCGAAGGTGACTCGCAACTCTGGAAAGAATACGCCAGGCTGGCAGCCTGCTTAGCTCGTCAATGACCGATCGACCGCAGAAAAATCGAGGCGACTTTCACGCGGCAAAAAGACCGCCCGGGAATTAGCTTCTTCCGCGCGCCCGGCCGAGAATAAAGGTAGAATTCGGGTAGAGATCATGCTCGGGCGTCAAGGGAGCCGCTTGTACAGGCTCATCGAGGCGCATGAGGCCCGGCCTGGCCGATTACCCCTCGAAAAATCAATTCGAACACGGTCCCGGACGGGCCCCGACAATACCGCGGGACATGCCCAACACTAAACCTACCACCACCGGTCGATATGACGAATTTGTAGAACACCGTAGGATGGTTTCTCGGTCTTATTGGTTATTTGCAATAAAAACTGCAAAGAATGAAAAAATGCAAAATTTATTTTCAAGGGACCAATCGGAAGACATGCCCTACAAGATGCAAAAAGGTTTCGTTGCGATTGGTCCATCCATCTCGGCGTAATCGGTGAACATGCATAGAAAAAAAGCGAAAAAAGGCACATACGGATCGAATTGAGTAACCTCCATCTTTTTCGAAGTCGGATAAACATTATGTCTACTGATCACTAGACTGCGGATTTTATGCATTTATGACAAAAAGGACCATTTATGACGTGCAATTTAAAACAGTGGATATATTGAAAATAAGATAATAATAATAACATATTGAATAAGATAATTAAAGGGAGAAAGAAATGTTTATTTTGCTCCCGTGTCTTGCAATCAATGAAAACATTTTTTATTTGCCATAAAGATCCGCAGTCTAGTAATCAGTAATAGCGCAATCCCTTGTTTTTCAAGCGGTGTCCGGTGTACCGCACGGTTCCATTGAAATCCCAGGCGAAAAGTGTGTTCGCGGCCCGCGGACACCGACAATGCGGTTCGACAGCGAACACGAAACGAGACGCGGCTCACAATACCACGAATTTGCAGCTCTCCTTGCGGCAATTAGCCCCTATTGAGCGGTGCACGACAGCTCGAGGGACCGGTCCCTCGCCCTGGTGTTTTTCGTCTTCGTCGTTCCTTCGTTTTCCCCCTTCGTTCGTTCCCTCCCCGTCCCTCTTCGCTTCTCTTTTATATATATATATTCTCCGGTTCACGAAGCCTCTTCTCGCACGGTGGAAAGCCTTTCGCGGACTCGCCGGTGTCACGGCCACGTGCACGCGATCGCTACAAGCGAATCCGCACGCCCATCGGCTGTCGGATGAATTCCCATTAAGCCACCCGGAGGCCCGCCTCTGAATGAAACGGGCCACGCCGCGTTGCACCGCGTTCCCGCTTATGCGAACGACGCATAACCGCGCTGTCACGATATCGCGTTCAATAGCCGGCCTTAATTCCGTCGTTGCCTCGCCCGTCGAGAATCTTCGCCGAATATATGTATGTATGCATGAATTTTGCCAATGCACTGAACGGCCACGCGATCATTCGAACCCCAACTGGTATTTCTTGTCCAACTACGGTAGAACCTCGATCGTTGATTGGTTGCCATTGCGTTCGAACAGGAGCAAGTTCGATAATCTTTTTTGATAAAAAGGATTGTTGAGCTTGTTTGCGTTACGAATGGACTGTGAATGAAATTGAATGTTAGAGGGGTTTAATTTAAGAAGGTAAAATCATTTTATAATCAAATGTAAAGCTAAACCTACCGACCGCTAAAAGAGATTAGAATCTGTTACTACGTTGGAAAAACGACAAGGCTCTATCTGCATATTTAGATTTTCTGCAATTTTTATTGCATACAACATGTCGTATTACGTTCTAAACCAATTTACACAACTAAAGTTATTATAGCAAACGCAAACTTTGAAAAAGGTTCAAAACTGAACCGAAACGTTAGGAAAGAAAAGTTTCTTCCAAAATTGCTAGATTTACTAAGTGATCGAAACGGTAGCGCCGAAAGCATCATTAAATTAAATATTCAACATGTATGCTTGGATAAAGAAAGTCGAATCAACTTTCATCTAACAATAAGCAACGTCGTCATTTCAATAATTGAGAATTTTACTGGATACGAGTTTTAAGTATATTTAATTTTTTGATAATATCAATGAAAATTAGAAAGTGTACCTTCCAGTAAATATCGTGGACACAGGTACCAAAATAAATATGTTCTACCTGAATCCGCAGCAAGCTGGAGTCAAATAGAAATTTATTATCTCCCTTAATATTGTTGAAAATAATATAATGGTATTCTTATGTATGTACCGTCGCTCGTACAAGCAGATCAGCAGAACAACCCTACAACAAACGGCCCATTGGAAACCGTATTTTCTTCAACCCCTTCGAGGCGAGAGCACATTCATCGCGCAGAAAGATAGGATGTTCATAACATTGGAAACGAATCCCGTGGCATCGGAGGCCACACGGGGTGCAGATCCAATCCGAGCTCAATTTCTCGTTCCGTTTGAAAGAGGCTTTTTCATTCAGCCCTCGAAGTTTTCCTCGAAGTTTCCGTTTAACGCGATTTTTCCGGTGTCGGAGGCGGTCCAAGAGATTCGGCGATTTCACGCGGATGCGCGCGGAAAAAAGGATCGTGCGCTCGGTCCAGGTAGGAGACCCGAGATACCTTCCGGAAAACGAATGCGTGTTTTGACCGGTCACCAGGTTGGACACAGGAGAGGACTTTCGACGGGGGCTGTTTAAGGATCCCCGAACTGTGGCGAATCAGGAGGCAAACAGGAGTATAAATACGACCGGTGTCGGGGATCATTCGGTCACGCTGATCTTCCCCCTGTTTTCTTCTTAACCGGCGCTCACTCTGGCCATTCTCTCTCTCTCTCTCTTTTACTCTGACTTTCGACCGTCTACCTGGCTGATAGGAAACCAGCGCACAGTGGTCCAGTAGCCCGCTTTTTCTAGCCAAAATTCAATTTTTCGACTTTGAAATTTCAACCAAAGTTTTGTTTCTCGAATATAAGAACCCTTCGGAGGCTCGAATTTCAAAATATTAGATCTTTCAGACAGTGGCGGCAGTGGGCCCCTTAATTTCGCAGCATAAATTTTTTTCTGCAAAAGAATTCAATCTATTTACAAAAAATTAAATCAACTTTTTCAATTTTCAATTGTGTGTCATGCTTATTTTTAATACCACGAACGTTCTATGTTAAAGATTAAAATTTGTTTGTTTTTTTTTATGTAAAACTCCAAAATTTTTACCGCTTGACGCCTCCACTTGGCTCGAGTCGCCACTGCTTTCAGATAACTTTCCGAGCAGATACAACGTTTGACGTGCAAACCTATAAAATTGGAGTTCCGATTGAATAGTTTAATTCTTCCTTACACAATATAAATGAATAACTCACTTTAAATATTCTAAATGGCTGAAATTGATTCGCAGAAGTGTGAATTCGGCGTGCAACACATCTGTAGGCTCCGAGTCTTTATGCAGAGCAAAAATGTTCGTCAAATTTTCCCCATCGATTTCCCCCCAACATTACACTATTTTTACATTTCACTCATATTTCGCGACATGCATATTTGTCAGACTTTGTTAAATCAGTTGCAGTCTCCTGTTGCTACAAGTCAGAAACCAAGTTTTCAAATGATCATGCATTTTCTATACAAAAAATGAGATGCTAAACCCCACCACAAATGTCAAATAAACAACTTCGAAGCTTTGAAGTAGTCGTGACACTACTCTTCCATTGTCCCATTAAACGGAACAAACCGCCATATGTCGAGCCAAGCGGCGCATTGTTGAATAATTGCAGAATCACCGCGAGATAATCGATGGTACGGACGATTGAACACCCTCGGGTGCAATTTGTCACCATGAATCCGTCATTCGGATGGCGACGTTGGAGCTGAACTTTCCTCGCGCGTACATATCGAGGATTTCCAGTGAATTCGCGCGCTCGAATGATGTTTCCCGGGAGCAGTTCATCCGGGCGCAAATTTACATAACGAAGATGTGCAGAAGACAAACACAATGTGTCTCCATACCGGCGATTTATCATCGCTTCCGAAGGGAGTCCGTGTGTTTGTATGGCCGTTAATAATTTGCACGGCCAACAATAAGGTATGCCGAAGCACGTACTCAAACAGACACACACATGCCACACACTCGCCGGGGGAATAATTTTTGTAAGAAAGGACAGAGAAATTACATACGAGAGACTCGCCGCTTAGGAGAACAGTATGTATACATATTGTAAGCTCGGGTAATTTATGTCCCTATTGCTTGCAAACATGGCGTCGTTACGTATATACACGATCTTCGGGAGTGAGCTCGAGACGTTTCTCATTAAATTTCTGTGTGGCAGGTTGCTGTTCGAGGGAAAATGCAATCTAAACTTTCCACGATACCTGGATCTTCTTCATGTTTTAGTTGATTCAAATCGGGCATTAGTGAAATTGTTTTTTCGATGGTTTATTCGTTGAAAGAAGTACTCGGAGCTCTTTAGAAAAGCTAGCTTGTGCGAGTTATGAATAGACTGTGGATCTTCATGCATTCATAAGAAAATTGAGTAGACGAAATTGAAAATCGTAGGAAAATTTTGAGAATTCGACATGCCAATATACAGGCTGTCCCAAAATTCCTTCAACAGCCGAAAATGGGAGGTTCCTGAGATCATTTGAAGCAACATTTTCCTTTGCAAAAATGTTATTCGCGGTTTTGTTTAGGAGTTATTAACGAAAAACACGGACCAATCAGAGCGCGATGTAGACGCGAGTTGGCACAGTCGGCCAATAGACAGTTGGCGCGTTGTTGCTTTAAATGATCTCAGGAACCTCCCACTTTCGTCTGTTGAAGGAATTTTGGGACACCCTGTATGATTTCTCGTCTACTAAAATGATTAAGGGAATAAATAACATTCTGTTCGGTTTCTATTTCTTGCAATCGACTCAGAAAATTTTTATTTTCCACGAAGATCCGCAGTCTGGTTGTGAATGAGGCGTATCCCTGGAAAACTGTAAACTCTAATTAAATATAAAATTTAACCGAGATAAATAAATAGTTAATTTTAAATATTCCCAATGGGTGAAATTGTTTTGCAAAAGGGTGAAATTCGAGTGTGAAACCGATGAATAAAAGTGGTCTAAATGTCAGGTAGAGGCGACGGACAAAGCAACGACTGCTAAGAAGAAAAGAAAGAGAACCATGAAGAGTGCGAAAGATCAACAACGCCTGGCAAGCGGGGAAACCGAAGGAAAGCGATCGAAGTGCCGGCGAATTGAGTGGGCCATGAGAAATCGAGGACCGGCGATGAAAAGGAGGAGGAAGCATCGGGTGGGCAGGAATTAAAAAGATCAGGGATGACTAATAACGAAGAAAAGGGAGACAAGAGGGGAGGGAGGAAGAAAGAACAAAAGGAGAATCGGTGGGGAACGGTGAGGTGAGTGGGAGGATAGTGGAACGGCGAGGAACAAACGAGGAAAGAGAGAAAGAGGTGGAAGAAGTACAAAGGAAGGGTGGCTGTGATGTAGCTTCGTATAAAGAGAGGGAAGAATGGTGAAGAGCCCGAGAAATGTGCGTGTGTACGTGGTGCCGACCGTGGTGCACGATGGGGCGCCTTGTTCACTCAGCGGGGCACCAGCTGGGCCCCTCCCAGACTTTACATCTATTTACAAACATTTTGGCGGACAGGAGATAGAGTGAAACGGAGAATGGTAGAGAATGCGCGCGGTTGGGCAAAGTCGAGAATGTCGGGCCTTATGAAAATCCATTTCGGGTGAAAAATGGCCTGGCCCGTAATCCATTAGGGGCACAAGGGCAGAAGAGGGCCCGGAGACAGGGATGAGAAAAAGGGCGACCGCAAAGCTACGCGCGAAATACCCTCGAAATGGATCGCGACTCTCGTGCAACAGTCGGGGGCCGCCAGCAGCGGAAGCCTTGGTAGCCTTGGAGCTGGTCCAGCGAACCCCGTAGCAGAGGGAAAATTTCAAACAGGATTTATGCGAGAAAATTCAAATAAAAATAGAAGAAAACTTAAAAATAATTATGGGAGCTGAGACTGTCCGATCGTTGCAGCGGTCTCGCAACGAAAGGAATCCCTCGAAAGTTTAGTTTTAGCGGTTGCGCAAGTGGAGTGACAAAAATCGACGGAAATCGCTAGAAAGTCGAAGTAATTAATATTTATTCCCTGCAGCGCCGGCGATGAAACACGATCCGGTGAAAAAAATGGGTTTGCGAAAGGTTAGTGAAAGTCCTATATGGGTTTCATACGGGCAGCCCGAAGCCTTGAAGTCGTCCAGGTGTGGAGCCACGGTTCCAGACATCTGATTCCCCTTCGGGTTTTTAGCACGCGTGTAACATTCGTAACGATATTACATCGACCGGTTCGCCGGGCTGCGTTCGATTCTCGTTCCGAGCGCGACAGGTAGCAAACCCGGCGAAATTTTCCAGTCCGCGAGAGTCCAGGCTCTCTCGGTGAGAACCGGACGAAAGGCGAAAAGCAAACTAGTTTCGGCGGATGATGAACTGGCCGCGACAGGTATAATGTCCACCGGTCCTCGCACACCCTATCTCCGCTGCATCTCTCACCTCGATACCCGTTAATTATCGAGCGTCTATCACTTACACCTCGTTTACATGCACCGTATCTTATCTCGTGCAGCAGCCCGGCGTGTTAATGCCCGCGCGGCCGCTAGTTAACCAGCGAGCAATTTCAATTCCGCATTTTCAATGAGCGTCCTCCGCATTCGGATTCGCGGACCCTGTTCCTCGGGCCAGTCGTTCGATCACCGCCGATCGGAATAGAAAGACTCGTCGAGTTCGCGTCAAGCTTTAACCCTCTGCGCTCGGAGCAATTTCATCTTGAAAATTAAACATTTTTTTCGGCCTAGAATATTTCGTTATGTACATGGTCAACATTAGCGTAGCAGTCCAGAGAGAGAAGGTTCAAATTTTATATAATAAGCGTACAACAAATGTATTTTGATTCGCTTATAAAATGCTTATAGAATGTTGTGCATTCGCTGTTTCTTTGAAATAACAATGCAAAGATTTTTACAAAGCACTAAATCTTTCGCAATTTCCAGGTTGCAGGGAATGTGCGACGAATGCACAACAAATGCATTTTAGGAGTGATTCGAAATCCACAGCCTGACCGCGCGAAAGTGTCTGCAGGTCGGGCTCGTGCTCAGTCGGAAACGTTCGCCAGAGGTGAGAAGGTCAAGGGAAAAAGTTACGAATAATGCAGAAGAAGAAGAAGAAGGAGGAGGAGAAGAAGAAGAAGAAGAAGGAGAAGAGGAAGACGAAGAAGCTGCAGCAGCAGCAACGGCAACGAAAGATGGGCCACCTCCTGAACAGGAAAAGGGGTTGGGTCCGAGATGAACGAAGATGGTGAAGGAGGACTGGGCTCCATCCCAGCATCCAGAGTTTCGGCCCCGCCCCCGCTGGTTTCTTCTCGAGTCCTCCTCCTCCTCCGTCCCGTTTCAGCTTCACTTTCGCGGCCAGACCAACCTTTTATTCCATTCTTCTTGTTTCAACGTGCTCGTTCCTCTCTCGTCTCCCCCTCCTCTCGCCGTTCCTGTTCCTCAGGTTCGGGGCCTCTCCACCTTCTCCTTTGATTTCCTTCTTGCCCCCCTTATCCGGAGGGGGGTCCCACCACCAACGAGCGTTCATCACCTCCTCGCCCGAGAGAGCTGACCACGAGTTCCAGGGGCCAGCACGAGAGAGCACTTTTGCTCTGCTCTTGATATTCCATTCACTAGGAAACGATCCGCACCGAGCGTCAGCTGATCCCAGGACCCAGGAAGTCTCGCTTTTTCTCCCTCATAGAAACGCCCCCTTCCCAGTCGCCTTGGCGACACGTCGGCATTAAGGGGGTAGTATAGGCTCGATTTGTAACTAGAAAATACCTAGAATCTTACTAGATTTTGGGTCGAAAATATGGGTCCCGTACTTAACGTTGTTTAATCTTATTTGGGCAAATTTTGGGCTGGGTGAGGGCTCATTCTAAAGCGGAAGGTTCAACGCAGTGCGCTTTTCTCATCATATCAGTCAAAAAAGTCTTTTAGAGACAGAAGATGCATTGAAACTTGCGGGTTTTTTTCCTAGATTTTTTCTCTACTTTAGGCCCTCATATTATTTATCTCCTCATATTATATCAGCTCACATACTACCTCATATTATCACAGATATAAACATAATCTCGTTATAAAACAGTACTAGATTGAAACAATTCGAGAATATTCTAATGTCGTTTGTCAAGTAAAAGTATCATTAAGGGACGAAATCAATTTTTATTCTATTCCTGCTTTCCACAATGAACGTAAAACATTTTCATTTTGCATAAACATCCACAGTACAGTTCCGTCCTATCACGTCCGCAATTGTGCTAGTATTTAGACTGAACTCTTTGGACAATGTTCAGCAAGACCAAGACTTTCAAATCCAGCAGAACTATCCTCCTGTTCCTCTTCAAGCAACTCCAATTCCGTCCGGCGTTAGCTTGTTCCAGGTTCCTCGCGATTTCGGCAGGGAATCATTCGGATAATGGGAACCGATCGATCCGAACGATTGGTAATGCGCGTGTTTAGAGGACAATGGCCCGAAGAGCCCGGAGATGACATGGCAACAATGGGCCCCGTGTTTTAAAGAAGAACCACGCGAGCTTGCTCGAGTGTTTATCGAGCTCTCTAGATGGTCCCAGCGAACAGTGAAGAGCGATTCCCGGGGCCGGACGACCTATCTCACGCTTCTTCATCTCCGTTCCGTCGACTTCGTTCTCTTCTCATGACTTCGAGTCATTCATTTGCTCCGCGGTCCTTCAGCCGCGGCTGAACGACCAAACGAGTGGATCCGATAGAAGGCCGCGATTCAGAAACGCTCGCGATCGATCCTTTTGTTCCGATCGCTGCAACTCCGCAGTAAAACATAACAATTCTTCTAAATGGTTTTCGACCATGCTCTTCGATTAAGAGAATTGAACTTGATGATTGAGAACGTCGCACAGTGGTGCCGATCGCGAATCTAGCTGGACAAAATTATTCTGGCATTATTTCAAGACTCAAAGTTGTAGTTAAGTAGGACATTACATTCGTCTTGACATATCAGCTGCAACAATATGTAATGAAAAATACTTAGTGACATTTAAAAAATTAACATGATCATATTTTTTTATTAAAGAAAAAAGTTTTGTGAAATTTATAGATGATCGAGTATCGATTAACTTTTGTTGGAAACATTTTCTTGCCAGATTATCCGAAATGTTCTTTCTGTTTTTCTGCAACAAAGCAAAATAGACACGTAAAAAATCGAAGGCAAGGTTCGTTCGGAAACGCTTGAAACACGACTGACGTGTGCAATGTTTTGACACCCGCAAAAGCTCATTTTCTACCTGCTTTGGAAGCATTTTATATAACACCTCTTCGAGTAAATGATCATTGACCCTTACAACCGTTTCATTAGAAGGAAGTTCCAACATGTTTCGCGCTCTTCTGCGAAAATGTGTTTTTTTATTTTTGTCCAGCTAGATTCGCAATCGGCACCACTGTGCGTCGCTTCTAATTTTGAATTACTTCCTACTTGGCAGCTGAAGCGTGCAGTAGAACTGCATTAGAGGGTTGGCTGACCACAGGCCCACTGAATCTCCTTATGGTCTCGAGAATCTCATAGTTCAACGTACAATTATTTTACTGAAGGGTTGACACCTTGCAGCTCAAACAATCGACCAAAATTCAATTTGTCCAATTCTTCATGCTACAGAATTTACATTCGAAATTCAGCCTTTAGCAAATCAATTATAACCTTATGCAAATCATTTAAAAACGTGGTTTCTGACTTACATGAATCCCTTGCAACGAGACTGCAACTGACTTAACAAGGTCTAACAAATATGAATGTTGCGAAATATGAGCGAAATATAAAAATTCAAGAATACTGCAATGTTGCTTCTAACGCTACAAAATCATTAGGGGATGAAATCGATAGGGAACATATTTGTTCCGGCATAAAAATTTGGAGTTACGGTATTTGCACTCGAAATTCACCCTTCTGCAAATCAATTTCGCCCATCGTTTAAAATCTCGATTCCAATAAACAGTTGTGACTCGTTTGCAATCAATATTCGTGCACACAATTATGGAAAACAAACATTGAACATTGTCGAGTATGTTAACCATTATAAAGTTTCTTTGACGGCATTCGATCTCGAACCGACGCCGACGGGTCGTGTCCGTTAGATAATCCCGTTTCCCATAAATCATAGAGCAAGAACTAGTCGGATCTATGTGTGACAGACTCGGCGGGGCTTGTGATTGAGTTATAAAATCGGTCGATAAATCACGACACATTATACTCGGTCGACACTGTCGCAATTTGCGGTCCGTGGCTCCGAGCGGTGTACGAATTAAATTTCGAACGGGTAGACATCACTTCCTGGAAGCCGTCGATGGGAATTTCGATCTTGATCGAGGAATTTTCGGGGCTGTATAGACGTCCATAGACAGGCCGCTGCACTTTGACAATCCTGGGTTGGGTTACATCGTTGCATACCATCGATCCGAGGGAATGTTTCACCGTGACGTCGTCCAGGAACCACGTAATCACGGAAGATCCGGTCGAGTTGCGTGAAGTTCGAGCCTTTCTCGACCAATAAATAATTCATAGATAATTCCTAATGGATTCCGGATACATTTCAGTCGGTACCAATCGGCTTACGCAACAGTGTCTTCGTTGCATAATCGAAGGCAAGCCTTAGAATTCGATCCTCTCTGTATAATTGATTGTTTAATGGATTGGCAATGTGTTTGTCGAGAAATTAATCATTGGAGATGTTGTTTTCCCTAACAAGTTTTATATCTGGTGGAATGGCAATTTCTCTGCAAAAATTGTTTCCGTGGACACCGAGCCAGCTGTCTAGACAATTATTTTTTTAATGTTCTCAATGTTCTGGTCGTAATATCTCCGCAGTAGTTTTTTAGGAGCAACTCTGTTTCACTTATTCACATATTGATCGAATTATTAGATCATTCGGAAAGTTATTTCGTTTTCTCAAGGAAAAAATGAAAACCAATTTCTTTACTATTTACGAGATAAGTTTTATGACATTTTGTTCTATTATGTTCTGTTATACTACTTTCAACCTGTTAAACATATCGAGAAAGAAAGTACATTTACATGTCACTACAGTTTGTCGCAATTCCGGTGGAAAATTTCTATTTTCCATAAAGATTCGCTGTCTAGTAATAACAAATGGAAGCAATGGACCAAATAGAATGCTGGTAGAATTGTAGAAATCTTCCGAATTTTCAGATAATAAGCTTGAAGAAGAATGATCTATTTTCCTCGCAATTTACCAAATAGTTTAACGATGATCGCGATAGGATTTCCGGCACCAGGAAGAAGGAGTTGGCAAGGAACTGAGAAACAGCGAGTACATACGCAGAAAATGGCCTAATCCTTGAAGACCGGAGGGAAGGGGAGGTGGAGCTTGTGGAATGTCTGAGATTAATTAGCACGGATCCGAGCGCACAAATTCGAGATCGCGAAACACGAGAGGAGCGAGTCAGCGTGAAGGTATTGGAAGCTAATTTTCAGATGGGTGTCTCAGGAGACGTGGTTTTCCAAGAAGCAGCGGGATCGATCGCGGCGATCGATCGAGTAGGAGCGTTCGAACCTGTCGTGGAACCTGGATCGTAGTCCTCGGGGCCCGTGTCCCGAGGAGCTCGGGTTACATCCTTATTACATACCTGCGCGCGGTGGACACGATCACGGGTACGCAAGTCGAGGTGGTGGAAGAAGATCGAAGTCGACGGGCCGCGAGGCCCTTTTGTCTGTGGGAACGGATTACCGCGGCAGAAGGTGGAGGGCGAGGCGAGGTAAACTTGCGATCCGACGACCGGGGGATATCCTCGAGAAAAAGGAGAGAAACAGGGGCGTGTTGTTTTGGCCCCGGGGCACATCACGCCCGTCGTCGACAGGACAGGATCCACGAAGGCGACCACGGGTGATGAAGCCTCGTCCGCCGCGATCAAAGCACGCCTCGTCGCTTCCAGTGCCTCGGCACTCAATCTCGCAGCTTCCTTCTTCCTCGACAGCTCCTCTCATTTGTTTATTTCTCATTGAGGACCCGCTCGATCCTCTTAGCCCTCAACTCGCCGACTTCTCGCCAACGACAACCCCCTCCAACCTCTAATTTTACAATCTAGGTACACGGTAGCGCACCAGCCAAGTTCTCGCACTATGTACCTCCTTCTACATGAAACAACTTAGCCGTTTTTTAGAGGCTTATAACTCGGCACTGGAGGCAGATGGAGAGATGTAATTTCGTACACTTGTTAAATGCTATCATGTCTCGATGTTGACAAAACATTAATCTTCCAACATTAGTAGATTCCGAGGTATAGGACCTGAAAAATCGCTAAATTTCTCACTGACTGACTGACTGACAGATCATCAAAACCTTTTGGCTACTTCCCATTGACCTACGAGCTTGAAATTTGGCACATAGGTCCACCATAACAAACACTCGTAGGAATACTGTACAAAGTTTGAAATTTTACACCTTAAAGGGGTTGTATCGAAAAAAAAACATTACGAAATAAGTATGTAGGATAGAACATAGCAGCATACCATACATAAGTATACGTTTTATTAGCTTCGAAGTCGCAGCAAATACTGATGAAAAAAACAATCGCTCTAACGTAAACAAAATAAACTGCACCGAGCATCGTCTATAGCGGCGGGGGGCATCGGATCCGAACGTTGCTGGCAGAGTGTTAATCTTTGATACATTGAATTTCGATTTTGTCTCGCAGATAAGAAAAGTATTTTTTTTTCTTTGATACCTACTTGATAATT
This sequence comes from Lasioglossum oenotherae, assembly GCA_028455765.1. NCBI lineage: Eukaryota > Metazoa > Arthropoda > Insecta > Hymenoptera > Halictidae > Lasioglossum > Lasioglossum oenotherae. The sequence goes on along the minus strand of CM052291.1, from coordinate 6,832,192 downwards.
GATGAAATTTCAACAAAAATTGATGAAATCCCAACAGAAACATCCTGTAATCAGGAGCCAAGTTCCTATGGCCGTAAAAAGTTGTGATACCGAACAAAATACGGCCAAGTTCGTTAGTTTAGAAATACCTCTTGCAATACTGGGAAAAGCGTTTGTAAAAATTAGTTTAAAACGAACGCTATTTAATCTTTAAAGAGTTACATGGAGGGCTAAATTATTCAAACTTGGCCGCTACTGTTTAAACCAATGGCCATAAAAGCTGTTAGATAGTGGCCAAGTTTGAATAATTTAGCCCTCCATGTAACTCTTTAAGGATTAAATAGCGTTCGTTTTAAACTAATTTTTACAAACGCTTTTCCCAGTATTGCAAGAGGTATTTCTAAACTAACGAACTTGGCCGTATTTTGTTTGAACTCACAACTTTTTACGGCCATTTTTGTTGGTTCCTTTTAATGTTGCAATCATCTTCTTTGTCTACATCTCCTAGAAAACGACAACAATTGGTATTTATTGTATGCTTAAGCCGCGTGCACACGCCTTCCGATTCCTAGAGATACCAACGGCAGCGACTTCCTTCAACCCCTTACTCTACAATCTATTTTGCGGATACGCTGATTAGAATTTCCTTGACATTCCTAATTTTCTATTAGACAAATTGATACCCATTGTATGCTTGAAACATTATCCGGTTCGAACCTCTGCTCTATCGGATTTGAACTCCTTCGACGTTCATGATTCCCTACAAGAAAAAAGCGAACACAGCTATTTAAGTATGAACAGCAGCGTGTTCCTTTTAATACGCATATTAGTTTCCGCAGAAACCCATTCAATTACGTGAAGCACCCTCGGCTCGAACGTTCAGTCATTATTGACTGTTCATCCGTCATTTACTTAGCTCCTCGACTATACGCGCATCCACTCGAAACGACTTTCACCGTTGCCAGGGTCCGGTGAAATTATCCTGAAGTAGAATAGGCTGCGCGGGAACAACCACTCGTATTTTAAACAGACACGGACGAGGCCGGAGGAAAGCAACGAATTCGAAACAAACGGACACAAGAACACCATTAAAGGCAGAGGTGACTTTTCGCATTCTCGAAGAGGAAAGCGGGGCTGGGTATTGACAGATGTAGCGGTAACGGGTTCAAAAGGTCTGTGCCACCTAGAATCCTCGAACGTGGAGGTATTCGAAATGGAACGCGGCGAATCAGTTCGATCACGACCCTCTTCGATCGTACAGGAGATTGGCAGGAGATTGCATCGAATTGTTCGTTTATATGAATTACGAACATCCGCGCGAAATAAGATCCGAAACGAAGAAAACTTGCGGTTGCTGTGATTATAAATAAACAGTGTTCAAAGAAATAGTTCAAGTAATAACATATTTAGAAATTTGAATTGTCTTTAAACTTTGTCCTCTCTTTCGCCGCCACCGGAATTCATAAAAAACGGAAATATAAAAATGTTTTCTTATAGTTCGAAGTTGCCTGCTCGTGTGCCAAAAACCATTGCTTCGATAATACTCTTCAGTTTTCGCGAAGAAAGCAAGAAAATCGCAAAGGAAACTGATATTTTGTGACTTTTTATTCTTCTACCATTATAGAAAATATTTGTTGCATTCTTAAATTTGTATTCAATAAATTACTGAACCTATTTAATATTCGAATAAACCGCTGAGAGTACTGTGCGAGGTGTCACGTCAGTTTTATATCGATAAAATTCGGAAAATCGTATGAAATGGAGATACTTCAGGCCGGAAGAAAAAATCGGTTTCCAAATTAGAATAGCTCCGAGTGCGAAGGGTTAAGATTCGGTCGCGTCGCAGTCATTTAGGGTGGGGGGGGGGGAGAAGGGTGGGAAGAAAGGATTAGAGAAGGAAACGAAGAAACGGGCGAGAGAGCGGAGGCAGCGTGACAGAAAAGAAAGTCGGGGGGCGGGCATACGTATACGGAGAGGACGGATATCGTGTTCCAAATCGTTCCATATCGAGGGATCGGGTTATTAGGATCGAAATGAATGTAAATCCCCTTAACACGATCCCCGGGCAAAACACGGCTACCCGCGGCTCCGAAAGTGGCCAGATTAGATACCGTAGCCTCTCGGGCCGGGCTCGCCACGATCCTGTAGGATGTAGCTGGGCCTGATCCTATCTCGTGGGCCTCCGCCACGTCGAGAGAGGATACCGGGGACCTACCCTGCGAGGACGGGCCCTTAAATCTCTCTCGCGGCGCGGTTCGGGCCCCAACGAGGAATGCCTGGTGCGCGTCCGACCTAACGAGCTTTTAATCGTCGCTTCGACGGTCCACCGACACGTGACGACGGTGTCACGTGCCTCTAAATCAGAGAATTATATCACCCTCCCACGCTGTCCGACATCGCTTTTCTCCCCTTTCCTTCTTTTCGTGACCAGGTAAGTTTCTTCTTTTGTCGACGCGCCGCGCCGCCTTTGCCTACCGACGCCGATCATTTTATTTTGTCAGCTCTGTACACGGTCCCTCTCCCATTGTCTAACCTTTTCAATATTTTTTAAAGTGGACTCCCGTGCACAACGAGATTGAAATATAAGTTACAATTATCGATCAATCTAGGTAAACCTACCGAGCATTAAAAACGGTTCAAATGTTCTAGCTTATGAGAATGGCGAGGCTCTATAGATTTTGCAAGTCGAACTCAACCATTTGCAAATGAATTTCACCCGTTAACCCTTGTGTAGCCAACCGGGTACCGTTTACTGAATTTCTTGCAACAATTCGTTAATGTTCCTCTAAAAATATTTCCAGATTCCTCTGAATGTCCATTCTTTGCTCGCTAACATATCTTAAAACGAGAAGTTGTACAAATATGTTAAATACACTAGGTTTTAAATATCATATACATTTTGGTTGGCTACATATGGGTGAAGAATTACTTGTTGGTTTAGATTAAGTTATACATTGATTTAGATACACGTGAACAGCGTGATTACTGCGAAGAAAATGCGTGCAAGACTCAATACTCGATAAATACATCTGTACTTTGATTTACCAAAATCTTCCAACAATGTTGAATTTCATCGACTCAATTCTTCTATAATTGCGTAAAGATCCGCAGTCCAGTTATAACAAATAACGTAACAGTATCGAAAGAGGGAGGAAGTTCACACTGTGGGAGTCTCGCGGGCTTGTTAATAATTTTCTGTGGATCGTGTCAGGCCGTATTTATCAGCAGGCGTGGAGAGCGCAGAAATCACAGAGCAGGGTTGCAAATTACCCGCGATGGCATTTATACGCGGGGCCTCGCTACGCGGAGAAAATCAATATTCCAGTGAAAGTAACAGTTTAACCTGTTGATATATCGACCGGCCTCGCGTTGACTGGTTATTTAATCATGTACCGCGGATTAGCACGGAAAAAGTCCGCCGTTTACATCGGTAACCTAACAGGATAATCGCGCCACAAATCAGAATGATAAAATTTCGACGAGCAATTACACGCGTGTACAGCGACGATTTAATTGATGCATAAATACAAGCAAGTAGCGCGCGCTCTGTCGTGTCACCGTATCGAATCGTATTACTCCATTATCTATGAAAAAACGGTGAGCATACTTCGAGATTTTTATACGCATATATATTAAATATTAAATGCGAACCTCAATATTTTACAAGGCGGTAGTTACGGCCGACTGAACGTTACATATATGTACATTGTTGCTACAATGTATAATATCCTTTACTGTAAAATGTACTGTCTCCATTGCAGTGTAATGTGTAACGAGACAAAATGGAAGAATGATAGCAACAACGTCTATGAAAAAGAGATGGGGACTCGGAAGTTTTGCAACAATATTTCTCGTAAACGCCACGGTAAATCTCGGTTTATAGGGCCAACTCGTCGCAGATAACATAAAAACCGGGACACCGAAGATATTTTCCTTTCTTTATCGTTCATAAACTGATGTCAGTGGGAGTACAACTAGTCGAAGAAAAAATGTCTGGGAAACGAGATCCGGAAAGATTGTTGCTTCCAATGTTTCTTTTGTTTAACTTCCTACTCTCGAAGTTAATGAATCGGTAATTACTTCTAAATAAGTGTTTGATGTACAGTATTGTGCGAAAGAAAGAAGCACCCGGCCATGTTTAATATGAAATAAGAACACAGTAAGTTTTGACAAAAGGTTTCCGCTGTTTAATTGAATAGTTTTGAGAATATATTATGTGTGATTGCGGATTATCTAATACTTTAATTGCTCTGATTATCTAATACTTAAATCAATCATTAAACAATACAATTTCTATTTAAAGATATTGTTTGTCATTATATCTTATAATTATACTGCGGATTGCAGGACAGAGGAGCCAAGTAAAAATTGTATTCCTCTTTTAATTATCCTATTAAGCTGAAACTAATACGTCGATGTCCGTAAATATTTATAACATGTACACTGCTTTCAATTGCACGTGTCCATTTTTGTAATAAATTCATAAAATCCGCAGTCTACTTATAATTATACTCGGAGCTTCTTTCTTTCAGTACATCCTCGCAATAAATAAAACGTTGAGTTTCTTAAAAATTAATTTAGGTTGAATTTGATTTGCAAATGGATGAATATCGAGTGCAAAACGTATATTTCTCGCGAAGAAGAGGCGGGGATCTTAAAATATACTTTCGCTGATAGATGACGGCACACGAAGCCGATTGTTTTCGAGTAGGGAATCCCGCGATTCTAAAACCGACTTCTGCAGAAGTAAACTTCGGAAATATAGCAGAACTGACCTTTGTTTCCGAGGCGAAGGCGTTGAAAGAAATCGAAAGCCTGCAAAGAACCAGGCTTTGACCTTGCACGAGAGAGATGCCATTGATCAGATCATAAATTCGGAATGTGGCATCGCTCAATGTCCGAATCTAGACACTGCTATTTATACGGCCCCCGCGTCTCGCTGTTTCGTTGCGATGAGTAATAGCATTGCTCACATTGTCAGATTTATCTGGAACCATAAGCTACGCGGTCGGAAATTGTGCAAACTTGTACTCGTTTATCTCACCGTCTTCGGCACATTTTTATTTTTACTGCTCGCGCGAACACAACCTTTCATAACACACGAAATATATTCGTTAGATTTAATCTACAAAATTTGTATTCTCCTATTGATACAATTTTAAAATTACTTTAATTATTATTTGTTGAAAATTATCATCGTTCTTTGTTTCATAAGAAGGGGTGGTATTCGCATTTTTGCTACTACAGACGTTATTGTTAAAACGAATAAAGCAAAAGAGTCTTTCCTGAAAATTTCTGAAATCCGCCTGAAACGGACGGTTAGATTAGGGATAATAATATTTAGGTATACAGGGTATTTCTCTCAAAATTACCTCCGGAGCCGAAAATGGGAGGTTCCCGAGATCATTCCAACCGACATTTTCTTTTGAAAAAATGTCGTCCGCGGCTTCGTTAACGAGTTATTAACGAAAAACACGGACCAATCAGAGCGCGAGCTAGACGCGTGCAGCCCGGCGAGCCGGCAGCCGAGTGTCGGTGGCGCACGCCGCGATGTCGCAACGAACAAAAGTTTCTCGATGATGTGAATCCTCGCCAATTTCGATAAGCTTTGGATATGTTGTCAATGCCATGATTCTGAACAACATTTCCCTTTACAGTTTCTGTCGATCGGCTTTAGTTTACGATATTATTGTAAAAATTTGTAATTGTAAATCGATCGATGTACTATCTCTTGGCCAATCGCGATAAGCTTTGGATATGTTGTCAATGCCATGATTCTGAACAACATTTCCCTTTACGGTTTTTGTCGGTCGACTTTAGTTTACGATATTATTGTAAAAATTTATATTTGTAAATCGATCGATGTACATACTATCTCTTCGCCGATTTCGATGAGCTTTATCTCAAAGGAAAAAGATATTTAAAACATCGAATTTATAACATATTTCAGTCATCAAAATCGGTGAGGACCCACATCATCGGCAACTTTACCCGAACGATAGAAGAAGTAGAAATTGATTGAATTAAAAACTCACTTATTCAGCCGTAAATCCATTTGCTTGTTACACCAGTGAAACAGGAAACACCACACTTTCACACAATTACTGAACACTACACGTAGCACACTTTTCGAATTCGTGGTTATAGCGAACGAGAAGAAATTAGAGATACTCCGACGCGGAAAGATGGCCGTGCTCTTCGCGATTGCGCGGGAAACTGTGCTCTCCCAGCCCAGCCTATGGTGCTAGATGGGGTATGTTCAGGTATGTTTTTAACTGTTTTTCCGCGCAGCGCCTCTAGCGGCTATCCACCGTACGAAAAATGTTGGGCACAATCGAAGCACTGCCTAGACGCGAGTTGCCACAGTCGGTCAATAGCAGCCAATAGACAGATGGCGCGCCGCACCGGGCCGACTGTGGCAACTCGCGTCTAGGTCGCGCTCTGTATAATAATTGCTAAATAAAGCCGGGGATACCATTTTCGCAAAGGAAAATGTTACTTCAAATGATCTCAGGAACCTCCCATTTCTGGCTGTTGAAGGAATTTTGGGAAACCCTGTATAATACACCGTGAGTGGGGCGAATGGGAGACACGTTGCACGTGCGCGATGGGGACGCAACAATGACTGACATTTCGCAGTTTTAGGTTATTGCCGCGTATCGTATCGTACCTATTATGTATTTGTACCTACTTAATGAAATGAATCATATGGATCGTTCTCATTTTTCTTCTACACGATAAATTGGCAAATTATGTTATATTTGCAACGTCACATGTTAAAGAAATAATTAATAATTACATGGTATGTGAAATAAGTAAATGGGTGAATTTTACGTGGCAATAACCTAAAACCTGCGAAATGTCATGACATTGTTGCGTCCCCATCGCGCACGCGCAACTTGTCTCCCATTCGCCCCACTCAATTCTCGGTTAGATGGCGATGGAATAGGATAGTGAAAGGGGAAAAGGAGGAGAGTATTTCCGAAAATTTGGACATGGTTTCATATCCCATCTGGCACCATAGGCTGGGCTGGGAGAGCACAGTTTCCCGCGCAATCGCGAAGAGCACGGCCATCTTTCTGCGTCGGAGTATCTCTAATTTCTTCTCGTTCGCTATAACCACGAATTCGAAAAGTGTGCTACGTGTAGTGTTCAGTAATTGTGTGAAAGTGTGGTGTTTCCTGTTTCACTGGTGTAACAAGCAAATGGATTTACGGCTGAATAAGTGAGTGTTTAATTGAATCAGTTTCTGCTTCTTCTCTCGTTCGGGTAAAGTTGCCGATGATGTGGGCCCACACTGATTTCGACGACCTTGACATATCTTATACATTCGATGTTTGAAATATCTTTTTCCTTTGAAATAAAGCTCATCGGAATCGAATAGGAAATAGTACATCGATCGATTTACAATTACATACAAGTTTTTACAATAATATCGTAAACTAAAGCCGATCGACAGAAACTGTAAAGGGAAATGTTGTTCAGAATCATGGCATTGACAACATATCCAAAGCTTATCGAAATTGGCGAGGATTCACATCATCGAGAAACTATTGTTCGTTGCGATATCGCGGCGTGCCACCGACACTCGGCTGCCGGCGCGCCGGGCTGCACGCGTCTAGCTCGCGCTCTGATTGGTCCGTGTTTTTCGTTAATAACTCGTTAACGAAGCCGCGGACGACATTTTTTCAAAGGAAAATGTCGCTTGAAATGATCTCAGGAACCTCCCATTTTCGGCTCCGGAGGTAATTTTGAGACACCCTGTATATTGAAATTATTGCAGTTCCCAGTTCGGGGGTAGCGCAACAAGTGGTAGTGATTCGAGTCGATGATTCGCGCGACAGAACGTTAAAGGACAGGCCCATGCAACACGTTTAATATTTCTCAACGTTTTGTAATAACAGTATCTTTCAAGACCTGCGAATTTATTTTTAGGAATGAAAAATAATCGCCGTTACTACAATTTTGCAGGCTATCTGAACGTTATTCCACAAATGATCAAAAAAACCTCCACTTGGTTGAAACTATTGGTTTAGAGTATTTGAAATAAACACGCACAAATAATATTTCACTCTTTTTCACTTTTATATATAATATATTGTTAGCTCAAGGAAGTCAGGTCTTTACTTGTCGAATTCGCCGCGAATTTAATAACCTTATGTAAGAAAAGATAATTTTCTATGTATAGAAGTAGACTCTTTCATAAAATCAAAGAGAAAACCAACAGAAACAAGGGTCGCGTCCAATCCGTTCATTCACTTCCCACAAAATTTTGTCTTGAGAATCAATTTCTCACCCCCTAATCATTTTAACCGCTCGCCGTAATATTTCCCGTACAGTTACAGCGATTAAGACGTCCTTTCCACAAAAGAAAATTTCTATTTTTTGACTCGAAGATGTAATTTCGATGTTAGCCCAGCGTTTATGGGGTTGCGGCAACAGGAAGTGAGAATAACGCGAGACGGCAGCGGCAGGCGGCGAGTCTAGCCACGGCCAACGGTCAATTAGCTTTAATTAGCATGGCCGAGAGCTGAGACGGCTGATTGATTTAGTGGACGTGGGTCTGGTTCAGATATGACATTCGAACTCGCGATTCGCCGCTCCCCTTTCCCGCTCTCGTCGATCCCGGACACTCTACGAGGAAGAAACCGGCGTGATTCACAGTGACTTGCTTTAGAAGCTCGCCCCGTAGCCACCACGAAGTAATTATAGGAACGACAAGATAAATAATCGTCCGCCTACATCGCGCATACTCCACTGGCAACTATAAACCCCGGTTGTGATTTGTTAAACGCTCGGAAAAACTATTCTCCTCGTCCTCTCGAAAACCGCCTCGGAAAAATAGCTGTACACTGCTTTCTTATTCTACTTGTTTCAATTATAAATTTTATCTGGCTTAGACGTTTCTGTATGTGTTTGGAATAATCGCAGGGTTGACTGTCTTCTAAACAGTATTTTTTTCTAAATATTGCAGCATTTGCAACCAATTGAACAGGCTTTTAAAGATTGTATAATTACCGAAATGATCAGTTGTATTTTAGAAAAAGGACAGAATTTACTTTGACGTTGCAGCCCCTTCCCCGCGTTTGGTTCCAACTGAATAAATTATATTAATAAGTCGATCAAAGACGCAAAATACAATTATTATAATTCGTGCGAAGTCAAACTTAATCAAGACTTAATCAAAGTATGATTATAAACGCATTATGAAATTTTATGTTTTTCCCAAGAATCTCAAACTATTTCGGTATCAGCTAAATCCACGAAACAGTCGATAAGAAATTGATCGATCTGTAGAATCGTTTCCCACAAACTCGACTGACAGATAATTGGTTTCCTTTTTTGTTTTTAGATCAAAAACACAGAGTCGCCAGATTCGTTCTTTGTTATAGCATCGCGATCGATCATCGAGATCGAAGATAGGGCGGCTGCCGCGATCGAGCACGAAACGAACGAAGACAGCGAACGCCTCTAATCAGCCCTGTAATCTACCTTTTAAACAGTGGTAAGTACCGATCAAGCAGTCAGTCACTTGATCGTTTAAGTAATCAGGTTCTCGTGTACACAAGTTGTTCCGTCGGGGCCGGCCTGTTTCACCGTTCTCCCCCGGCTCTAATCGTATTTACTAACGAGCGCTAGCCGAAAGTTTACATGGGGAAGCCTTTACGTTGCGCGCAATTCATTCGAGATAAAGACCGATTCGGATCGGCTCGTTATTTTGAATTCCGTCACGTATTGGCTATCGGCTTGATCGACCGGGCTCGAATCAAAGGAAATCGATTTAGTAAATATCGCTTCGCAATGCTACATGTGGATCGAAAGGGTTTAGCTAGTTGCAGGCTAATTGCGCGATAAAATGCAGTCAGCTGCAAATGCAAATTTTCTTTCGGGTCTCAAACAAATTTATTTCACTGATTATTGAACTGAAAGTTCACCATCAATTTCTAGTATACTTGTTTATACGTCTTGAGTACACCAAATTAATTTTTAACAGTTGTTTATACGTTGTTCATACTCGAGAGAGTACATCAAATTAATGTATTAACCCTTAAATTGCACTTCTGAACTCCTCCTAACTCAGGCTAAAAATGTTAATGAATCCGACAAATTGTTAAAAAATTGTGAAACATTTATTCAAGGACTAAGCACGCTGGAGAAAACGGTTAATTTTAGAAACGGGCATGCTCTACTTGCGTACGAACATGCCTAACCGCGCACAATCAGAAATATGTATATCACAAAAGAGAACGCAGCCATTGTGAAATAAAGTTCTTCGGCCGAACAGCAACAAAGGCTGACAAATAACAAACTGACAGTTTCAGTCGCGTGTCCGATAGTTAATGGTCCTGTGATAATAAGAATTTGCTTCGAACTAACGCATGCATATATCAAGGGGCCCGTTCGAGCATGGTTGGAAGATCTTTGTGGAAAGAATCGCGTAAACGTATGCCAGCGATCGATATCGATCGGATCGGTCCGAAAGTCCGGGCCCGCGTTAGCCCATAAATTCAATTACGATCGAGATTAAACGGCGACGGAAACTTCAGTTGTGCACCCCTGGGTCCTGTGGCGACGGGTTACGGTTTTAAGCGGCTTGTAACAATGTATCGGACAATTCCCCGGCGTATGGTTCCGATGTATTTTATGGCTCATTGTGATGTCGGCCATTATTCACGGTGCAGTTATAACGAAGGATTAAATTATAATGCCCGTTTCCCCCGGGTTAACGGTACGACTATTATTGTAACAATAAATATGCATTCGTAATTGCCTCGAACCGCGGGCCCGGCGTGAATGGAGCACCGCATAAATATGTTAATATCGAACATAAAATTCCGGCCGTGTAATTACGATGAATTCATTTGTGTAACTCCGTTCTGGGTAGACAACAAGCCGAATCGGTGATTTTCACTGCGAAAATAAAGGATCGTTTCAGTGGAGGCGGCGAAGAGAAGGAGAGAGAAAATTTACGGAAACCAAAAGGCACTCCTCGATGCCGGAGATAGCGATGATGGAGGACTTTAATTATGTCGGACCGTGATCATGTTACTGACGGCCACTGGCAGAGCCTATCATGAAATATCTGTCGGACTTTTCTGGACCGGTCTCAATGGATCGAGGATCTATCGCCGGATCTACGCGTGAAAATTATTTTTTCGAGCGACGCGATGCTTTTCGGAGGACGTCCCCGTCCGTGGGCGATTTCAATTAATTAAGACGGTGCTAAAGTGACGTCAGAACCGACACGCTCGGAGATGAACACTCTTCCCAGAGCGGGCGACTTGGAAAACGTCCTTGACCATGTTTACAAACTTGAGGAACTCGTGATCTTTCAACATTTTTTCTGAACAAATTGCAATCTTTTTTAAAGAGAATATTTTATACGTCAGCACATATACAGTAAGGAGCATAACTGATTTCACACACTTTAAATCAGAACAACTTTTTTATGAATGGACCAAACAACTTCAATTTCTTTGTAAGGCTAGAAGAATTAGTTTAATAAATAATGTATACAAAATATGTTGAAAAAATGTGAAGAACAATAGTAAAAATTGATTTTTACAACTTTTCTAGCTGGCCCGATAACGAAAATTCAAAAGATGTGTCTGGTCAATTGGTATAAATTATATACGCTTTGAAAATTTCATTAAAATTAGTTAATTGGTTTGCGAATTATAAACGATCAAATGTGGTAATTTGTAGTGTACCATAAAGTGGCAAGTTTTACCATTTTTGATCGTTTATAATTCGTAAACCAATTAACCAATTTCAATGAAATTGGTAAAATAAAGGTCACGAAGTTTTTGAGCAATTTATCCACAAATAACAGAATGTTAATGTCGATCGTAGGACAAATCGTGTTGATATACATTTTACATTGCTGCACGTAAATAGTCGTTTTCTGGTAAAGTAATTTTGTTAGAAGGATCTCTAAACCAGTCTTTAACATGAAATGAAAGTGGGTGCGGATGAAAGAGGTGCGGGAAGATCCAACAAAATGGAATTTGATTTTGCAGTATGATTAGTTTCCGGCGTGGAGAACGAGGGTGAAACGGCGGCCATCGCGGTATCGATTGCTCACACGAGTTTCGCGTAATGTCGACCACACTCGAGACGTTGTAAGCCGATGGTTAAGTCCATTGTAAAGGCAGTACAACAGGGTGCACAACCTGCAAGGGAGCCCGAAGGTCGACTGAGGAAGGAATTCGAGGGGTCGAGTGGCCCGTGGATGTGGATTTGTATGTACGAGCCTCTTTCTCTCTCTCTCTCTCTCTCTCTCTCTCTCTCTCTTCTCTTTCTCTGTCCTTACCACGTCTCCTTTCGTTTCGACCATCTCTGTCTCTGAAGTCATGAATAAAACTGAATAGCTGAACCGGTAACCTAAACCTAAAGCCACTCACCACCTGTTGCTTTTGTATTTGTACAGTACGAACGATGTTGCCTCGGTAGAAATGAAACGCGGTTTCACTCGTGGCTCTGATAGCCATCCTTGTTCTCATTGTCCCTTACAAGTCATAGTTTGGACGCACAGTGGCACGACGATTTGTCCCGAACTTCTGGGCAGTAAACAATCATCTACCAAGCAGCCGCTGCCTCTTTTCAACCAGGAAAATGTGGACAGCCGTTTCTCTCCACGGTAAAAAGTGTAACTTTTCTATTACCAGATTATATTACTTTTCAACGTATCGAACGTATTAAAAAAAAAAAAAACGAAATAAATTTATATCGCATTCCGGTTTGTCGCAATTCATCTTTTTATTTTAAAGGTCCGCTGCTTTGCTCTTTAAGAACTTTAAGCTGCAATTTATGCGGATTGTATTAAAACATACTTTCTCTTTTCACGGTAGCATTTTGTGCAAATAGTTTTACCTGTTTGATACTTCCATTTTCGTCATATTATATTAGAGTAATTCTGTTGGAAAATGTTTGAACAGAATTATCGAAAATATTCCGTCACTGAAAACAGCATTATTAATTAAAATATAGAATTGCGCGAACCCAGCTAATTTTCTAATACTGTAGAAGCAGCAGGACTAAGTTCGAACATTTTTATACACAATTCAATCCTAATACAGAAACTTTTATCTTCTGAATCAGGTATTTTTCTTGAAGTAGAAGTCTTTAAAAAAAAAAAACAAACTCAGCGTCGAGTAGAGTGAACTATAAAAAGCGTCTTTAAAACACAAGGTAAAGTAAGTCTTTGATCGCGTCGTCATAGCGAGCGTATGAATGTTTCTCAGTTCAGCAGTAAAACGGAGTTTATTTCCATTTCTTTTCACAGGAGCCGTCGCGTCGTCATCTGTATATCCGAATGACGCAAGAACTGATTTAAGTTTAGAATGACGCGAGAAGGATTTTTCGGATGTTACTGCGAACGGAGCCGGACTGTTGCGCGTTCGTCCGTTCGTTTATTCTGAAACGAATCCTCGAGAAAAATTACACCTGATCATATTTCACAAATTTTATTCAGTCACAATTTTCTCTAGACAGAATTCTTTCAATGTAAAAATTCCAAAAATCTGTCAACGAAGAATAAAATATTCTAATATATATTTTAAACATTTTACGAAGCTTAAAAGTCAAACAAGATTACAAATAATCGTCATATTCATTCCCAAAAACGTCACGGAAGAAAGAAAAAGAAATTACTTAAATGCTAAAATATTGATTATACAAAATAATAACATTATATTTCGTGTGAAAATAATTCATCGCTACTCTAACTCGTTATAAACGGCAAGGGGTTGAAATCGTTTCAAACGCAATCGGACTAAAAGCAAATAATTAATTCATTTGATGCTGCGGTTCTTTTCCCCCTTGAACGGAGGGGTCCGCTCGGATCGAATTCAATTCACAAAGTATCACCGGCAACAGTTGCCTGAGAGGCTTGTCGGGGTTAAGAAGGTCTCGGTATCCTTTTCTACCGTAAATTCGAAGGAACGCCGCGGGGAGTTCGTAATGGACAATTGATGATAGCGCGTTAACATCGTGATAATTCGTTGAATGAAGCGTGGACACTCGAAAGTATCTGGATCCTCGGTTCAGACGGGATGGCGCTCACCTACAACCGGGATAACGACTCGATTATTGCTTTACAGTTCGCCAGGATAACTGCAGTAACGAGTTTATTGCTCGGCTGGTACATACTTGTAAATATCGCTAACGACCGCCGGTACACGGCACTTCTGAATGTTAATCTTAATTCCCCGTGACAAGATGCGTGGCTACCTGCTTGCTCGTACAAGTGTGAAGAATTGAATTAATGCCGCTCATGCAGGCCTCCATGGAATTATAACGAACGGGGCCCCCTTCAACACGGTCTGTCGATGTTCCGATAGGTCGAATTACCGTATCGACTATACCGCCACGATCGGATCTACAATTTTTCTTCTATGTATTCTACATGCATATCGTTCAATCGGCGAGCATTCATTTATCATAATCTGCGAATCTTTTGTTCCTGGAGGTGTGGACGCCATTTTCCATAGACTAGGATTTCCAGAATTTCTATTTTACCATTTTTTGTTAAATTATTGCACGATTTACAATATTTTCATTGAAAGTGGTTCAAGTGATTGTATTTCTTCTTTCGCGATATTTAAAGGACAAAATCCAGTTCCATAATCATGGGCACATATAGGGTGTCCCAAAAATGTTGTACTTTTTCTGCAGCTTGATTTTCGGATTCAATGATTTAAGGATGAAGACGAGAAGCCTCTGTGTGCATCAACTAAATAGCTCTAACGTGTACGGTAGCTCGGAGAAAACGTGCATCATTCCCGCAAACTCGACTACTTATCGACTCCATTTAGGCGAGTTTAGTCGCGGTACTAATTACATTGGCGCGCCGCAGCCAATTAGAATACGCAGAAACAAGCGAAGGAATGTTTACCTTTCTCAACGTGCTTGCCATTCCGATTGATATTCTAATTAAACGAACGGTTCCCGTGAGATACTCGAAAGAGTTGTGTCGATGAATGAAATGACTGGCAAAATCTGCAATTCCTCTGATATTTAAACGCTTTTTAATTAACCTAGAATTAAAAGCATCGTATATTTAAGTTCGACTATATTTGTCTCCTTTGAATGAATCTCTCTGGAATGATCATTTTATTCTAATATTTACCTAATACAGCACCGTTTTCATAACGCTTTCGAGGAATTTGGAGACGAGTCTCTGGGCGATCGATTTGAGGCGCACCTACCGAATCAGTCAATTGAAAACGTCCATTTAGATTCCACGAGTCCCGCATTTCTCATCCTCCGAAAGCCACGGCAAACAACATTTTCACCAACCCGGAGATTCCACGTTATCTAAATGTTCGCCCACGATAAGACAATTCTTTACACTACACCGCGTGTTCCGGGGTTCGAAAAGAATTCCAGTCTCGAAACGCTGCTCGCCAAATTCCCAAAACTACTATCAAAACTATTAACCCTTCGTGGACGACGGCGATCTCTTTGATATTTTCCACGAGCATGTTCAAATTCTAGAAAAACAAATGATAAATTATGAAAGTGTATCGCGTCGAATAATTTGACCGTGTATAATTAGTTCTTCAATATTCTTCTCGTCAGTATGACGTACTGCTGTCGTCCCTGACTACTAAATGTTCGATCAACGTTCCAGCTTATCGTTCCAGATCCGACGCGAACAGGGAAAACGATAAATCAACGGAAGATCGGTTAAAGAATGATTATGCGTACCGACGCAGGACGTCCCAGTTGCGGCTCTGTTTCGCGCGAGTCTCGGCGCGGCGGAAGTATAAATTCCTTAATTTACGTGGTAGCAGGCGGTATAATGTGTTCTCGGGCCCGTTAAGGGGCCCAGTTAAATGCGAGCGATTCGTTGAAGGTCCCTCCTCGTGTCCAGACAATAATTTCTCGCCCGGAGACATTCCGCGCGAATCGCGTCGCGCGATCCGCGAATTTTCATCGAACCCGAAACGTGAACGGCACGGGTCGGGCCGGGGTCGGGCCCTGGGGGCTCGGGCGACGGAATTCACGTCGATCTTCGCGCCTCGTCCCGTCCATTCTCTCTCCCGGGGCCTCCTTGATCCTCTCCATGAATCTCTTCGGGGTGTAGATGGTGAGCCAAGATAGGGGGGCTACTTAAACTTAACCCTTACTTGAGCTCGTGCTCTCCGGAGCCAGGAGGACCGGTGAGACCGGAGGCCACACACCAAGAAAGACTAATAGCCGGGAAGATAACGCTCTTAAACACTTTGCCAGGCCAATGCTTCTTCTCCCCTGTTGCAACCTGCTTCTACCCGCCGCGCCGTGCCACGCCGCGTCCCCGAAGACCCTGTCCGACTCCCTCTCTCTCTCTCTCTCTCTCTCTCCTCGATGCTCGATGCTTCCTACCTTCAGGAGAACGGGCTACCATTCGGCACCGGTAAAGCCCGGGATCGATCCGCTGCCAATAACATCGCGAAAAACACGCCAACTACACCGACTCGACCGCACACACCTCTGCAACCCCGGCCCGAACCACACGCGATTCTCCAAACGCACTCTCTACTGCTTCAAACTGCCGACCACAAAATTCGATTTTTCTGATTCTTCGTACTATAGGCTTTGCACTAAAAATTCACCCTTTCGTAAATCAATTTCACCCTTTGCAACTCAATTTCACCCATTAAGAATATTTACAATTAATTATCCATTTATTTAGATTATATTATATATTTATTTAGTCAAATATACACCCTTTTGCAACTCAATTTCACCCAGTGACATCTGAACGGTGTCATTACAATGGAACTGCGGATGTTTATGTAATATTAAATTTTTGTAGACAAATTTTAAGAAAGTGGTACCACATGAAATTCTATTTTCATTGGTGATAGCATTTACAGATCGAAAATAAATAAAAATCGTACTACATTCTCTTGAATTTAATGCTTCAGCATTATTTAAAGCCACAAATGCATACATATCCGCAGTCTAGATTCAACTTAATATTTACTTATTTTTAACGATGGGTTCACATAGACCACAGTTCCTCATTAATTTGCATACACGATAACTGTACTGCGGATATTTGCACAAAAATAAAAATTGCCTGTTTTAATATATACAGAAGCTACGTAGACACGCATTTCTTTTCCAAATACTTTTTTCAAAGATGTAAAAAGTAGGAGAAAAAAATGACTTTTCATTCATTTTCATCGTACAGGACGATTAATGTGCGTCGCCCCGGGTCGAATTAAGATCTCCGTGGAAAGGTTCGGGACGAATCGATGCGAGATCGATAGTGTCGTGCGTCGGGGTGGACACTCTCGAGGCGTTTAATAACCGACGGGGACTATGTTTGTTTGTTAATAATGTTGGTTTATTAATAGGGTCTATTGTCGAGCCGGGTGTCCATTCTCGTACTAGCTCGGTGTGGGCCCATTGTCGAAAGGAACATGCGGTGCGCGTAATTCCTGCCAGATTGATGACCGACCATTACCGGGATTTATCACGCCTGCCAGCCGGACCATTGTGTCGTACGTGTAAATAAAAAAATGACGGTCGTGTGGCCGGATCGACGACCGCGGGAGAAATTCGTCGTAGCTCGCCAACCCCTGCCTCTCGTCGTCATCGAACCTTCTCGGCTTGAAAAGTCGCCTCCTGTCACACTATTTAGCCGTGCATCGACTGATACTACCGAATCATTCGTTCCGACCTGAATCTCACCTTTTAGGCTCCTCACATTTTCTGATCCCGTCGGCCACTTCGACTAGCAAAGCTTTTTGGCAACCAAGAATTTTATTCTTGACCCTGACGTATTCAAATCATTAAGAAACGTAATGAATGTATGTATATGTTGCTTTTGTATCTCACAATGAACGCGGACAATTTCTATTTTGTATAATTTCGCAGTGTAATTACTAGACTGCGAATTTTACGCATTTATGAGAAAAATGAGCACGTACAATTTAAAGCGGTGAAGCAATTAAGAAGATTTAAGGACATCTGTGTTAATACACACAGTGAAATTAATATTTCAGCTTAATAAGATGATTAAAAGCCGAAAGACATTTCTATTTGGCTCCTGTGTCTTGTAATCAGTGCAAACATTTCTTATTTTGCATAAAAATTACGACCACTCTATTATGTCCGACGTATTAACATAATTAAGAAAAGAAACAAATGCATATGTAGCTCCTGTATCTCGCAATGAACGCAGACAACTTTTATTTCGCATAATTCCGCAGTCTGATCACGACCATTGTCTGCGAACGTCTTCTTCCAAAAATCTATAATACCGTTCAGCTGTTTCGAAACTGACAATTAGATTTTCCATGCAGCATAGAAATCTGGAAAAACACTGTAAACCTAGAATTAGTACAATTTATTAGATAGCGCCTAACCCGAAGAATAAGAATTCAGTTCCATATTTCATTTTAACGTTCGGTTTCATTTCACGCTTCTACGTGTTTCGTTTTGATTTAACACAGATCTCCTCCGACCATTCCAATAAACCGACCTGTCGAGAAGTGTAAAGAACTTGGAAAACTGGGTCTTCGAGCGTCCGTTAGATTTACGAAAGAGTTGAAACGAGCGAACGAGTCCAGAATCCGATCGTGAAAAAGAGTTGTAAACCAGGACAAAATTGGAAAAGTATAAATACCATCGAATAGCTAATGTAGCGTTTGATAGCGTCCTGTTCTGGCTGAAATTTACACACGTCCCCAACCCCCAGGAGCGGACAATTTGGCGAATCGCAAAGGGAAGACCCGTGGTCGATAATGCAGTTTGATTTGCTCGAAAGGTGGGGAGAAGATAAATCTCTCGAGCTGGTTTACGATGTACGGTTGCAATTCCGAGGATACAGCCGTGTTCCATTGAGTCGTGTGTTTGATTCGGTCTCGGAGAACAACATTTTTAATGATTAATCAAGACACGACTGTCGCCGAGACGTTAAACGACCGGATAGAGAACGTCGGGTCAACGACGGTACAAAGGATGATGGCTCTAAACAGGATCAAGAGAGGAAAAGGATCGAAATGGGTGAGGCTGTTATGCACATCATGATCGCGTTATGATCGCCATAAGATTTTACAGCGGTCATAACGGGCCCCGAGGCTTTATTGTTGGCTGGACAGACCGGCGAACACCACGGGAACCTCTCTCCACGGTTACCCATGGGTCTCTGTAAATCCAGCCTGGTTAGGCCCGAGATCTACTCACGAACGGGTCTCCCCCGGACAAATATTGCCAAGGACGAAGATAAACAAAAATGTTTATTCTCTTTTCCCCTTTTGTGTCGGTCGACCGACCGACCCGGCCCACTGTTTTTCGGTCTCGAAAACCGGAAAACAGAAGCTCACCCTGCAATCGTTAAACGTAATTAGGTGTTTGTGCTGCTTTCCAGATTCTAATTGAAACTGCCTTTCTAGACATTTCCAAAATTGTGGGATAATTAGACTAGAGATCGAAAATTTACTGCATCGATTATGAGAAACAGATTTTTTCTACAACCATACCCAAGGAAATAAATTTCTCGAATAATTCAATATGAAACCGGGAATTCAATGTTTCCGAATTTTTGAAAAGTCGATTCTGTAATCAAAAATTCTGAAATAATTCACTGTTGTGCCAGCTACTGGGTAGAATGTTCACGAATTTTTTCGTAATTGTTTGTCGAGCAGAACGGAAGAAATAATTCGTTAAACGTACGTTAGTCAAATTTGCTAAACGCAACTTTTCATATTTTCTCTACAATTTTAAAAATTTGGAACGAATTCGAAGATTCCGGCGGGGGGACGGAAACGGATGTTGCGTGTAGGGTAGATTTATTGGTAAGTCGTCACGGCTGTCAGAGGGGTGTCCGCCGAGAGTGGACGCAATCAGATTCGCAATTATCCACGGTGCGGACCTTGTCGAGGGTGAAAAGGGCCAACTACTGTGCGACGGGCCGGTTAAAAGGTAAACAGAAGTCGAGACCTTCGCTCGGTTCGCCCTAAATATTTGTGCGGGCCGATTAGTCGCGCGTCCAAGTGAAACGGACATGGAGGAGCGACCAACGTTTCCGTCCGACCTGCAAACTGCAAACCCGTGGAACGAAGAAGAATCGTGTCCCGAAAAATATGTATGCGGACAACGATGGGTACAGCAACCGTGAAAAAGTTCCGTGACTAGTCACGTTCGTCACGGACGCACCGTTTTTCCGTGGGGACGGTTTTTTGTTTAAACAGTGGCACGCCTGGAAAAGGGATTTCCATTGTTCGCCGGTCGGCAAATAAAGGGATAAATGAAAACGCGGCGGGAAATAGAACTCGGGCGCGCACCGTGCGCGTTACCTTTGACAGATTGAGTCGTAAATTTCGTCTCCCTGGCCTCGTTATGGTCGTTTATACTGTAATAATGTTCTTGCGAGTGACGCGTAACCCTGGCCTGTCACAACTTCAGGCTTACCCTCTGCTTACCGTCGGAGATATTTTAACATTCAACTCGAAAATGAAACATTCCGACCTAAAATAATTCTATCCCATTTTTCAATCCTCTTACGTTCCTGTCTCGTTAATAATATTTTTGGCGAAGCGAACTTGATGTTGTTAGATCGCTGTAAAAATTGCCCAATGATTTTACAGGTGTGCAACTTTAGTGCATTATTTAGAAATGATTAGAAACCTTTCATTCCTGTGCAAACAAATGGACCCGTGTTGCAGTTCGAAGAAAAGTTCATACATTTATAGAAGTTATTGTTAACTAAATTCTCGTTTCGAAACAATCAAAGACACGTTTCATTTAAAATAAATTTGAATAGAATACAAGCTTAGAACCACCATCGTTTCAATTATAATGTATAAACAATTGGAGAACATTGAAAATTTTCAGAACGCTAGGAAGAATGTCTAAAAATTGAACAAAAGCTGTTAATAAGCAGACAAGTACGTAGCAGACAAGTAGTAGACAAGACGAAAATTACAAGGCATAATGAAAGCCAGACTTTCGAAGCGAATTTACATTAGAGGATTTCGTTTCTCGCCCCTGCTGATTTGACAACTGTGCGACGCGTTTATTGCCGGCAATACTGCCACTGTTTCCCGTAACAAATCGCCCTAGCAGTAGGTCCTACTGATTTACGACGTATTTTTCGGAGAGAGAGCGAACACCGGGGAGAACGAGTACAAGTGAAAATCCAGTTGAATCGGGAGCTCGACGTGGCGCCCCTTTCTACCACCAAGTGGCGCGAATTCTGTTTTGCAAACGGGAACCCCGACGGACTACCGGAAACCTTGAAAGAGAAGGGCCGGCAAAAACAGCCTTCGAATGTCGGTCAGCTGTCCTCTGGTGAGCTGTGCCGAAAGTGGACCTTCATGCTTAAATCTTTTTACAACGAATTCACTGTAAAAACGCCTTTATCTCGGTGTAATTTTCCGAAGGGAAACAGAGCGAATGAATTTCTATGTTCGATATTAATATCTTAACGCGACGTTTCCACTTTGAGCACGTGTACGAGTGAAATTTACTTTGTTGGGAATGTTTTCTGGAATACTGTTGAGCGTTAAGAGGTACTTGGAAATATTAGTGATAAGAAAGTACCAAGTAAAACCGTTCATAGAAAGAATAAAATTCTACTGAGTTTAATTATTATTTGAATGTTATCAAGCTGAATTAGTCTGAACATGAAATCCACAAATTGCAAGATTACATCATTTCCCATAATTATTTTAGAACGTTCGTACAAATCGTCGAATGTAATCGCAATCGACGAATCGCATTACGCAAATGGTCTGCATAATTTAATTAAATTCCCAACGTTAATTGGAAATCGCTTCAACAGTTATGCGAAGGAAATTGATAGTGAGATCGTGTTGCTGGAGGTTAGAGAGATCGGAGACGGAATGCTCATTGAAATACACGATAAAAATACCGATAGATATACCGAGGGGCGAGGAAGCGAGAGGGGGTTTGTCCGGCGACAAGGAAAAACGAAGAAGAATCCTGCGTGGCGAGCGAACGCGAAAGGGCTCGTGCTTCCGGCCGATCGCCTCGTTAGCATCGTCGTGTTTCCAGTTGGTGAACGATAACCGCTCGTTAACGGCGATTAAACGGCGAGCTAAACATCGTGGTGCCGCGAGACGAAACAATCTCGAAGGCACGTTGAGCCTCGATTAAAATAAACAAGGTGTTGCGAGCCGCCGCGCCGACTTACACCCTTTGTTTTCACTTCCTTTTTCATTATTCCATCCAATCGCGTTGACTCTCGCGCGACACTTCGATCGATTCAACCCGAGCGATCCTGGGTCCTCCCTTAAATTGACGACGATCATTTTCAAGTAATTTTCTGGGCCTCGGATTTTATGCATTCATCAGATAAATGAATTGGTCTGTGAAAAACTGTGGAAACAGAAGAATTTAACGGTTGTACGAGTCTCAACTCGTTCAAATTATTTACAGAGGAAACCGTCCGCTTCGTATCGTCCGAGGTAGGAAGCAGAAAGAGAGAGAGAGAGAGAGAGAGGAGCACCGTGTGTAAAGATTTCTCTCTTGTCTCAATAAATAACGTTTACCCGAGAGAGCCCTTTCATCCGGTCCCGCCGACGTGGCAGAGCGCGGGGAACAGGTGAGGAAAAAGGAAAATAAAGCGCGGTCGAAATCTATGAAGAAGCGGTCCGAAGCTTCTCGAAAAAAGAATATTTCGGCGACGCCTATTTAAACCTGCTGCGCGGAGATAAGAGAGTGGAATGGAGCGCCTGTTGGGAACACGTTCCGGGGCCAATACAAATTTCCGTTGTTGGTGGAAGAATCGTTCTCCATCGTGGTACACAAAAGAGGCTTGGAATAGAGTGGAAGAGAGGAAGGTGTCCTAAAATCTAGCTCGCGTGGGTCGTTAAAAAGCGAGTACGTATGTTGGTGTCGGCCGGTGTCTCAAAGGAACGCGAAGTAAATGAAGAGGAAGATAAAGATGACGAAGAAGTTCTGGTAGAAGAAGAAGAAGAAGGCGAACGCGAAGGCGATGGCGAAGGCGAAGAAGTGCTGGCAGAGGAGGAAAAAGGAGCAGGAGGTTCGGGCAAAGAGAAAAGTGAAAGAACGAGAGAGTGAGAATCGTGAGAGAGTCCGGTTGTTGTACGCTGGCTGGGTCGGGGGTCTTAATAAGGTGGAAAGAGGCGCTTTCGTGCTGGTGGATGCACGAAGAGGAGACCGATAGAGGGACCCGAAGGGCGGCAGAGTTCACACCTCGCCTTGAAAAGGCGCCTTCGTACCCTGTTCTTCCATTCCTCTTTCCCTCTTCGTTTCTCCTTCGTTCGCCTCTTCTCCGCGATCTTTCTTCTACCGTCTCTCGTCCCTTCGATCCTCCATTTCACTTCCTCCCGCGTACTCTCCCTTTCACTCTTTCGTTCCGCTGCTGCCATACTCTCCGCCGATTCTTCGTCCATCCTCCTGCGCCTCTTCCACCTTCTCCAACCTTCTCCGCCGCGTCTCCTCTTCATGTTTTCCCGCCTCGTTAACGCCTCGCGGCCAGACCGGACGTTGCACACACAGCTATTTACCGGCTGCCTTTGGCCCTCTCTCCCTCGTCGAAGGTGAAGGTCTCTCTCCTCTCCCGCGCCGACCAGGAGAGAGAGAGAGAGAGAGAGAGAGAGAGAGAGAGAGAGAGAGAGAGAGAACTGTTCCGAGGGGAAACCGCGAGATATGGAGCCAAGTTTCCTTTCGGTGCTACCTTCCTCGGCGAACGCCGGTTTCGGGGAATTTCTCGCTTTTTATTCGAACCTCTTTGTCTTTTATGTACTACCCAGCGATCCTTCTCTCCGCTAAGAACGCCGTAAAAATTGCTGATTACGATTAATCACCTTAAACTCAACGTCCGCAGAGTTTCTTCAACGTCCAACAGATTTTTCTAGTATTTTCGTCGACGCTCTACTTTCACTGCGTCCGCCATCTTGGCATCCTACCGCTTAAAATTATTGATGATAATTGAATAGTTCGTTCCACTTCATTCGAACGAGAAGAAACTCCGCCATCTTGGCACTGTATCGCACCTTCGAAATTACTGGTGCTAGTTAATATTAATGGATAGAGTCTCGGGAGATGATTATAATGGTTATGCACCTCTTAAGACTGATTTTATGAATCGTTTACCCCCCAGAGAAACCTATATTTATATTTTTACGCTTGGATATTCGGTATCGAGAGCAACCGATCGCCAGTTCCATTTATAGCCGCATCGCGGGGTTTGTAGCGTCTGATATAATTGATAAGAAATATACTGTTTGTCCTGGGTGTTAATCGCGTCTTCGTTTTTAAGAAATTCGAGATTAATTTGATACAACACATTCGTGAATTTTTAGAGATTGGATCTGATAGATGAATATACATATATCTCAGATAGTAATCGAGAAATAAACTTATGAAGATGAGGGTTGTCGTCTGTTACCCCTGTACGAGAAAAGTAGAACTGAAAGTGTTATTTCAAAAAATAGTACTGATGTTGATATTTAATCGTTCTCCAGCTACTATTTATTTTTCACAAGAATTCTTATCGGACGTCTCGAAGACTACCAACGGAAAACCAATCGATCTAAAATTGTGTAGCACACCAGTGTGTTCTAATTTCTCAAAAAAGTTTAAATCGCACAATCGTTTAAGAGTGTCCGAATATTAATGGAAGCCACTCGACGCGCACTCGAAATTTCAGTTAGCGGAATTGGCGAGCGACCAAAACCCAGACGATTCAAGGATAGAAAATTATCGTCTCGGTCTCGGCGTATTAACACTTCCTCGATCCCGGTACCATTCCGATGGACGCCGGACGGGTTGCCGTTATCCCCGAGGAGGAGGATCATCGCGATGAAGGTGCCAGATTCTATTCGAAGCCCGCGGAGCAACGACGAGCAATTACGGACGCGTCATCGGCACGATCGTCTAGTAAATTCCATTCCGAGGCTAATGCCTAGGTGGTTGCCTCGGCGCGAGACAAGATACAACGTCCCACGGGCGCACGGGAGTCAAATAAATAACGCTCTTTAAGGAAAGCATAAAAGCCGCGCCGAAAGAATCCCGAATGGTCTCTCACTTCTGTTTACGTCATTTTCGTAGGACCTCGCCTGTTACCTGGACAACCACCGATCCCCAGGGATCGTGTTACCCTGCTCTCCAACACCACGACTAATTGCCCTTGATCGGTCACTTCGCTCGAATTACGATCCTCGTCGCGATCGTCGCTCCAAAGATATCGACGATCGACCGACAAGTGTGTCCATAATGATCAATAGATCACGGATCTTTAGGCATTTATAGTTTAGAAAAATGTTGAAATGTTCAATGTACGATTTCTATCTATTTTCGATCTAATTTCAAACTGAATTCAATGTTATTTCTTATTGTAATTTTGCTATGAATGCATACAGATCACTATAAAGATAAAGTTGTTATCAATAAAAATAGGATTTTATTTGGTACCACTTTCTTGAGATTTGTCTAGAAAAATTGAGAATTACGTAAACATGTAATTGATTATATACCAACATGTTTAACAATGTGAACAATATTATAAATAATGGTACAGCAATTTTTACAGCTGACTCTGAGTCCTATGATTAATTATATATAATTAATGAAATCACGACGTTGCTTACGCGGAAACGTATTCGAAAACTTCTTGACCCAAGCACATAGTGCAATACAAAATTGCACGAAAGCGAAATAAATAGAACCTTGTCATTTCGATCAGCTAAGACATTAGAATCGCTCTCGGTGCTCGGAACTTTTAGTGTTAATTTAAACTTTTAATTTTTGGTGATTGATTATGACCACGTGTCGACCGTCACGTACGCCGAGAATCGATGGCCGACAGAGTTGACAGGGCCCATGGAAAAATCGCGGCGGTTCCAGGGAACAGGCCCTCCGTTCTCCAAGTTCCTGGGGCCCGCGAATTCTCGGCGCACTTTCTAAAAACAAGCCGTATTTTTCGCGGTAGAGGCGCGGTACCACCGGGTCCGGGGACGGCCTGGAATTCCACGATGTGAAGCCGCCAGGCCCCGTGGGGCGGTTTTTCCCCCGATCTCCGGGGGCCCCTTTATTCGTATTGTCCTAATTCGAAGCGAGTCATCGGATCGCGGACGGGACTGGAATGTTCGGCGGCATGCAGTGCCACTCGTTCTACTCGGGGCCCTTCTCCTTTCTCGCTCCGATATCCTCCTGCTCCCTCCAGTTTGGATATCCCGCTTCGAACCCCGGTAATTAATTTAACTTCTTGCCCCGACGATGGCGGCTGCTAATGGTTTTCTTGTACCCTGCGCGAAACTCTCCGCGTCGTCTCGCCTTCGTCCTGCGAGGCCACGCTGCGACAACTTGAAATATTCTTCGCGGACCGATCGCGAGGATCTAACCGCGAGGATCAACCATGATCTAGCAGTTCATTTGGCAAAAAGTCACTTCTAAATGCTTAGCGATGCCGAGAACGTTGATATTAAAAATGAATATTTTGTCAATATGATTTTCAATCGAGAAAAGCATTAATTTTCTGTTGTAACATTTCTAATAAATTGTTGTTTTTGATATTAAATAAGTGATTCTTAGTGGACCAATGAAAGTTGTCGAAGCTTGCACGTTAGAGCTCGTACATTGAAATTGCAAGAAAAGTTACCGAGTTCGTACATTGAAATTATGAGAATGATGAAATAAGTGTTTCCCGAAGAGAAATGCGTATCTGTTGTTCTTCGAAATCCTATATCGTTTTTCTTTCCAAGAAAAACAATGGGCCGTGTCGGAATAATAGATCGTTAGCTAATTTCTTATCTATCGGTTATCGGAAAGAAAACAGAGAAAGTTTTCGGTTCGAAAGGTCAATATTTGACTGTATTTTTCGAGGAAACTTTTAAAGAACAGTTGTTAATGTTAAGAAATCCACGGAGGTATCAATGGACGTGTCCGGTTTGCTCGGAGGAATGTAAATTTAACAGATTCTAGAGGGTCGCCGACGAAGGAATTTGATAACCGAGAACGATGGACTTCGAAGTCATCTCGGGAACAAATTACCGCGCATTGAATTCCAACGATGTTATCGGGGATCTGGCGGAGGCCGATGATACCGGATAGAAGCATTCTCGGGTTAGGTATCGCGTGGGAAATGCGTTTTTGATACATTTTACGAGGAGGCGCCGGATTATATCGACCTATCCAACGGGGATCGAGTTATTAATAAATATTTTAACTATCTTATCCAATCTACACGCTCGAGCAACTGCATGACATGCTTATATCGATAAAACGAACAAATAAACACTGTTTCACATGAACATTTTTATTTTGCATGAATACTTACATATCAACACTTCCTGCATTTCTTTTAAGTCCATTTTATGCATTTATCATTAGAAAAAAAAAACAATTCGGCGCAATTTAAAACAGTAGAAACATTAAAGGAATTTCTGTGAATTTTTCAGCCTGTTAAAATTAAAGAGAAAGAGAAACGCGTATGTGGTTACTGTTTCTTACGATTGATGCCAGCAATACTGGATCTAGGAAGATCTTAGGAAATTATTTGTTTCGCTCGCGAGTGGTATGTATTCGCGTTGTGTTTCGAACCAGCGCAAGAACAATGGCCCGTGGTAGCGCGAAGAAAAAATCCGTCGAATGTAAGATCGCTTGTCTTCGATGAGTAATCGGTGTATCTTCAAAGACAAATAACGACGCGGCGACGTCAGCGTAGGCGTTACCTTTTAGGGTAGTGGACGCGCAAGAACGGAGACAACGCTCAATAGTGGCAGAAACAGGACTCTCGAGATATCAGCGAAGGCTCGGTGCTTTCAATCGTCGACTGTCACCGAAATGACTGACAACTCGAAAAATCATATTTAATTAGAATCGGCTGGGAAATCCTCCTACCCGACTATTCAGGCTCTCGTGCACTTACGAATTGAATTGGACGTTACATAAAGTACAACAGCACCTCCAATGTTCGTACAATCAATTTGCAATCATTTAAATATTCTATGAGGTATTATATTCAATTTAATATTCATTCGCAGAATGGAATTATTCTAGTTAGGAAGAAATGTTTAATGTTCCAGTCGAAGTAGCTCCGTGTGCAACGGGTTAAAAAGTTGAATAGTATTATAGTAGTGTGCGAATTACTGTGAACACAAGCGAAATATTGGAAACTATCCTTTACTGGTGATTAAATAGAAAATCAAATACAAAGTGTTATATATTTTAATTGTTTTAATATGAGACATGGCCTCTCTTGGCTTGTACAATATCTTCAGCACGTTTAGGCATAGAATCAATAAGATTTTTGCATTGTTCTAATACATGTTCGTCTCGAAACCATATCTGAATTACAGCCTCCATCAGCTTCGTTTTTGTCCTACAGTCAACTATACTAAGTCTGGCTTTCACGATGGCCCACAAATTTTCAATTCGATTTACATCTGGCGGGTTTCCTGTTTTTCTATGGCGTTATATCAATTTTAACGGTTTAAAAGATAATTTTCAATGACCCGTGAACAGGTCAGACTAGTTCATCAAACGTACAACAAAATGGCCGGTACCATTGACATGTTGCCAACTTTCAAAAACCAATAAGACATTAAAAATGTTGTGTTCCAATTAATTTGCACACTACTGTACGTTCAATGGAGAATATTTTGGCGCGGTGGGAACACAGAAAGCAAAATGGAGGTAAGAACGAATTCGCGAACGGCGATCTGGAAGTAGAGGGATCGGCTCGGGTTAGAAGACGAAGAAGAGGAGCGCGAAAATCGACGAGGCCGTTAAGTACTAATCAGAAAGTAGAGGGAACGAGCCGGAAAGAAGTAGAAGGAGTAAACGTACAAGGGAAGTGGTCGGTTGCCGCCCCATTAATTAACCGCCCCTCTTGTGCTTCCCCTCCCGTTGCTCTCCTCTTCCGTTCCATCAAGGGCGTAGCCATTCACAGCTAGCTACGCCGATATCTCTGCCCCCTGATTCTCTCTCTCCCTCTCTCTCTCTCTCTCTCTCTCTCTCTCTCTCTCTCTCTGCCACTCTACCCTTCTCTGCTTTTCTCCCCTTTTACCATCCACGGTGTGTCTGTACACCTCGGGATACTCCGAACCAGCGATTAATTATATCGGACGAGCCGTAGCCCTAGAAAAAGGGATTTAATTACGAATTATCTACAATTACGCCACTAATCGGCGCGGCGCGGCGGCGGAACACTCGCCGGATTCTCGAGATCACCCTCCCCGTGAAGTTAGGCTACCCCCCTCGGACCGTTAATTAGCCCGTTCGCTGTTCACCAATTATTCGAATTTAGTCGGGACTTTCGGGCATTTATTCTCGTCGCTCGGGCTCGGGTGTTCCTCAGTGTTCTCGTTTTAGAAATGTGTAAATCAATTTGACTAAATTTCACAGTTTCACGAAATGTTCTATGTAACTGCTACCCCTATCATTATTAACCCGGAGTTGTTTGCATTCGGAGCTATTCTAATTCGAAAACCGAACTTTCTTCATTTGATCGATACAAAACTGATATAATACCTCGTACAATACTTTCAGTAGTTTATTAAAATATTAAATAGGTTCAGTAATTTATTGAATAATGGTATCAGAATTATTAGTGTTGCAAACAGTTCATTCTGATACGATTTATAATTTACACAGTGACAGATCTACTTTCAGCAATTGTCGCTTGGCGTGGCCGGAGGAAAGATCTTCATCGAAAGATTTATTAACTGCAGAAACGAACGGTTTCGACTATCTGTCTCGGGCGAGGGTTTCCACGTTCGTTTCAGATAAAGTTAAGCAATAAAGTCGGTGATAAAATGGCCACCTAAACAGGGGCATAAATGATAATTGTCCGAGAGAAAAAGGAGGATCCTCTCGCCGTCTCTAAGAATCCAAAGCGTACGACCTTGTCGGCAACTCGGCACGCGCGATCCTTTATTTTCCTTCACCGAGAAATAATATTAATAAAAAGAAGAAAAAGGCGATGGCCACGATACTCGCCGGCGATAAAATCGAAAATGTCCGCTCCCTGAGACTCAGAGTCATACAAAGTTACAAACGACCATGGCCGGTGGTTTATTGACGCGGGTGGTTGGGGAGACTCTCGGCAGGGGTGGCGAAGAGGGGGATAATATTTCGCGAACAGATTCGAGATAAGTAAGACGGTGAAGATTTAATGCCGTTAGTACGGTCCCACGAAACGTAGACGTATACTACACCCGAGGCCCCCGAGCCCATATCGTCCACGACGATTACACGCCGTGGAGAAGCCATTGTTGTCTTCCTATGGAAATTAATTGAATGTATTTGAATAAGCGCGTTGTTCGCCGCTTGTTCCTACTTGCCCACCTACGCCGAACACGCGACCGCCATAAACCGGGCCGTTCCGATCGAATTACCCGCCGGACCGTGATTCCACCTGGACGCCCGGTGGCTTTCAGGACATGATTTTTGCGGAATCGTCGGCCGCACGCCCGCGAACGCCATTTTAACCCGCTCCGCCGATTTGTTGCAGAAATTTCGAGCGGATCATTCGCTCAATGAATTTATCCCGCGATTTATCAGACGATTGTGTTGAATTTAGAAGAAGAAAGTTTTTTCTATTTATCGAATGCCTGTATTGACAACAATAAAAATAAACTACTTAATGTTACACCACACTGGCTCTGAAATTTTTCTCTTTAAAATGTACTTCGTACATAAGAGATAAAATGATTCTATTATCCCACACGAGGAACGATCGGTTAAATTTCAGTTTGTTTATAAAAACATTGTTCGTTTGTTCATGGGATCCCACACTGATTCTATATAGTAAATAATCTAATACTTTACAAGCATTGAACCTGTAATTTACTAATTTCATATGTATAAATTGAATATCAATTATTAATATATTGCGCAATGGATTTCCAGGTCGGGCCACGTTGTATGAAGATCGCATAATGCAAATGATTCTGCGCGTACCTGTACAGCTACGTGTAATACGCATACTCGGGACAGCGCACTGTACCCCCCAGCCATAATGCATTGCAACAGATAGGACATTGTGTTACTGTAAGGGCCGTTGCTGCGGCGAGTAGAGCTGCCGTCTGCACAATGCACAATAGGCTTGTACCATGAATTATACAGTTATTTGTTTATTTATTAACCGTGGTGCCGCGGTCTCTAGCTTGGAAAAGTATGATTTCAAATTGGCGTTAATCTTCATAGACCGTAATTTCATGTTTTAACTTCCCGCGATTATGGGCACAAATATCCTTATTCTAGTCGGTTTTACGACATAAATAGTCCCGGAGCACTTTTTCGAACTGTTCAATTGCCTCTGGTTTGGAAAAGTATGATTTCGAATCGTAATTTCATGAAATTTTATATATTCAATATTATTTGAGGAAGTAATACTATTTATAGAAATTCTATATAGAATTTAATATTGTTTTAAAATAGCATTACATTATTATGAAATTTTATATATTTAGTATTATTTGAGGGGGTATAATATTATTTATCTTCTCTATTTATATTCGTGTTAAGATCAAAACCAGCAGTTTGACCTATTCTGGCACCTGATTATCTTTCTTCCTTTCCCAAACAATTCAGAATATCTTGCACAGTCACATATCCCGCAGGTATACATTTAAAACGTAAAAAAGAGTAAATGTAAGTTCTTAAAAAATCAAAGTACATATTATTCCACTTTTGAAATGATCTAGCGACTTTCGAACCCGATACTAGCATCCCCTAAACTCGATCGCATTCTTCGAGCAGCCCGACGACCGTCTTCGAAGAATCGTCGCTGTCCACAGCTGCGATGATCCCTGTGCATGTGTGTTTGCATTACGGGATCGCCGGCAATTTGCAGGTGTCGAGGCGCAGAAATAAGTCAGCGACGACGTTAACGCCTAAAATTGATCGTGAACGAAAATTTCGAGGGTTTCCACGACGAGAAAAAGGAGGTGAGGGGAAGAAGAAGAAGAAGAAGCACCAACGACGACGACGTCCTCATAATTCGTCGGTGGATCGGCGTTATTAATAATTTTCGTGACCCTGGCATCCTGTCGGCTAAATTCCGCGGAATTTCGTTTCATCATCGTTTACAAGGCGAATTTTATAACCGGTTATTACACGCAACCGTCAAAGCTTCGATCACGAAGCCGATCCGCCGGCTTGAAACATTGTATTAAACCACCTCTCGTCCCATAAGATACACGTTGCTCTCTCTCTCTCTCTCTCTCTCTCTCTCTCTCTCTCTCTCTCTCTCTCTCTCTCTCTCTCTCTCTCTCTCTCTCTCTCTCTCTCTCTCTTTCTCTCTACCGATGGACATCCTCTGCGAATGATTTTTCCATTCGACCACGATGATCGTCGCCGATAAACCGAAACGCGAACGACGATTTTTATGGCCGCGTATAATAGCGTTATAAATATAAATATCAATTGTGAGCCGCGCTCGCCTTACGCCTCGCCTAACTCGAGAGCAAATTGCAGAACGATCAGTGACCGTGTCCGTCGCAGAGCGAATTTGCAAGATTAACAAAGGTATGCCGCTCTCCCGCGGGCGATAATAGCAAGAAATTGATAAGTTATACGGGAGGAGAGCGTGTATCGTGGAGAAACGACGATGTGAACGACCAACGATCACCGTGAACGCTGTACGCAGTAGACGCGAAAAAGAGAAGAACGAAGACGAACGCGAGAGAGAGAGAGAGAGAGAGAGAAAGAGCGAGGAGAAACAATAAGAAGGATTGAGAAAAAAAGAATGACAGGCAGGAGAAAGAGAGAGAGAGTACACGAGGGCCAAAGGAAGACCAGCCAGTGACGATCCTTTCCCACGTCGGTCATCGCCGACCTCAAACTGGTCATCGGATCTCCGATCGCGACGGGAGGAAGGAAGTGGTCGGGAAGATCATTTTACAACGAAGACCGTACCATATTTTGCTAAACTTTCTTCTCCGCGCGGACTACCCCATTCACGGCAACGACCTCGTCCTCGCGGAGCAGGATACCACGATTCAGCGAATAAGAGGAACGTGGAACGCGTTTGACAAATCGTTTTCTGGACAGTTAAAACCGTGATCCGCGTTTCTTATCGCGCCTTCTTGCTCGGAATCTGGTAACGAGGCTCGGGACTCGGTTCTAATTCAATTGTTCGCGTCGCACAGCGGCGAACTCGGCCGAATTCGTTGCCGAAGTTCGTATCTTGAAATTCACGATGAATTGTTGTAAACAAATAACTTGCAACGTCCACACTGTGTCCACTATATATGTTTATTTGTATATTCTTATTGTGTGAATACTTTTCTTGGTTGTCACTCTTACATTGAATTCTATATTACGCTGAAATATGTCTCTCATGAGATTTTCTAAAATGAAAGAAAAGGAAACCTGGGTTTGTTTAGGGTCAGCAGACTCCGGTCGCGATCGAGTCCGTCGTTCCCGTGAGACAAGCAAACGGTGTTACCGCGAGAGACGTAAGCAAGGTCATAGTACTGGCTCTCTCGCGTCGACCATTTTTACGATTCAAGGTCCGGCTTAATCGCGATGAAGTCGTCCTCGGCGTCACGTATCCGAGGGTTCGACGTTAAGCGAACATCGACGAGGGGGTTTCAACGCGTCCGAACCGCGTCCGCCATAGGAACGAGCAGCGCCATGACGTTCTTTTGACCCGTTTGACCCCATGCACACTTCTCACGATGCATTATGGCGGCCGCCTCAGGGGCCCTCGGCCCTTCCTTTTATCCTTTCCCCGTTGAAACTCGGTGGACCAACCAGATTACGTCCTTCTCTCTTTCTCTCTCTCTCTCATTTTCACTTGGTTCTCTGCCCTCGTGTCGTCCCTTTTTCGTCCGTGTGTGCTTGTTCCCCTTCGTGGTCTCTTTGTCTCTCTTGTTCTCACCGTATTATCCCACATATAATCGAACATGCTGCGAAGAGAGCCACATCACGAGAAAGAGAGAGAAGGTGGGGGAGAATAAGGAGAGAAAGGGAAACTAAGGGGAAGAAAGAAAGGCGAAGGTACCGAAGAGGCTTTCGCTTCATGTTCCTTTGGTGTCTATACGTATCCTGGTCTGCGGTTTACACTTTAAGCGACGTGCACATCGAGATAGGCATACCTCGCACCTCTCGATCGACACGACGATGAATAACGACCAGGATTCCCGCTGGTTACTTCTCTTATATTAGTATTACGAATTTGTTACTTCGGAACACGCAGCCGGTGTTTCCCGTTGATATACGAGATGGTCGCGGGGACATTATTGCCAGAGGAGCTGCGTAGTTTATCCGTGATAAATCGCGAGATATTCGACCTCGCCGGCCATCAATTATCCAATAGTTTTAGCAAAGCTTGATCGACAGTGCCCGGTACCACGGTGTTCGGTTGTTCTGGACATTGTGTCGCGTCGCTTTGGGAATCGACGAGTACGTTGAGACGAGCTAATGTAACCACACAGTTGATTCGTAAAGATTTCAAGGATTTTTCTCTCGTCACTAGTTGATGCAGTGCATGTTAAGTTTCTATATTTATGGAGAATCTTATTTTTAATGGGAAGTGGATCCTTAAACCAATCCTGTTTAAACCAATGGCCATGAAAGCTGTTAGGTAGCGGCCAAGTTTGAATAATTTAGCCCTTCATGTAACTCTTTAAAAATTAAATAGCATTCTTTTGAACTTATTTTTACAAACGCTTTTCTCAGTATTGCAACAGGTATTTCTAAGCTAACGAACTTGCCGGTATTTTGTTTGATCTCATAACTTTTTACG
Organism: Lasioglossum oenotherae; assembly: GCA_028455765.1. NCBI lineage: Eukaryota > Metazoa > Arthropoda > Insecta > Hymenoptera > Halictidae > Lasioglossum > Lasioglossum oenotherae. The sequence goes on along the minus strand of CM052291.1, from coordinate 6,797,529 downwards.
GCCATAGGAACTTGGCTCCTGTTTATAGGATGTTTTTGTTGGGTAAAAAATAACGCGAACCTATCCAAATTTCTAAATCAGATTTTTGTCCAAAAATCATTCGATCAGCGAGAGCCCGATTTTCGGAAACGCTCGCAACGAGGTGAAATCGCTAATGCCTAGCTCAGCATTCCCTAAAACCCGCTCCGTTATCAGTGGTTTCCTTATCAAACCTGATTATCCGGTATTCCGCGGATACCCGTGATTTTATGGGCCGAAGGAGCTGCATCGTCGATGGATCGTTGGATCTTAGCGTGAAACGATTTCCCCGAGCGAAAGACAAAGATGAAGGAGGCCGAGGATGAAGGAACGGGAAAGAGGCAGCGATTTGTCGCTGTAAACGTATGAACGATCGCATCGGGGTTAACGTGGCTAACCCCGAGACACGTCCGGCTGTTGGAAACAAATGCCCGCGGATTTACGAGGTTATGGCTGCGAAGATCACGGCGCGAGAGAGAGAGAGAGGCTTTTTTCAAGTGAACGCTAGTCCCGCGAGAGCGCATTAGTAAAACGCGGCACGGACGCGGTTAGCAATCAGTTAACCGTCGAACCGGCCAGCCACCGCGTTTTCAGGATCCTCCTTGATATTTATCGAGAATCGACTTTTCACCCGGCGACCAAGTCGACCGATCGATCACCCGCCGAAGAGAAATCGGTCCGGCTCAAGAGAATCGTTGCTCGCCGGTGGATCCGCGTTTCCCCTCGCGATCTTTCAAATATGAACTTCTAGCTAGAAGCTTTTTTTATCTAAGAAATGTTTTTAACAAGTTTGACACCGGTCATTTCACGTCGGTACAAGAATGTTCGTAAATTATTCGTCGACTGATAAAAATGATCAAAAACGCGTATTAACGTCAGTTTTGTTCTCTCCATAACTGATTTGGAAGTCCCAATTATGCAAAACGGTCTAGAAGCTGATTTATAGATCTTTTAGAACGATACAATTTCCTGAAAAAGAAATTGTCAAGCGGAAAGCCATTTTTAAATGCAGAGAAATGGATGCGAATTTGTGTTTTTCGTTTTCGTGTGAACGGTCTCCCCGATGTTCGTCGTGCTAATTGAGAGTCCCCTAATGATTCGTCGAGAATCAACGATCGTAAATCGGCTACGGTTAAGCCAGACCCATGTCGAGTATTTCTGTACTTTTATTTCGGATTCGCCTGGGTAATATTGTTGCATGTACACGATCCTGCCGGCAAACTGTAATTTCATATTTAACGCGGACTGTTTTCACGCTGGCGCGAGGAGTATGCGATTATATTATTAGCAACAGTTCTCGTGTCTCGCGAGGCTGATGATTCATGGTCGATGGCTCGTGAATTAAAATCGGCTGGTCGATTAGTCGAGGCTGTATGCTCGGGAGAGATCGCTGAGCTTTCTGCCAAAATAATTCACAAAATAAGCATTTTGTCTGAAAGAATTAATGGACTTTTTAAGTATACATGTTCCAGCAGTAATATTTTTTACCAGGATCTACCAGATCACCATGAATTTTTTATTTTTAGGAAAACGATATGTGTACTTTAAAACAACAATTTCGTTTAAGAAAAAGGTCCATTCATTTTTGCGAGTTCCCAAAGATTTCTTTCCAGATTTTTGACTAGGCACTCCGAAACGAATGGATGAAAACGCGTGCGCCATTGGTATTCTACGTATTCGCGCACGCCATGTGTTCGTCAAGAAAGAAGAAACGTTCAGTTGTATGTTAACTTGTTCATGAATGCTGCAAAATTATCTTTACGAGCACTTTTAAGAGGATAGTGAAGTATCGCTGGTTTTTCTGCAATCTTAATAACTCGGTGTTCCATAAACGTGATTAGTGGCAACGTTCACGTTGCTCTGTCTCTTTAATGGACACTTGTACAGGCATTTTTCAAACGCGTACAATTCCTCTCGCACCTTTACGCCTCATCCAAAGACAGAACTACGAAAAACGGAATAAATCCTGGAACTAACTCAATTCCATCGCGAGCCTAACTAACGAACAACGATTTCGCGAAGGCGCCGCGAAACACGGCAGAAAATCTGTCAGAGCTGCACAAAAGGATACCGCAAAATGATTGACGTTGCATCGCGGTAATGAGCGTGCGGCAACGTTTACTGTCGAACATCGTTTTCGCTGAGCATTTGTCGCGGTAGCGTTGCTCGGCAGTTACAATTCGACAACGATTTATTAATTACGTCCTCGATCCGGTGTCCGCGACAGTCGATAAATCAGATTTGCGCAACGATGCTAGAAATGATCGAGGAAAGAAGATGAAGAAGGAAGCAAAGTATTCGTGCATCGCGCGTCGCCGGAATGGTTAACCATCGAAACGGCGCGCGGCGCGTTGCGGCACGGCGAGAATTTATGAGGCGCGTTTCGTACGACCGATTGCACGTTACAACTATTTATTTTCCGGTGCTCGATCGGCGAATAGGTTGTACCGACGCTGCTGTCCGCCGGACAATCGCGTAACGATTTATCAGCGTGGCGTAACGCATTCGCAACAGGACCGCAAAAGATTTCGCGCGGTCTCGAGAGCTGCATGATAACGCTGGCTGGCTGACTGACTGGCTATACCACCCCCGCAACTCGCGATCCTGCGTAATCTTGATCGATGCAAATTCGACGGCTGACAATACGTTCTGCACCGTTAAATGTCAGCCTGCCATGCCGTCGCCCCTGCGATTACCATTCTGCTAATCGATCTTCTAGTTCAACCCTTTGCAGATCTGAATACGTGTTTCGGAATTGATTCCGTTCGTTATTACTGGAGTTTATGCATTTTCCAATTTTTGTCGAGGAATTTTCAGGAAGTGGAACTAAATGGAATCCCATTTTTCAGGGCTTCGGAGTCGGTAGACAAAATTCTTAACTCCAACTCCGACTCCAACTCCTCTTTCTTTTTACCTCCAACTCCGAATCCGACTCCGAAGCCCTACTATTTTCAATGGGAACAGCATTTGTAGATCCGTAACAAATGAAAATTCTACAAAATCTATCGAATTTTATATTCTGGCCATTTTCGAACATTTTCATAAGCAATGCATGCTCATTTCACATGAATGAAATATTTCATCTCTTTATACATAGATTTTATACATTAACTTTTAATTACCCGCAGGGCCGACGCTATATTTTGCGGGCCCAGTGCAAATTGGTGTCAACTGAAGTCTCACTCGCGCACCCATCACGCCGGCCCTGATTACTCGCAATGAAGTATTTACAATCTGAAGACTTGAAATTTAGTGTTTCAAGCGTAGTTATATCGTCGAATGAAAATTTATTTATCTTGGAGCGATGTAAAGTTACATGTAATCGGTTACGTGGAAAGTGGAGTGCGAGTAATTTAAGTAAAAGATTTACGTAAAAGATCTTAATGGGTGAAATTTCATTTGACCAACTAAATATGACATCGTGAAAGATTATAAGCGAGCGAGGGATTCATCGATCGACGCCGTTCCTGATCGACCGAACAAAGAGACACTTGTGAGCGTCATTGATCGCCCTCTTCTCCACTTACGCTCATGCGAAACGTCTGAAACGCGTGCACCCGACGCCGATAACTCACCGGGTTTCGAATTCAGCGACGTTCACCTTGACTTTTGTTCGGTATCGTCTCTCGATCCTTCGACGGAGACGATAACGTTGCCAACGAGACTGCACGATCGTCGTTCGCAGGTCTTCGCAGGCTCAGAAAACGTATCGCATGGCGCCACGTGCGCTTATCGGGTTACCCTGTTGGTGATTACCCGTCATCGGGCACCAGTTTACAACTTACCGCGATACTACTCAGCTACAGAGCTTCGATTTGCTCCCGTGCGCTATTCCTTATCGCGCGGCCACCGTCTCGATGATCCAAGTCGCCGAGTCGATCATTCGATGTCACGCTGTATCGAGATTACTCGATGGAGAACACGCTGGGGAATTTTTTCAGAACTCAAGTGACCAAAATAATATTTTTTGTTCTGAGAACACTTTCCGGAAAATGATCGTAAAAACTGTCTTTCATTTTGTCAGCTCGGAATGTCCGATAATTCTTTGCGTCATTCAGGAAATAATAAATCGACGAAGAAATAAAATTTTGCGGAAAGCTCGATCGCCGAGATCGTCGGAGAAAAATGTGTCACTAGGCCGCAGGTGTTCGCGCGCGCGCATCGAAAGTAAATCTTAATTAGCGCGAGTCGGGCAATTAATTCGTCAGCGCGCGACGGATCGATATAATTGATAGATGACGTCGTGTACATCAGATATCAATCGATCACCGGGCGCGCGATCGTTTCATTTATCACTCGGCGGATCGACGGGTGAATTTTCTCACGTTAAAAAACGATCGGCGCCGGGTTCGCCGGAGCGGAAGATCGGTTTCTCGACGACAGGTCCGATCGATATCGAGAAATCGTTGGATCCCGAGAGGCTCGTCATCGTTTGCTCGGCACGAACGAGTTCGAAGAGGAGAGAGAGAGAGAGAGAGAGGGGACAAGAAGCACGGCCATTAGGTTTATTTGCCGTAATTGGGGGAGCTTTAACGCGGCAAACCAAACACTGGTTATAGCCGCCATAAACCTACCCACAATCACTTAGAGGTGGCGCGCGGTACGCGCTTTTTCCTGTATTTAATCCGCGCGACCTGGTCCGATTACGGGGACAAACCAAGGCGGAAAGGACGGATGGGCCGAACCAGAGCTCCCGGCAATTTCCTCGAGCCTGCCCCTCTTCCGTTCGCCCTTCGTTTCTTGCGAGGTCTTGCGACGACGCTCGAATGCGTTTCTAATAATCAGGGATGGGATCGAGTACCTCGCAAACAGGTTCGAACCTTGATTGATGGAATTCGAACTCTCTATAAGTACTTGGAAAAAAAATAGTACTCCCAAGTATAGTCGAACCTCTGCCAGACAGTTTCGAACCCTTTACAAGTACTGTGGTAAACGTAAATAATACTTGCAAGTATACTCGAATCTTGGTCGAACAGTTTCGAAACTTTCGAAATTCTTATGAATATCCTTACGAATCTCCGTATTCTTGCACGCTCCGTGGCACACGATTGTTGGTCCCGCAGTGAATGGACTCAATTAGACACTACGCATTTGTTTGAACCGTAGCTGCGGCGCCGCAATGCGATATTTACCGCAATTCCGGTACCGCAGGATGTCCGCCGTGTCTGAACGAGCTCTTAACGAACTTCTTAATATTTATGTTCTTCATGCTATTCTGTGTGCATCAGAAAAACAGGAGTGCCAATCACTCGCTTTTCGAAACGGTCTTCCGTCAGCGTTAACGTATACCCGACGCCATTCAGGAAACGCCCCCCTCTGTTCGTTAATAAAAGTAATTCGCGGACGGTGTTTAAATTGCAAATACCTAACGATTCGACGAGCGTAAATCAACTGGCGAAATACTTTCCGAGCGTTCGATCTCCGAGAGGAACGCGCGTATGAGAAAGAGAGAGAGAGAGAGAGAGAGAGAGGGTTTTTGCTCGGCGCGCGAGAGTCGAAAGTTGCAAGAACGGTGCGCGGCGTTATTCGTTGTACTTAAATTTGTCAGTGAGCCCCGGCTAATTGGCCGTGGTACCGTCGCTTTACGATCGCGAGGAAGAACCGTATCCTCGTCTGACACGAGATTCATGCCCGCAAAACACGGCGTTAACGAGCACGCCGGCAAGTCAGCGACGGATCCTTTCGCTCTCGAGCTTTTCGGAGACATCGACGCCTGCAGAGGCGATGCGCCACGAAACGCCGCGTCGCGTCGTGTCGCGCCGACGACGATCTGGATACCGTCACTGTCGCTCGCAGAATCTCAGTTTTACTCCTACATACACGCGAGAATGTATTTATTGTAAAACGCGGACACGCGCGCTCGAACCTTGTGAATTTACAGAAGAACATTCATATTGTTTCTATTCACATGTCTCCGCTGATGGTTATTGCCCAGTGCAAGTCTGACTCGAGATTATAAGTCAAATTAAATATGCATCCGAAGCATTTAGAATTTGTATATATTTTAAAAGCATTTAGAAACACCTACTGTGATTAATAGGCAGTGGATGCATTTATAGTATATTCAAAATACAAAATATATAACATTAACGTCTCTACATATATCGAGAAAGAGAATACAATTACATGTCACTTCGGTTTGTTGCAATTCCGGTGGACAATTTTTATTTTGCATAAAGATCCGCTGTCCACTAGTAATGGCACATGGAAGCAATGCCATCTCTGCAGGAAAAACGAAAATTCCAATACTGTGAATGGTACTCGGCCATTCGCGCAAAATTTGAAGACCTTCTAAACGAGAACATTTCCGGTTTACTTTATTTTTTAACCACCATCTCGACACTCTCAGTCTACTCACACGTTTACACGCGAGCATTCTAGCCACGTTTAAAAATAGTCTCGCTTCTTCAGCAAACAGGACAAAGAAGAACTATTTAAGAACCCCGAGATTATTTTTCAGCAGAAACTAACAGCGTTTACGGCCACCATAAATTTTGCCTGAACGACGCGTTTCACGAACGCTGCTCAATCGAATCGATGAGAGAGATAAGCGGAACAGTCGCAGATTCCGCGTTCATAATTTACTTAGCTCGCTGCGGGCGACCTTTATTCCTGCGGAAGCGGCAAATCTTGGGATAATATTTGAACGAGTGAAACCCAGGGCGATAGATTCGACGCCGGCTCAACGTCCATCCTCGTAGGACCCCGTCTCGGCGAAACAGTGGGAGCCCGGATTTGCGAAACACGAGTAAACACGAGTCTTGCCGGCTGGCTGAGTTCGGGCACAAACACCATTTCCAATAGTCAACAATAAATAATACCATTCAAGTAGTAAACTTCTACTTTCACAATCATGATACTATCCAAATCAAAATTCAACTTTCAATCGTTACACTGACAGTCTTGTTGAAACAAAAAAAGTGTTTCGAATGGTTTTTATTTGAAATGTACCCGGGATTGGTCGGGGATGGTTTACGAGCGGAAACCGCCGCGGTTTCGAAGCGGATCGACGCGGCGCCGCGCGCGCAGCCCTTTTGTTCGCCGCGTCTCACGAACGTGGGACTTACAAATTGGAATACAACGGGCCCGGAGTTAGGAGAATCGTTTCACGCTTCGCGGAGGCGCCAAGTGGAAGGCAAACACCGATAAAAACTGCATGAATAAAGCACTAATGGACGCTCTATGGACAGGGAATAAACATCGGGTAGTACATTGAACGACTATAGACTGGTACAGGTGGCGACGACAGACGGATCGTTGTTTTCCCTCCTTTTATCCACGAGAATGCTCCCCAATCTCTCGATTTGACGATCAACAACTCCACGCGAACTTATCGCACTCTTGCGAGAAAGTCCCGTTGGCGTAATCGCAATTTCCGGATTGACGTAATCGATTTTTAGACATGCGGCCGACAAAAATGTTCTCTTCTTCATCAAATTTTCAATAGTTCGATTGGATTCGTGCGGCATGTTCTCTTAGGGAATAATTCTACTCCATCGAACAAGTTTTCTACGAGCAAATTCTTTCCGTAACAATCCGGATACAGACATTATCCATGCAACAGTGGAAAAAGTTCGACATTAGGCATACTTTCAAGAGTAATTAGCTTCTCCGTCAGTCATTTATCTAGGTTGCGACAGTTTCTATAATCACCCTGTCAGCGTGTCAAAGGAAATCGCGCGCGAACCGAGTGCGAGAGTGACGTAACATGCTGTTAAATGTCATTTTCAATTAAATGTGCTACGTGACTGAATGAGGAGATCACGTTCAAATAAACGTAGCCATACGGAAAGACACAAATTTTCTTGTCTACGACATGTTCGGGGATTAACCCTTTGCGGTCGGAGCTATTTTAACTCGAAAACTAAACATTTCTTCCGACCTAAAATATTGCCATTTTTAATGAGATTTTAAATTTGGTGGATATGAAATTGATATTACAGTTTATGAAATAATTAAATGTTCAGTAATTGATTATATACCTACATATCTAATAATGAAAACAATATTTTCAATAATGGTACAGCAACTTTTAAGTTTAACTCGACCGCTAAGGGTTAAGACGTTCTAATGTGTGTCGGAAGTATAGAAAGCAGTGTAACAATCGTTGTCACATCGGTACGAAGTAAAAGTTTGGTCAGCTGCGAGAACAGTTTTCCATGAAATCCTACGACGCGTGTTCGGGTTTCAAGTATCGATCCCGGCGTTGTTCAGAAGCGATCGAGGTTGTTATCGAGGTTCGGATAGCATTTCGCGTGAATCACCTGGCGACGTTTAACGACATCCAGTAGCTAATTTGTCATACGGCCGCGGAGCACGGTGACACGCGTTGAAGTAATAACACGCGTCGCTGCAGTTAACGCGCGCCGTCAGACTGCGCTTTAAACGTGAAACGCAATCAATCTCCTTAGAATCGAGGATCCTACCCCGGCCACCATATCCTAACATTCTAATTCGTCAGGTTTCGAGTGAAAATATCATTGGTCGAGATAACCCACCGTCGTAGATCTATTTCAGGCGATTGACAGCTGTTTTCGTAAACGATACCGGTCGCGAACGGTGGCGCCAATAAACGCCGGAGACGATAAACGGTATGTTAAACGATAAAGTCGACAAGTTAATCCTTTTATCGGTCAGAGATTGCGAATCGCCGCTGGTCACCGATCAAACAGACGCTGGACGATTCGCTCGCGCGTACTGTCCATCGATTGTTATTACTAAGCTGCGGATTTGATGGGTACATACAATTCTACCTCTTAACAGCGGGATTTAGATTTAAAAATCCCACAGAGAGCGGGGAATTAAAATACACCTCGAACGCAGGGCAAAGATCTAGCAGACTAAGATTAGTCCAGCGGCTCCACCCATAATTTTTATTGATATTGTGTGGAAAACAATGGTTTCAGGTTGAAAGATAACCCTCTAAAATTTTAAGTCGCTAACCCTTCGTATAAGGATGATATGAGGGTAAATACCCTTAACTGTATCATTTTTTTCAAGATCGAATAAATCTATGTATAATATGATTCCTAGAATTGTTATTTACACCTACGTAATGTCTATCATAATAAATTCAGGAAGATAAGAACAGAACGTAATACGATGCGTCGCGTTTTAAAAGAAATAATTGATCAAGAAGGGACTTAATATCCTGATAAGAATTATTAATTAGAGTCGTAAGAAACACTGTACATTATACCATTCGTAATGACGTAATTTCATTTGTTTTTCAATATTCAACTATGTTCCACCAATCCGACCATCTTGAAACTGTTTTTATATGTTAAACAAGCAACAGAACATTGTTCTTGAATTTTTTGGAAGTGGTCACTCGAAGGGTTGCTTGCAATTCCCACCCATAAAAAATTAAACGATTTCTTTCTATCCTTAATAATTCGATCACAATGGTGTGAAAAAAATGTATGATATGAAGGAGGTGAGTTCGAGTATTTTCATTCGTTTTTTATCTGAATATCTCAATTAACAACCGAGAAAAAAAATGATACAGTTAAAGGTATTTACCCTCATATCATCCTTATACGAAGGGTTAGCGACTTGAAATTTTATGGGATTATCTTTCAACGTAAAACCATTGTTTTCCACACAATATCAATAAAAAGTGTGGGTGGGGCCGCTGGACCAATCTTAGTCTGCGAGGATTACATTTTGAATTGATGAAAAGATTAACAATTAATTCTTGAAAAGGTTATTGTTGTTGCACGGCAATTGACGCGTGTACACGTCGATCGCAGTGAACTGGTTAAAGCAATGGACACGTTAAAAATATTTAACGCTCATGTGCCCCTGCAATCAATGCCAACATTGTTTATTTTGCATAAAGATCGGCAGTCTAGTTATTACAGTTTCGAAACGTATCGAGCCGGTTGTGTATTTACCCAGACGAAGGACCACACTCCGAACACGTTCGATCTCTATTACCTAGCGTTCGTAATCGCAACGCGCATGAATCATTGCTACTATTATCGGAATCGTAAAGGTCACTGACTGCAATCTTTCGTTCGACGATTCCTCCGCGGAGGAACACGGCGAACCAATTGTAAGATCTACGGATACCGTCGCGTCGGGCTAAAGCAGGCTAAAGCGACTACGAAACCCCGTGTCATAATGATTCACCGTCGGTTCGCCAAGGACGAGTCGAACTCGTCGCTATCGCAGGTTGACACACGATATTATCAACCCGTGGAGAAAGAAAGACGGAACCCCGCGAGAAATGACGAATCCGAGCAACTGGTTATCGCAGGTCCACGTCGGTTAGCGTCGGGAAGCCATAAGTCGCCGGGAACCGTTCGTAGCGACAGCTCTACGATCATATTTTTGGAAGATTACACCGTGCGAGGCAATCTTACAAGTGTGTGTCCGCGGTGGATTCGACTGGCGACGACCTACATAGAATGCGTTGTCAAAGAGATTCACCTGTGTCATGAGGCGATCGGCTCCGGTGCCTTCCTCGTCCTTGAAGATGATGTCGGTGTTGTAGTTGGGCACAAGATCCCGGAACCTGGAGTCGTGCCTAGACACACGACCCTCGATGAGCCCGCTGGCTGGTAACGTGTTCTCGCTGACGTTTGGTACATGTTGCTTGAACACCAACGGCGTTAGTTTCCTGAGGGGTGGTCGCCTGCCACCGCCTCTGCCTGGTCCACAGGCTAGCACCAGGCCGCCGTTGTCCAGCACCGGCAGCCAGAGGCCGAGGATCAAGAGGAACACCTGAAGCAGCGAAGGTGAGCTGCCTCGCCTCCTGATGACGCAGTGGTGGCTTGCCTGATGGCCGTGGCGACGATGATGCTGCACCATAATCACGCGACTCTGGCAATGTGGAGAACCCTGGTCGTTTTGGTACCAATCACTGCACGGTGATTCTCACGTGCACGTTGCTACAGCAGCATTCACCACCACCACCACCACCGCCACCACCGCCGCCGAAGATGATGGTGTCACGATCCTGCTCCTCCACGGTTGATAGAACGACGCGGACCAGGCGAAACAAGACGACCAGCACGAGGATTTCGCTGAAGAGCCACCGCCGCCGCTACCAATCCTTCTTCTTCTCCTCTTGCCACTGACCTCACTCACGCTTAACCATAACCAGGGCATCACACACCCCCCCAACACCGCACTCTTATCACCGTTCGGACCGTCGTCGTTGCGTCGTAGTCGATCGGCACCCGCGAGAAAGAAAAGATCACTTATCGAGACAGGGATCTAGACCTGTTGTGTTTCGAGTAGGTCGTCGGTAGATCGACCGTGCACGAACCGACCGGCACCGACACGTTCGCCGCACTGGAAGCAACAACAACCTCCGAAACCGGAGAGTGACCCCGATCTTGTACTATACTCTATTCCTCGATCTTATCAGAGTCGTTCGAATACACCGATAACAGATTACGCTTTATCGAACGGTCTCCTCTCGTAATCCCACCGCGCGGAAACATCGGGGCTACGATTCTTTTTTTCGATCCAACCCGAGAGGGTTTTTGCTACATTATTAATTTCGGGGTTGGGAATCCACAAACGTATTTTTTCTCGGTTTTTTCTCTGATCACTCGAAGGAGAGACCGGCGCGAGTTTCGAACCTTGTGTCCGCGGACCCCCGGGTTTTCGTGAGAGAAAGAGAGAGAGGGAGAGAGAAAGAGAGAGAGAAAGAGAGCGGAGAGGAGAGGTGTCACCGCGATCGGACCTGACTCACTTGACTGAACCCGATATTGCGAGCGCGGTCCGGAAGCTCTGTGGCGCACGTTTTCCGGACGAGTCAGTGGTGGGAAATGCGTGACGGGTTTCGGTGGGTACCCCTGGCGTCGTCGTTGGTTTGGCCTGCTCGGGTCCAGGGTGCCCCTCTTCCTGCCCCCACCAAGCAACGTGGCCAACGGCCGGCCTGGCGCTGGTTGCAGCTATAGTTGCTAGCCCCCGTGGGGCTCTCACGGCCTCCGGAACGTGGTGGTGGACGATCCCTACTCCCACCAGGCCGGGCCCTGCTTGGTGCACATCCTTGACGTCACCGGGCCCGACGAGACTCCATTGGTCGGGGCGGGGCGTGCGCTAGGTGAACGAAGACAGGTGTACAACGCGACTCTTCGCGGGCCTCCGCTCGTTGGTGGAAGCGAGAGGACAGCACGTGGGCGAAGGGAGAGAGGATGAAAACCTTTTAGCTTTCTCCTCGTTCGATTCGGTTTTGATCAACCTCTACCGGGCCGTCTCTCCTCTCTCTTTCTCTCTGTCTCGCTCGCTTCCACACGTTCCCCACGAGTCTCCTCACATCGGCTTCTTCTTTAACGTCTCCGCTGTCCTCTTCCTTTTACGTGTTCCCGACGATCCCCTCCCCAAACTACCTTCTTCTCTCCCTCGATTGATCCCTCTTCCTCTTCGTCGTTTTCGTTGTCGTCGTTACAACGTTTTACCTTGTTGCTGTCTGTCCTCCTCCGACCGCAACATCGTTTCCTCGTTCAACTTCTACCCCGTGGATCCTTACGCCAAGTATCCCGGGACAAGCTTCGGTTGCGAGAAGATTCTCAATGACTGTCTACCCCCAAGCAAACCCGGCGTACCCTAGGCTGATGCTGTGCTCTGGCGTGGGGTGGGCTGACCTTGACTTCGGCAGCCGTCAAGTTTCGCTCTTCTTTACGATTTTGCTTTTTCAAGTCTCTCGTCGAGCGAGCGAGCGAGCGTGCGCGCTTCTTTGCTCGATTACCCTCTCCACCGACCGATTACCACTTTTATCGCATTCCTTCGCCGCGTCGGGATTTTATTAAATGTTACAATGTACACCGGAGAGAGGATCGCCGGGACCAGCCATGCAACGCGTTTCCTTCCTTTCCCATGGTGACCGGTCATCGTTGAACTTTAAAGGGCAGGCGCCGGAACCACCGGGATTTAATCGTTCCACGAATCGCTCGATCGTTCTCTCGATCCTCCGGGAAAACGTAACGACGATGGAATGCGTATACAACTGATCCCATCGGGCCGTTACAATCGCTCCGATTCTTATTTATAAGTAGCGCCGGGATTTATCGATCCAGCATATTATCGCGGAGGCGGCGGCAGCGGTTCGATCGACACGCGATAAACGTGTAGCTGATTCTGGAATATCGCCGATGAGATCCGCCAGAAAAGATTCCCGACACGATCGAACTTCACACGCAACTGATCAACTGATATGAGAGTCAAAGATTTCTGGAGTAACGAGGAAGGGATCAAGAGCGCGCGAATGCCTACCAAACGGTTCACTGATAATAAACAACTTTTGCGCGAATGTCTGGCAACGTCCCACCTACGCCCGGCCACCTTCCATCATTGACATACGCCCGTTTACCGTATACATATACAATGCCAGGCCTCCGGATTCCGTGAGAAATCCGATCTTAAGCAAAAGATTCATTTCTTCTTAATAATGGGGAATTTACAACGAGTGGGATGGTTTCGTTTTTTGGTGACGTGTGCGAAAGGAATGAGCAAACGTTGAGTCACTTTTGTTGCGGATCTATTGGGTCGTTCGGAAAGTAATTTTCGAAAGGCGTTGCTTCCAGTTGTTGTTAATAGACTGCGAACGTTTATGCATTATGCATTATGGATTCTGAAAATGGTAGAATGTACAATTCCACGGAATTTAGTATGGTTCTTCTTTATTTCAGAACTACAAAGACTGCCACCATTGAAAAAGAATTAAACCGACTTCGAAAAAACGCACTAAAAAGTATGAAATAATCTCCATTTAATTGATGTGAATACACGCGAACTTAACACATTACCGACCGGTGATTATTCCATAATTTTGAAAAATCTATGGTGCATGGCTAAATATACTTTTTAATGGAACCTTCAACAGCAACAACAATTTTCATTGTGAACTAACAAGTCACCGTCAATAACGTCATCTAATAGTATCATTTAAGATTGTAATGTAAAAAAGAATTTCTATGCTTCCTTTTGGTACAGCACAATTATCGAGAATCCTATAATAGGCTTTCAGTAGGTAAAGTGTTAAATACAATTTATAATAATAAATAAATTAAAAATTTTCCAAATGACAAATGTTGCTGATTATGATTTCATTGGAATATGATGGATTTGGAAATCAGTAGGTGGGAAGAAAAGATACATTAATATGTGAAAGCATGTAGAAGAATTTAAGGATTTTCGTAATTCCCAGTGTCGAAAATTTTCAATTTTGCACCGTCTGCGAAAAGATTGTATTGCATTTAAGTTCGCGTGTATTCACATACATTAAATTATTTCATGCATTTTAGTGCATTTGTTCGAAGTCGGTTTAATTTTTTTATTTCACATTTTACTTTTCCCACGCGTCAATTCAATTTTTAAAGTATGAATGCAACAATTACCAGCAGTTGTCCATTAACAAGTCTGCGTGTCGTCACGGGCGACCATAAAAATTCCACAAAATGGAAGTACATAATTCGCTTAACGAACCAAAACCCAAGAAACACAGAAATACTTTTCGAAGTCCCGGAGTTTCTGAGAAAACCAACAAATCGGCCAAAAAAAAAATTGCTGTTTCTCCGGACTGGGCACGAGCCCTTAAGGAGGGTACGCGGCGAAGTGGAAGAGGAACGGAAGCGTCGTTAAGGGGGCAGAAGGTATACATACATGTAAACGTGGTCGAAGAGGGGACGATAATCGATAAGCGAAAGATTTCTCGCGTTTTAAAGCGTTCACCGTAGACGGCGACGGTGTTATACACGGGATGGCAACGCCGCCGCGCCGCGCTATTACTTGCACCTCGATAGCGGAATTTTATTTCCGCTCCGCGCCACCGCAGCTGCCACAAAAGTCAAAGTGCCTCGTAACAGGATTATGAAATGTTCCGGAGTAGCGTTCCGCGGATGTTTACAGCTCGCGAATACTCGTTATCTTTTATTGCCCACCGGCCTGTTTCAGCGATTCTGGCATCGGCATCGTTAACGAGCGACGTTTATACCTGCCATTGGTCCGTAACTCTCCCTCTTTTTGCGTACTACGCATGGACCGTAATGTAACCATTGTTTCTGCGCAGGGATCGTGCCCCGTCCACGCCGAATCTTACGCCTCGGCGAGGACGATCCTGCGTCCTTCGAATCACCGAGTTTGCGAGGTGACGGAGAACCATCCTGGACAAAAATCGAAAGGATTCCGTCGAAAGGATCTCCGTTAGGTCAGTGGAAATCAATCTTTGCCTCTCTCCAACGATTTACAAGATTTCATTTGAATACTGTCTGTCCTAGATCAATGATAGACAGCGGATCTTCGTGCGAAATAAACATTTTCGAAAATGCAACGAGCAAGGATTGCGCGAATAAGCGAGTTTGATTGAGAAGCTGGTGTTAATGAAGTTCGGCTGGACGCGGGTCGCCGATGTATCTGGAAGGAGTGATGTGGTCCGCGGGATCGCGGGATCCACCATCGCGGAGTAGCTCACCTCCGGGTGTCCCTTTTTCAAAGTAACACGATCCACGGTACGGCGAGGAAGCTCGTGTCTCGGGGGTCTCGAGGAGGTAATGCCGGAGCCGGATAGAGGTCCGACTCGAGGCCCCCTCCGCGTAATGGACGGCTCAAATATTTATCATCGGCCGCGTAATTTAAGGTGCGTTTAGCAAACGGAAGACGACGCGAGGGAAAACAAACAAGTCAGGGGCGGTGTAGGATCGCCGGTAAGGTGGAGAATGGGACGTAGAAGGAGGAGGAGGGCGGAGGAGCTAAAGGGTGAGCGAGAGGTGGAGGCGGATGAGGGTAAGAGGGGAAGGGGAGTAGTATGGTAGGATAAGGTCGAGATGGAGAGAGGACAGGGAGCCTGGGGAAAAGACAGAGTAGAAACAGCGAAGGATAAAGCGAGAGAGAAAGAGAGAGAGAGAGACGAGAGGAGAACGCGACGAGAGAGGCAGAAGGAGTAGCTCAAAGGGGCCGCCGCGGGCCCCAGAGGGCTCTGTGAGAAGGCACAAACCCCAATAATAGCACCAGAATTTATATACCTGCACGAACTCGGTGGAACGGTCTGCGGGGCTGCGGGTCCACAGACCCAGGGACGGCTTGTTGCGATACCCGAACCAGCCGGGGTCATTCTTCGAGGATTCATTTTCTTCTATTCCACGAGGCCCGGACCGTGGAAACCGGTGTCAATCTCTCTCTCGCGAACGAGAGATACGAACCACTGGCAAACCGATGATCATCACACCGCTCGGTACCGAAGATCGCTAACCCCTCGTGCGCTAACCCCTTCAGACTATCGACCGGTTTTAAAGGTTAGCTATCGGGAGGTGCGAGGTAGCGAACGCTCCGCTAGATCATTCCGAGACCGTCGATATCCGGAACCACGCGAGAAACGAGATGTATCTCGGGATCCTCGGACAAGGGACCTCGCGTCGTCTATACACCTGAGAACTGACCGGCCCTGGGCCCCATCAGCGGCAGCAGTCTAGCATCCTCTCTGCGGAGGGAAGAAAAGCCAACAACAGGGAGCGAGAGCGAGAGGCGCAGACACCGGATAAGACGAACAGAGACAGAGTGTAGAAGCAGCAATTCGTGGCGGGCTGGAGAGCGAACCATCCATCACTGAGGGCTCAAAGCCGTATCTTCTGGTGACCGGTGCCCGCCGCGACCGATACTGGATGCCAACGCACAGCCAAATATTGTGAAAGGTCCAGAAAAGGCAGGAACGTGAAATAAATTTGCTCTGCCAGCAGCGGAACGAGAGAAGAGGGAACCAGGTGCCGAGAGAGAGAAAAGGACGACCGACCATTCGTGAGAGCAAGCGAGACACTCGGGAAGGATGATACTCTTCTGGGTAGCTCGAAAGGTTGCGCCTTGTACTTGTGCGTGTCGAGGTGGAGAGAGGAAGAAGGCTCTTTAACCACTGTCGGCTCTTTGAACCCTGCTCGCCTCTCTTTCTCTATCTCTCATCCTCCTCATCCTCGCCCCCCCCCCCTCTCCCTTCACCGCCCTACCCCCTTTTCTCTCTTTTCCTTGTTCCCATCTTCCTCGTGCACGCACACGCACGTACAAGCGGGAAACTGGCCGGCCTCAGAAACACAGAGTACCGCCATTTACATTTTACACGCGAAAATACGCATTCGCCGACACACAACCAATCGGCTGGCTCCGTTCGAAATGCGTTTCGCGCGCGCGTTATTTTTGCTACTGGAACGAACCAGCGTTGTCTGCTCGCAGAGACTGTCGGCTTAAAAAATGAATACAGTTTTTTTTTTTAATTAACAGAAGCTGCAGCGTAAGATTATCAATAGATTTTGTGGAGCACGTTTCTGCGTGAACTTCTTCGATACACGACAGTTTTTCTTGTCGTTTCAGTGGGACAGCTATCAATTCGATTTGTTGAAAAACCAAAATACAGATTCAGATTTTAGGTTCTCGAGGACATACGTGGACAACCGAGTTCAACTAGGAGAAGATAATCGAGAAATGCAAATTTCAATTTTAAAAAGGTGGGTTTACCTATCGAGAACGATTTTATCACAAGATAAACTACCAGTGATAAAAGTTCGATGAAATAACGAGGTAAACAATTATTTCTCGATGTTTTTTCATTCAAATCGATGAGTCAACATTTAGGGTAACTGCACCAGTGTGAATGAACATTTAAGAAATTGTTCAGGAAGATATTTTATTTAAATAAAAAATGTGAATTAAAGGAATCTCATATATACCAAATGGCTCCCTATACTTCATTTGTCGAAAATAAATGAACCACAAATAAAATGAAATTATTATTATTTTTCTTGATTAAACGTCAAATAAAAAAAATATAAAAAATACCAGTCAATGAACACTATATTCTAGTGCCAATATATGTATTCTTACTATATTCTTTCTATTGTACCATTAGGAATACAGCTACGAAAAAGAGTCGTATATTCCATTGGCCCAAGAGTCATTATCGCTAGTATGCCGTGCGGCTTAAAATTTCTTGAAATATACAAAAGCGTTCATTTACTGGTGCCCCCGTTTATTCACTGGTGCAATTACCCAATATCTTCGCATGAACAAAATAAAAGTGACGAAGTTTCGGGCAAATTCACCTACGAATCACAGAAAAGTTTAATTTATTTCTGGAAAACTGTGTGAAATTGACAGAAGGTTGAAAGGAATCGAACTTCGAACAACCAGTTTTCGTTTGAAAATAGATCGGCCGTGTTACGCGGTTGCAGGATACGCATCGTCGTGACGCGAACGTCGGATCCTTCGAATCACGTCCGAGGATCGTTCGGTCCCGCCGCGGGTCTATTGATGCTTGTTAACGTAGCAGCACCTTGGCCGTGCTCTCGGTCCATAATCTCCGCGAACGGCACGGATCCTCTCTCGTCGGTGGATTAATAATCCGAGGAGAACTCGAGGGGAGCGAAAAAGCGAGACGACGCAGCGTCGGATCGGGCTAAGGAGAGACACAGGGGACAGAAAAGGACAAACAAAGATTTACAAAACAAAACGAACAAAAAAAAATGAAAGAAAGAGAGAAAAGAAGCGAGCGAGCCGAGGAGAGTGCGAGAGAACGATTGGCTGGGAGGAGGAACGAGAAAGAGAGAAATAGAGAGTGAAAGGAAGAAGGAAGAAAGACAGAAAAACAGCAGAAGAAAAAGAGAGAAAGACTGATAGAACGAGAGCGAGAGAGAGAGAGAGAGGGAGGGAGGAAGGGAGAGGAAGAGAGAGAGGTGGTTAGAAAGGAGGACCGCGTAGAAAGATGAAGAAAGAAAGGGAAGTGGAAGGGTACAGAGATCGTAGCTCGTAAGTTAGCACGTGGTCGAGGCAAGCCGTGCGAAGGAAACCGAGAAGCGGGAAAGGAGAGGTGAAACGGGTCGAGTGGGCTTACCACCTCATCTTCTTTCTATTGGCCACTGACGTAGATAAAATTCTACGTGGCCCTTGTGAACGTGACACCCGTCGACTGTTTTCGTGACGAATAATAATATAATGGAGGTCGATGGCGCTCTTTGAAGTGGCCGGTCTCCTGCTCTCTCGCTCATTTTCGTGACTAATCAAAAACCTCACATGTTCTCGCGACGCACAAAAGGACGCGTCTCCGCCGAACAAGCAGAAATATCAACGTTCCGAATAGGTGAGAGCCTGGACTACACACTTGTACAATAGCGAACCGTGTAATCTGGGAACGGTGTATAAATTAGCCGCGTTTCAGGCGACACGCACGCACACAGACAGACACGCGTACCCGGGGGTTAGGGGGCCTCTCTCTACCGGGCCCCGTTTCCCCTCTAGTAACGAGGAACCTGCCTAATTAGAATTCCATTTCGCGGTCCTGTCGGCGGGAATATCGGCCGATCTACACGATCCTTCGTTACTTACGCCACTGTCAGCACCTCCACCTTTCTGCTGTTCGTCTTTGGGCCACCTCATCTTCGCGGGCCCGGTCGGGGAGGCAGAAAAGAGGAACACGAGGAGAAGCGGAATAACACAGTGGCCGACAAAATCAGGAAGAAATTGGAATTCGACGGACGCCATCGGAAAAAAAAACACCTAGGCGAAGGAAGTAGACAAGACGCGCGGTGGCGGGTGGAGTCCGGCGAATGCAACAAAATGGGGAGGGGGGGGGAACAATATAACGCGGAGAAAAAGTAGCGTGGATCGGGGGAGAGGGGTGAGTCGAGTAAAAGAAAAAAGAGGATGAAATAGTGAAGTGACGAGGAACGAAGAAGGACGGAGCGAGAGAAGAAAGGGAACGGAAGAGCATCGGAATCGGAGGTAGAATAGGAAGAGCGAAGAAGCGAGCGTAAGACCACACAGGACGCGGCACGCGCGCGCTCTACCGGGTGGGCCAGCGCACGACGGCTTCGGGCCCGCTCGTGCGAAATCGGCGGAGCTCGTGCGTCCTCGGCTGGGCCCGGTGGTCGAGCCAAGCCGAGGCCACACAGATCGCGCACGCGCGAACGCTTCCTGGGTGGCATTCGCCTGCCGGCCGGCAGGCTAAGCGTAAGGTATTTCTTCTCTCGGTTCCACCGTGGGCCGTACAACCTGTTAGTGTCGTACCATCCACGCATTATGCCCCTCGTTCTCTCCTCGTCTTTCACGGCTACTCACGCTACCTGTCTCTCACCCGGGACCCCTCGTACTTCTCTACTCTCTCTCTCTCTCTCTCTTTCTCTTTCGTTCTCTCGCGCGAACGCGAGATGAGGCCCCTCGAGGCTCCTCCTGCCCTCCGGTACCTCCGGCATCACGAGCTTCTAATAAGATTCCAATTTGTCAATTAAGGGGAGGACGGGATCCGGGCGCATCTTCTCTCCTCTCCTTCACCGGCACCTTCTCCACCTCGTCTTCTCTTTCTCTCCGCGTTAGCACCTGCCTCACATTAACGACGTGCAACTGCGACACTTGAGCGGCTGCCGTACGCGACGTAATCTCCATGCGATCTTCCTGCGCGATTTAAACACAACCCGACCCGACCGTCTCCCGCGCTCGGATCCTCCCCGTGCGATATGGCTCAATGAGGCCCCGTTTCCTCTCCGACTATCATCTCTTTTCTAGGGGACATCTTGCGGGGGCCCAATGGCAAAATTTCCGAGAAAAAACAATTCTCATGTAACAAGCTCTCTAGTTCGTTGTGACAATTTTTATAGTAGACAACGCGGTGTCAAGTGAATCGGAAGGAGCCATAGTAGCTGTACGCTCCACTGGTATGCTGCAAATCCGCAGCAGGATCTCTTCAGGATCGAAAAGAGTAAGCAAACTCGGGCGCATGGAAGAAATGTGTACCGTGGGACATCCTACGAGAGTGGAAACGCCGGGGCCGAGATTACTGAGAAATCTGCCGATTATTTTCTCCGAAGTCGTTCTCGGTTTCCAGCATACTCCCGAGCGAAGACCCAGCGGGTGGCTCGCGTCACGAGAATGCAGCCCGTCGCGGCCCCGGGCTCATTATGTCGGTGTGTGCGTAAGAATTTCTACACGCGATGTAATCGCGCTGGCGAAACTGACGCGGTAAACTGCACGCGACACGTATCGCGAGTCATCGGCTCGGCCAGGAATCTTTGTCATCGTCCCGCCGAAAATTCGCGGTGGGATGCACCGTGGCGCATTCCCCGATCCGTTCGCCAATAAAACCGCACGGTCGCACCTTTGTCTCGTCGAGTCTCGTTGCACGACGGTTTCGTCTAGCCGTTTTGCAGCCTGATCGAGCAACTGCGTATCCGTCGCCGATACAATTTAGCATTGTCTGCATTGTAGTTGCCGATTCGTAGCGTTTACGAGGAAAATCGGTACATCAACAGATCTGCCTATGGGAATAGAAATGAACTGTATAATTTTGCAAGAAATTCGATAGCGTAGATTTGCGAGCGACGCTGCCAAATCGAAATTCCGGAGATCATCCATCGAGAAGCTCGCCAGACAATCCTTAGAGGAGAACTGACGGATCCCGAGCGGCGAGGCTCGAAAACCGAAAGGATTTGAAAGTGATCCATCGGAGGCATTAGTCCTGGTCAGGGGCGTATCCCGGGGCCCGGGCGCCTGTTGTATCAGCTCGTACGTATGTTCGGTGACGCGGTCCCGGGTCCGAGGCCCTCTCTCTGCCCCCGCAGGGGGACTATAAAGTTTCATTTCTGCCGGGCGAATGTCTTCGAATTAGCAATAAAGCAGCGATTCTCTTCCCCTCACAACGAACAACGAGGCCGCGCCGCGCGGCGTTGGCTCCTTCTCGTTTTTTGTTTACTCACCAGCGAACTGGTTTTGCGGTATACATGCTCCATCCCCCTCCCCTGCTTCTCTCGCTGCTACCCCTCCTCCCTCCGTGGACCTCTTGGACCCTTCGTCTTCGTCTTCGGTCCCGTCCTCTCTCGCCGTGAGCGAAGGAGGAGGGTCCCCCGAGGGACAGAGAAGACGAGTACAGCTATTTTCGGGTACGCAAATACGCGGAGTGCGTGTGCGAAGGGGTGCTGCTGCTGTTGATGCTGCTGCTCCTCCTCGAGACAGACAGAGAGAGAGAGACAGAGAGCACCCGCGGTGAGAATCCGCCGGACTGTCATCGGCCAAAAATCATCGACCGTCCCAGGGTTCCCGCGTTGATCCTCGAGCATCGTTCCCAGAGCAGAACCGCTACGATTTTTGGAGGTGTCATGCGTCCTGCGCCGAGAGAATCGATCCGTCGCGACCATGGATCGTTGCAAAAGTCTTCGTCCGTTTGCGACAGATTGTTCATTCCTACATCCATGGTGTTGCATTGAACAAATGGTATAAAACCATCAGAAATTGGATTTCGTCATGAAAATTCATTATAATTCGACCGCGGATCTTTACGCGACATAAAAACATTGATCCTGGGAAGCAGAAATACCATAAAATTGATTTCATCCCTTAACGACTTTGTTGCATTAAAACCAACATTACAAGATTCTCGAGTGTTCTAAATCTTTTACCGTTTTATATTTCAACTAACCATTGCCTTCATAATTGCATAAAGATCCGCAGTCTAATAATAATGAAAATACTAAGGTTACCTTGTATAGAGGGATCCGTAGATGATAGACCTGCTGCTAGGCGACTTTACGGCCGCTGTTGCACGGGGATGCACAGATTGCGCCCTTCGCGTCGAGGAAGAGCATCGTATAAACGCAGCCGCGCCGGCGAGAGTGTCCCGTGACACAAGAAAAAAGCTTCGTCTGCAATATTCTCTGGGAATACTGATATGAAACGATGTTGGCCGCGACTTCTACGACTTCCTGCTCCCCGCCGGTAAACCACAAAATCCGAGTGCCGGTGGTTGGTGGGGCTCTCGGTGATTTCTCGGGACTCGGCTTTAATGCTCGGAGGCACGCGTAATGCACCGACTCGACGGTTCCTATACATATAGTCGCGCATCCTTATGCACATTATACACATTATATACTATGTGATCTAGGTCCGTACGCGCAGAGACAAAGGAATGCTCCCTCCCCTCCTATCCTCTCTCTCTCTCTCTCTCTCTCGTCCTTCCACCTACCGATCCAGCTCGGTACCCCGTCCGAAGGGGGTACAGAAGTAGCCTAAGCGAAGGACGGCGTAGCCGAAGCCAAGGGGGAGACATGGTCGAAGAAGAAGAAGAGGAAGGGCAGCAGGGAGAAGGAGGAGGAGGAGGAGAAGAAGAGGCACGCGGGAAGAAAGAAGAATAAGAAGAGCGAACCGGAGGAGGAATAGGCCATTCCACTTATACGCTGCTCGGATTCAATTAACTCTCCACCTTCTTCCCTCCTTCTTCTTCTCATCTCGCGAGCCGGCGTGCCTTCTGCCCCCCTCGCCTTATACAGGGTGTTCCACGTGTTATGGACAAGAGCATGCACTCCGATGCCACCGAAAAACTTTCGCTGACCACGAGCTGCTGCTTCGGACACGGGGCACACCTTTGTCTCCGACGTTGTCCCGTTAACCGATCGGTGTTACATGCCCACCGGAGCCCGATGGCGACATATTTCGTCGGGATGAAAGCGGCACGGGTCCACGCCGATCGTTCTGCCCCAACAAACAGTCCTATTCGATCCGATGATAACGGAAATTTTCGCTAATGCAGGATGGAACCTGGAACGTCGTAAAATATCCACAGAGCGGTGGAGTCTGCGGGGTGACCAGACAGTCTAAAGGGTGACTGGAACGATGGGACTAAACGTCGTCCGAATAATCCTCGATCTATGTCCGCACAGACGCGGACCGTTTCCGTTATCGACACCGTTCTCTGAAGGGTAGCTGGTTCGTTGAAAATCTTGACGATGCGACCAAGTACGACCAGTAGGGATGGGATCAAGTTCAATATGTACTCACGAATCCGAGTCAAGTTCAATAACCAAGTTTCATTTCATGGGTTTCGATTACTACTTACAAGCAATAAAAGTTTCAATTATTATACTTGTAAAGTATTCATTGTCTGGTTTACGGACTATAAACGATCAAAAGTGGTAAAAATTGCAATTTTTCAAGATTTACCACTTTTGATCGTTTATAGCTCGTAAACCAATGAACCAATTTCAATGAAATTTTCAGAGCGTATATCATTTGTACGAGTTGACCAAACACTTCTTTTAAATTTAAATTTTCGTTATTGGCCCAGCTAAAAAAGTAGTAAAAATCAATTTTTACTCTTTTTTTCCCGCAATTCCGACAAAATGGCATTTTTTCAAAATATTTTTTAGACGTCATTTACTAAACTAATTCTTCTAGCCTTACAGAGAAATTGAAATCGTTTGGTCCTTTCATACAAAAGTTATTCTGATTTAAAGTGTGTTGAATCAGTTATGCTCGTTAGTGTATATGAATGACGAAGGAATTTCATAACTCGATAAACATCGTACATGATCTAAGTAAATGTAGTCTTGTTAGTTTCGTACGGTATGAAGATTTTAGCTGGTTTCAGAAAATTGTCAAAACCATCGTACAGCGCCTTGAAAATCGTAAAACATATACAATTAAGAATAGAAAAAGCAACGATACGCGTTCAAACTTGTAATTTAATTGAGAAAATGAATTGATTTGGACGGTTTTCAACAAAGTGCGGTGACGGGAAGGTAACGTGTCGCCAGTGGCCAGAGAAATGGACATGCTCGTACGGCGAACCGGTGTTGG
Organism: Lasioglossum oenotherae; assembly: GCA_028455765.1. Classification (NCBI taxonomy): domain Eukaryota; kingdom Metazoa; phylum Arthropoda; class Insecta; order Hymenoptera; family Halictidae; genus Lasioglossum; species Lasioglossum oenotherae. The sequence continues at coordinate 6,772,959 of CM052291.1, read as the reverse complement.
ATTTCTTCAGTGTCGTTTAATTGGACGTTATCCTTCTGCGTAATGAAGTGCGCGCATGTCGTTGCCGATACCGATGCACGGTGAGCGATTATCGTGTCATTGCCGCACACGTTCGGTCCGTCGCTTTGACTTACGATGGCAATAATCATAATGAGACACTTTATTGCCATCGTATACCAACTGACAACGACGACGACAAGTCATTGTCGCTGGTACTCGCGAACGAACGAGATAAGCTGAGACTCTTACGAAACGTTCGGTAGGCAATTAATGCTAACCTGTTCCTCGCGTTTGTCGCTAAAAATTGTAAACTTACGCTCTCCGTTTGCGGAATATTCTTTTTTCCGTTAATCCTGTAAAGAAAAAAAGTAACTTGTTTCCTTCGTTTGCAAAATATTCTTTTCACTGGTTCGACCCTGGCACTATCAGGAAAGCGAAAAAATGTTATTGTTTGGTAAATTGGACAAAGATGAATTCTGTAATTCCAAAACAAAAACCGATTGTCTGTATTCTGTCAATTGGGAAGAACTACAGAATTTCAAAAGTGAGGTCCACTCTGTAAATTCTGTAGTTCGAATTACTGAAACACTGAGAAAGATCCGAACACCAGACAAAGCGTGCACCGCGAAAGAGTGGTAGCAGAGCGTATTCCAGAATCCTGCTGGTGGGTGTTGTCCGAGCGAATTCGCTGTTGCAACGCGTCCGAGAGCTGATCTACAAAATCAGCTTCACGGTAATCGCTTATCGATACGGTGGTGTCTGGTTGCAGAGGCGCGGTGCATTGTGGTGGGTTTATCGTGGTCGAACAACGCAGTGGCCAGCCGATACCGTCGAGGCAGACGTGAAACAAAAAGTGCAACGTGCGTGGAACGAAAGTGCAACAGCGTTATCGCGACTGTTGATGCCGAACGGTTCGGTGTTCGGTCCGGTTCTAAACACCGGATAAAGATGTATCGAGTTTCCTCTACACGACGTTTGCACAGCGTAAATCGATATAATGGTCGCGCAACGGTCTCTGGGTTGGTTTGAAAAGGTGGAGGCTAGGATCCTGGGTAGAAGTTGGTCCTGCGGACCAGTGGGAGCTTTCGAAGTCCTGGGTCCCCGGGCGTTTATGAGTTACCGGCGAAGGATCCTATCCTCTCTCACGAATTCATAAATTCGAGGACTGTCGGCAGCACCTGAGCCAGAAGTCTGCGGTCTTGTCGCGCGTTGGGAGATGAGAACGGTGCCTTAAGGCCCGCAACCTCTCTCCTTGAGACGAGAGTATCTCTCTCTCTCTCTTCGGTTTCCCACGAGAACCACCGCCGCCGCCGCCTTCTGGAATGTCGCTCTCCCCTTCTCCTTCTGTTCTCTCTGCTCCTTCGCCATCTCCTCCTCCTCCTCCTCCACCTTCTCCCGATACGACCTGCCACCTCCTCTCACGTTGCTCCGCCGTGTTCGAGGCTCCACGAGACCTCGATGTCCTCTCTCGTTCTATCGCGTCGCAAGCAACCCTGGACCATTCTCCTCCTTAGCTTCCCTCTTTTCGCCGTACACCTCCGACACCGACTCTCTTTCTCTCTCTCTCTCTCTCTCTCCCTCGATTCCCTCCCGAGATTTAACGGGGTGCATCCTGCTACACGCTATATCCGACGATGCGACTCGTGATTAGGAGTGCATATGGGAAAAGGAGGACCTGGGAGACCGTCGCACAAGCTATTCAGCCAGCTTAACGCGCCAAAAGTCGAAATTCTTAGTTTGTTCGGTCACAAGTAGACTGCGGATATTTATGCAATTTTTGTCGAGAAATTTTAAGAAAGTGGCATGAAATAAAATCATATTTTTAATGGTAACTGCCTTTGTAGATCCGAAACAAATGAAGTCATAAGTCACCGGACACTTTATTTCACTATTTTGTGAAATAAAAATGGTACTTATTAATTTTCTCGAATGTGGAGAACGTTTAAATCGAATCTGACCAAAATATCTTATATTTTCTAATTTTTTAAATTTAAGCGGGCTAATTGTTTTCAAACTTCACGTCTAGAGCTGTCCATAATCATATCACAGTTTCGCAATATTTTTTCCCAACATCTTTTCAGATATGTATATACAAACTTCCAAAATTCATCCTTCTGCAAGCATAGTTGAATAGGTATGAGTAAGCTGATATTCAGAGGGTGGCTAGAATAAGTCCATTTTAATTACTCTCCGATTAGGTTTATCCCCCAGATCCAGCTTGCCAGATTTATTGATCCATAAACAAGAAACTACGCGCGAATCGCAGGAGAATTAAACGTTGAGTGAGACACGCATAATGGTTTACGACCGTGAATTCTTTATAGCCCTCCGATTACACCATTTCACGTGACAAAAACTTTTTCGATCGACATCATTTCTTTGCCATCAGTGGGCCACCCCACATTAGCGCGTGTTCCTAAACCGTTTAGTGTAATTTAAAAAAAAATCGAATAGAGACACGAAAGGGAAATCACTGATTTTTACAACCGATACTGATGCAGCTTTCATCGATAAAAGAGCTTCCACTGGTTTTTATTTAATCCGTGACCAGCATACAAAATTGCCATGTTTTTTTAGATTGAAAAAGTGATTCAACGTCACTGGGCTTTCCAACTAGTGCAACTTTTATGGATAAAGAAGCTTCTAAATGCTTTTTATCAAATTCATTCGTGACCAGCATAAAACGTTCAATTTCTTCGAGTAAGCAGTCTTTTACAAAAAGGAGCATCAACGTCGTCCTCCTTCACTTTGTCGAATTTTTTCGTCGAACCGCCAGTTTTTTCAGAGGCGATGCGGAACGGTCGATTTCTCAAGGCGTCAAGAGTGAGTCCGTGTTTAATTAACACCGCCGCAAATCGGCGGCCATGAACAATGTTGTGTTTTCTGCTCAGCGGAGCGGCCGGTTCGATCGGGATGTTTTGCTTGGCCGTTCTTGTTTCGCTTTGTCATTTCATTGAGATCGAAGCCGACGCGAAACAATCGTACTGCTCGTCGTTGTAGCTACAACATCGGTCACTGGATCTAATTGCTGTTTAGCCGATCGTGGAAAAATATCGTTCGACCCCATTGTGCTCGACGCCGATTTATTTCTCGAGCCGGAGAACGGCGTCCCATTACACGTCTTGTTAATAATGATGCTGGTTTACATTTTGCTACCCATGCTTGCGGCCCGCGGACGCAATAAGATGGCCCTGATCAAGCCTAAGTGTGCGTCCGATCATCTGTACAACGGGTGACGCGTTTAAAATTCGAGCCGCGAGTACGTCGTCAGTTATCAACCCTCTGCGAACCTCAGAAATTTTAAAAGCACCAAGAATAGTTTCTTCGGGGAAGTAGCTTGTGTATCGAAGTCTTAAACAATAGGTAAATCACTGAGACAGACTATTATAAAATTAAGGACTCGTCGGGTACAATGAAATTATGTCTCGGTTGCCGATAGGATCACAACTGTCCTCATAAATGATTATAAAGTGGTTGTATTCAACTGTTTAGAAAAGTATCAAAATCACGCACACAAAAATCTACAACGTTTTTCGTTCGCATAAATGCAGTGGATACGTTGTCGATTATCAACCCTTTGCGAACGAGCATTTTGAAAACACTAAGAATAGTTTCTTCGGGGAAATAAATTATTATAAAGCGCACTAAATATTATTATAAAAATCACGCACAGTAAAATGTTTCCCAAGAAATGATATCCGTAACGTTTTTCATTCGCGTTAACGCAACGGAGCGTACTAAGTGGTTCCATTAATCGCTCTGCAGTGACATTTTGCCAGAAAACTCGTGTTTCAGCCTCGGAAATCATAGTCTCAAATTTCTTAATCAGTATTACCGGTCCATCGTACGGATAGTGTGTCGTTAATTTCTTAATGGTGTCGATAACGAACATGATTCCATAATGGATAAACTTTATCGTGGAGAGGATATTTGAAATTGCAATATGAAAAAACTAGATGTACCGTTTGCCTTAAAGTGTGCCACCCGATGTGTAGTGTGTTGTTGTTCAACCCAGACGTAATACGATGCTGACCATGCGAGGTGGCTACTTATGGTTCCTGATATGCACCACGAGTGCTAACACTGATAAAAAAAACCTGCAACACCATCTTCGATATCGTAACTATTTCTGTATGCAAAATTTGAGCATCGAGGTTTCGCGACTCTGTTTCTTCTAGCAGAGTCTTCTTACTCCATATCGAGAAATTATTCCAATGTATTATTCGTTTATATATATATATATATATATATATATATATATATATTTCAAACTATTTAGTTTCGCGGCTGCGTCCAATTTGTTTAAATTTCCAGAGAGATAAATGTGTAGACATTTTTGGCTAGCCAGTTTTTAATAGAAAAATTGAGAACCACTGGATCTGCTTTACTGAAGCTTGGCACAGCAGAGATCTGTGGCTGCTAACTTAGCATGAACAGGTAAAGAAGAAGTTATGGTTGTTACCAGAAACTGGTAAGGAAGAATGGATGTGTGTCGACTGTCGGTCTGAAACAGATTGTTGAAGATCAGTAGTACGAATCGATTAAGATCAATATTATTATTAGCAAATACAAATAATTGATCGTTTACGAAATATCTTATTAAAATCGTGACGAAAGCCAGTTCCACTTTTATTATATAGCAAATTAAAGAAAAAAAAAACTTATTCTTTTAACTTTAGAAAAAAACGACTATTCTTTTCGTTATATTTGAACATGGTGGTACACGTAAAATTACAACGAAACTTTGTTAGAATTTCACGGATGCTTTTACGATAAATTTCGTTTGATCTGTCGAAACTAGTATGGTAGTGTGAAATGGTACGCGTCACAGACGTTATTAATAATTAAGTTACAAAAGTTGCGAGCACGTTATGAGATACGGAGGGAAGTTCTTGTTGCACAAATAGGTTCACTATTCTGGATTTTTCCTCTTCCTTCTGGATCTCGTCGTGGATTTCGTAGTTTTAGCGGCGTTTGCGGGCGAGAATTTCTTTCTCGTCGATTTCTCCGCTTTTTTCGCGTATTTGTCGATTAGAGAGTCGAAGAATTTGTCGGACTGACTCGCTCGTGCTTCGTTGCGACTCTGAATCGCCAGCGCTAAATTGTTCGCAGCTGCATTCTCCTCGTTCTCCAACTTCAGCATCTTCTCGAGGTGTTCCGCTTCTTCGGCTTCCTTTTCCCACTGCAACAGAAAAAACGTCGTCGTAACATCATTACTAAACAAAATTACAAACTTATCCTCTTACTATACAGCGGACCTTTATGCGAGATACAAATGGTGAAATAGAAATTTCATTGCTTTCTTAACCGTTATACCGTCCCAGATTTCGAACAATTATGTTCTTTTATTCAAATTGATGAGTCAGTGATGAGTAGACTGCGGATCTTTATGCAAAATAAAAAATGTTCGCGTTGATTGCAAGACACGGAAGCGAAATAGAAATTCCTTTTTTCTTTTAATTGTCTTGTTAAGCTGAAGTTAATACACTGATGTCCTTAAATCTTCTTAATTCGTCCACTGTTTTAAATTGTACGTGTCCATTTCCGTCATGAATGCATAAAATCCGCAGTCTAGTGATGAGTCTCGGGCAAATTTACCTACAAATAACAGAACAGTATTACTTATTTCGAGAAAACTGGTTAATAGGGGTGTGCGAGATTCTCGAAAATGTTCGAGATTCCCGTAAAATATCCGGGATTCCCGAAAATATCCGAGATTCCGGAGTCTGTGCGGGATCCCGAGCTGATTCGGGATTCCCGAAAATATACGATATCCCGCGAAGATTCGGGTTCCCGAGAATTTTCGGGATTCCCGACAATGTACGGGATTTAGAATAATATTTGGGATTCCCGAAAGTATCGGTATTCGCAATTACTTTCTACGATATTGCTAACATAAACATTCCCGACTAATAAGATATGTAATCTTCGAGAACGCGATGGCTTTCAGAAACTTCAAAATGTCGGGAATCACAGATATTTTCCGTCCCCGATCTTGCGAAAAATTCTCGTCCCGACGGGGATCTCGCATGCCCCTACTGGTCAATATGTTTTTTAGTGGGTTAAAAATGATAGAACAGTATTCTTAAATTCCTCTGATGTGTATACTATTTTGAATCACTATTCAATCTCGTCATAAATACATAAAAAATCCGCTGTCTAGTCATGACACAAGGACTAATTTTATTAAACAATAACTGATAATTAGGGATAGCCTCTCGACTATAAAAAGGTCTGCCGTCCACTTCGCCCTGTACATCACACTTGACCTACATGAACAAGGAATCCGTTTAATGGTTTCCAGATAACATGAAGAGAGATCGGTAAATCAAATGGCTGCGGCTCAAGAGACCGTGTGCTTATTAGCGTAATTAATTGCAGAACACTTCATGACACGCGGTAGCTCTCTATTTCCGATGCAGCCGGCCATGCGGTCTATCCTCTACGCTCTGCAGATTATCTGTTCGTCATCATTGATGACTCGTGCTCGCCAGCCCGTAAAAGACAAGTTAATTTTAACGAGAGGGGTCGTCGAATCCATGGTGGTTCAATAACACCGGATGCTGCTCGAGATTTTCGTATTGTTTCTGGCAACAATGGCAACGAGCCAGCAATATCGTTTTGCACGTCGAAACTGAAGCATGGCGGCCACCGCTGATTCAACAAAATTATACGAAACCGGCAGGGTGTCCTATTTCTATGCTCATAAAAGTTCTTTCGGCGGAACTCTGCTCACTGGGGAACAATGATTCACCTATCCCCTAGGTATGCTAAAAACTGGACGATCTCTCGAAGGGAAAATGTACGAGAAAATGTACCATTGGGTCGTTCAGTCATTTCGTTTTTCACTGTCCAACACCAAATTTGTTTTACAATTAATTAATCTAATAAAAAGTGGTGTCTCTCCGTCTTTAATGATTGTTTAAACATGTTTAAACATTCATAATTCATTAGTATTAGATATCACTGTATTCGGGAAAGTCCGCAGAATCTTTTGCTGCAAAGAACAATCTTTTATAATAACATCACAATATTGGTTTAAAGTTGAAAAATATCTTTTTTTTTTCAAAATCATGTTTCTCTAGAACTGTTCGTCTAGAAGAAAAATTGAGGGGGCAGATTCGGAATCAGCGCATAAAACTCTATAAGAACCACCATCACAATGTAATTGTGAAACTGCTGATGGACAGTGTTATTAAACGATACTTTAACTTACTTTTGTTACACCAAATTTTGTAGATTCAGTATAGAAAGATCAATATCTGGATAAATCTTCACAGATCACTGTGATAATCGTGATAAATTTTGTTTTCGACATTTAAATTAAATATGTAATCAACTTGTTTATTTTTACAAGTGAATAAATATTACTGTTATCGTGATTTCATTATTGAGAATATGAGTATTAACTTACGTTTGTTATCCACTGTGTATATGGCTATCTGCGATCGAGAAAATTCGTAAAAGATTTGTCCGACCTTCGCACGCGAACACGACTAAATCGAGTGCAAGATAAACAGCGCGCGAAAAGCATAGCGTGAGCAATTTTGATTTTTCCTGTGCGGAAACGCGGACAGTTTGATTGCTTCGACGACAGCAAGCCATGGAACGTTGTTTTGCTGGAAATGTCCAATTCAGCGAATTGACTTCGAAGGCGAAGCCCGGATATTCGACTGACAGCTAAATGAACGATGATACATCCTAGAAATTCAAATTCTACGGTTGTTGTCGCCGGTTTCGCGGGGAGATTCGTTATTTCAACGGCGCGGCGCTTCATATTTAGGAAAGTCGGAAATTGTAAACGGAGGAGTTATTTCGAGGAACGTCAGTCATCCCTAACGAAAGGCACGCATCATAGGTCATAGTTGTCGATGATGTTACATATACCTAGTGACCTACTCCATAATTCGGCGCTGAGCAAAATCCGTTATTTATAATTTTTGGCAAGTACATCGAAGCGGCATCCTAATGTTAGGTCGTTGCACAATAGGTCCGCGAAATTCTGAATGCAGCCGGTTATCGGGATGGCATTCGATTCATATCTGATCACCCTAAGTTAGTCAGCGATGTGAAGCCGAAGAGAACTGGTACAACTTCGATCCGAAGGTTTATCCGATAGAATTTAATCTTAATCTTGCGAGCCGAGCAGAACGCATTTCAAGGATGCTCCACTTGAGGGATATTTCAACATGTTCGCGTTGACATCAGTGTTATTTCCAAGAAAACTGCTCACTGCAAAATAATGCGCTTTCTTACGTTGCTGCGCTATATTTCATCCCGAACTACCCTTGTGGAAGTATATTTCATGTCAAGCGCGCGTTCTTTAGTGGCGACCGGTGTTTTAATCGCGATTCGTACCCGCTACCTCGAACAATAACTTCTGGTGTGCTTAATAATAGCGAACGGTGACGGTTTTTGTTTCGGTTCAGCTAACGAAATTACTACAAATTATTTCTAGAAGCCTTTGGTTCGTATTTGTTATTTAAACCAGTCGTTTTGGCAAGTTCCTCCGAGTATAATTTCGTCAAATGTCTGATATTTTCTAGTTTATAATCGCCGTCTGGCTTCTCTTCTACAATTTTGTGTAAAAACTCTTTTTAAATTTTCCAGCTATATTTCTAATGATCATTTATCAATGGTAAATATCTTAGCCGCAATTTTAACGGAAGAACGAAGTGTACGTTTGTGGTGCACTTATGGTTCTCTGTACAAGGCAAGAGAACGCTCACATGCATACATTACCTCATGATTATGCAATTTCATGTGCAATACCGTTTGCAATACCATTTCAGAGCAAATCTTCCGCAGCGATGATGGACAATGTCAAGTAGAGCGGCGTATAGCATGGAATACGATATGGCAGAATTTCAAACCGTGCGAGAATAAATAAACATTCTAACATCCTTCGCGTGCATTGTTCTACGCGCATCAAATTATCCGTCAAATGTAGAATGAGTGGCCAACAATATTGTATATGTACGTGGACGTTTGTTGACGTTAGTCTGAAGTGCGGGCATTCGTACAATTTCATATTTCTCAGAACTAATTGATGCAAATTAGAATTATACAGAAGCGCGTTATTACGATAAATCGTACTTTGTTCACTTCGAATCGGTGGCATTTTCTGCAAATCCGCGAAGTGTGAATTTCATTAAAAATCGAACTTCATGATCAAAGATCGTGCGTGTCCGTTTTCAAAATTCCACTCGGGACTAGCTCGAAACACGTTCTAATTAAAACCCATTACACTGCTACCAACGACGAAGCAGCTGTTCGCGATATTTCTGCCAGTTCAATGACGAGACAGAATCTCCATTATCTTCCACAATGTCTGTTGTTGCAAGTTCTAATGAAAACCTCGCACTGTGCGTCTTCTATACAGGGCGAGACCACGAATCCTGATCAGCAGAGAATGTTTTTATCAGATATAGCATGGTTTGCGAGAGAGATGACATAGAAGATCAGCTTTGTACTAATAATTAGTATGCTGGCGAAATTAAACGAGTCCAACGCTATCTAGGTGCACGGTAGTGCACCAGCCAAGTTCTTGCACTACCACCTTCTACACGAAACAACTTCGCCGTTTTTTAGAGGCTTATAACTCGGCACTGGAGGCAGATGGAGAGATGTAATTTCGTACACTTGTTAAATGTGTGTGCTATCATGTCTCAATATTGACAAAACATTAATGTTCTAACATTAGTAGGTTCCGAGATATAGGACCTCAAAATTCGCTAAATTTGTCACTGACTGACTGACGGATCATCAAAACCTTTTTTGCTACTTCCCATTGACCTACAAGCTTGAAATTTGGCACACAGGTCTACCATAACAAACCTTCAAAGGAATAATTGTCAAAGTTTGAAATTTTACACCTTAAAGGGGTGGTATTAAAAAAAAAAAAACATTACGAAATAAGTACGTAGGATAGAACATAGCAGCATAACATATATGTATACGTAAGTATACGTTTTATTTGCTTCGAAGTCGCAATAAATAATGATGAAAAAAACCATCGCTCTAACGTAAACAATAAAAAAACTACACCGAGCATCGTCTATAGCGGCGGGGGGGGGGGGGGCAAACGGATCTGAGCGTCGTCAGCAGAGTGTTAATCTTCGATTCAACAAAAATGGATGAAATCCCAACAAAAACATTCTGTAAACAGGAGCCAAGTTCTTGTGGCTGTAAAAAGTTGTGAGATCAAACAAAATACGGCCAAGTTCGTTAGCTTAGAAATACCTCTTGCAATACTGAAAAAAGCGTTTGTAAAAATTAGTTTAAAAGAAGACTATTTAATTTTTAATGAATTACATGAAGGGCTGAATTATTCAAACTTGGCCGCTACCTAACACCTTTTATGGCCATTGGTTTAAAAAGTAACGGCCAAGTTTGAATAATTCAGCCCTTCATGTAATTCATTAAAAATTAAATAGTCTTCTTTTAAACTAATTTTTACAAACGCTTTTTTCAGTATTGCAAGAGGTATTTCTAAGCTAACGAACTTGGCCGTATTTTGTTTGATCTCACAACTTTTTACGGTCACAAGAACTTGGCTCCTGTTTACAGAATGTTTTTGTTGGGTTAAATATGCTGGTACCTAATCAATTGCTAAACATTTAAGTCTCGCACGTGTCGTTATAACAATTTCGTGCCCATGAAATTTCGAACATCACACAGAGAATAGAGATATTCTAGGCCGAGCAAATGTTTAATTATCGAGTGAAGATATCTGCGAGTGCAAAGGGTTAAGTGTCAACAAAGCGGCCAGTGTTTAATGTCAAGTTCGAGTTAATAGGCTTCCCGTGTTCTTGTCGCAACAGGTGTAGAGAGGACGACGGTATAGCGAGCTGAACGGTTCCCGTCAATGCCAACTCGAAATAACAAGCTTCTCGGGCGTCCTTGCTCGGTACAGCATCGATTCAAGGGGTCCATTGTAACCGGTAGATGTATCTCCGGATCTCGAACATTGCAGCACGTGCATCCTTAACCCGCGGAATGGAGTTATGGTCGCGCGCGAGGCTCTCTCAATTCCCGCGAAATTCCACGGCGATGACTCGTCCCCGAGGGAATGCGTTTGCGTGTTGCGCAACACGCCGGTCCCAATGACTATTTTCAATTATTTCGTGATTCGAATGATTTCCGGAGCGTGTCAGGCGAGCCGCCAGATGTGTCGTTCGCTCTAGACACCGGGAGCGCTAGATTCAAGGTTGCGGAAGCGCATCGCTCTGTCAACGAGCGCGTGTGTCCATGCGGTTTCACCGTTTCATATTCTGGCACAGTTTTTGCCCGATGCAAATAGACCGCCGCGAAGTTATCGATTGGTTACCGATCTTATAAATAGCATCGCGGCGGATGGAATCGGGTAAAGCGTTCTCGGTACTTCGAGTGATCGATAGTAGGACTGTAACTTTTCCGAAGCTTCGAAGGATTCGAAGGAACGAAAGGAACTTCGAAGTTTCGAAGTTTCGAAGTTCCGAAGCTTCGAAGTCTTCCAAGTGCTCGAAATTAGGACTGTAACTTTGCTTCGAAGCTTCGAAATCTTGGACCTTCGAAGGAAAGTTACAGCCCTAATCGATAGAGATCACTGGATCAAGAGAATTCCAAGGGTCTGGGATGCGCTTTCTCATTTCTCGATAATGTTTTCCCGTATAGTCAGAAGTGCCAGATGAAAGATCAATCTAGGCCGCGATCGCCCTGAAAAGTCCTAGTTTTACGTTTACGAGCGAAGAACGAGTCTGCCCCCTTTACTGCATCCTCGTTAGTTTCAAGCGATTGGAAAATCGGAAATTTCAGACCGCATTTATAACAAGAATAAAATCACTGAAAATATATAATCACTGCGCGAGCTGACGAGGACCGTTCGAATTGAACGGTAATTGGCTAATCCAAATGCCATCCTACAATAGAGGCTCATAAAGCAATTATTACCGCTCCGATTGATGCACTGATTGGATTAACAAGAGTTCTTCTATAATTATCAATTTATATAGATTTATACTACTTCCTCCACCTACAGAGACACGGACAAGAACAAGCGTGTACGCAAACGATGAGGAGCTGATCAGTGAGTGTAATGAAAAACTTCGCTGACCAAATAAAAATGAATAAAACGTCTGCTCCGTTTTGTTCGACACGCGATTGCTACTTTTGTTTTTTCAAAGTGAACGTTGCTCGAATAACTTTGTGCCCATTCCATTCACAAAGTGCAGCCTCAAAGAAGATTTGTCTCCCAGCTATTTGACATCTGACACAGCCACCATGCTAACGCCTTCACCTCTACACTCTTTACGGCTCCGCGACGTCTTCCATGCGAAGACAACAAATTGGAAAATGAGAGCGGCCGCTTATCGGAGCGATTCCTATGAAACGAAGAAATACGCACAATATCGCTGAAACCAGAGAGTATCTTGACCAGATGCGTTTGGTCAAGGTCGTTACATAACACCCAGCATTAGATTGGACCGACGACATTAGTAATTATTTCATTACCACACCGGATACATCGCGGCCCTCGTTCCTCGTTACTTTCAATTGATATTCAGCATCGCGTTCCCGCAGAAATCGTATTTGGCATTCCCGCTTCGCAAACAATATTGCACAACTACGCGCTACGACTACGTTGCACCGTTCAAGCTCGGTTAGGCGTGCCGCTCCGTACGGAATTTATGAATAGATTATCGAGTTATGAGTCGAGGGTTGCATCAATCGCTTTGTGAATGAAGAAAATACGGAGCACTGCCGATCACCGTACAAGGCAAGAGAATACAAAATGGCGGGACGAGACGCAGTTTCCGATCGTACGAAGTCGCACGTGCTAGTGATGCCTGATCGTTTAAACCTCATCCGGACTTCGTGTCAATTTGACACAGGTCTACTGAAATAAATTATACTATTCTGTTATTTGTGGGTAAATTTGCCCAAAACTTCGTGACTTTTATTTCATTAATGCGGCACAAACAATCGAAAAACCTAAGACGTAAATGTTAACTCATCCATTTGAATAAAAAAACATCGAAAAAAAAACTGTTTACCTTGTTATTTCATCGATCTTTTACTACTGTATCAATTTGACACCGAGGGACAGATTCAGTTTGTGAAATGAGGAACGGATGAGGGTTAATCGCCGACTGCGCGATGTACCAAAATATGCTAGGATATATTAGAATATACCAGAAGATGCTAGAATATACCTGAATATGGCAGAATTCATTACAATATACCAGATTACACTAACGAGCATAACTGATTCAACACACTTTAAATCGGAATAACTTTTTTATGAATGGACTAAACGACTTCAATTTCTCTGTAAGGCTAGAAGAATTAGTTTCGTAAATGACGTCTAAAAACTATTTTGAAAAAATGCATTCGGTCGGAATTGCGAAAAAAAGAGTAAAAATTGATTTTTACTACTTTTTTAGCTGGGCCGATAACGAAAATTTAAAAGTTGTGTTTGGTCAACTCGTATAAATGATATACGCTCTGAAAATTTCATTGAAATTGGTTTACAAGCTATAAACTATAAAAAGTAGTAAAAAGGCCGAAAATCTTGAAAACTTGCAATTTTTACCATTTTTGATCGTTTATAATTCGTAAACCAATTAACCAATTTCAATGAAATTTTCAGAGCGTGTATAACTTATACGAGTTTACCAAACAAATTTTTTTAAATTTTCATTATTTGGCCAGCTAAAAAAATAGTAGAAATCAATTTTTGCTATTTTTTTCGCAATTACGACCAAATGTATTTTTTCAAAATATTTTTTAGACGTCAATTTACTAAACTAATTCTCGTAGCCTTACAGAGAAATTGAAGTCGTTTGGTCCATTTATAAAAAAAGTTATTCTGATTTAAAATGTGTCGAATCAGTAATGCTCCTTACTGTATATCTGAATATACCAGAATGTGACCATGGAATTGATCATTTATCTTCGAGAGACCCAGCAACAATACAGACGGATTAATTATAGAAAAGCATAATCTAAACTCGACCAGTATCCTCGCCGTCCAAGCTTTCCAGCAGTCCTCGGACTCATCCCGTCGATAAAAAGCCAAGAGCATATACATACACTATCAGCACTGCTGGCTCCGCGGTATCCATTAGAACCAATCCAACAACTGTGGACCGGTTCCGTTCCGAAGTGAAAACGGGTGAATCCAGCTGCACACCAATTACCCAGTCCAGTCCTTTACGATCAATCGTTTAATGGACATCATCCTGACCGTCCCATGAATAACATTATACAGCGGTAGGCTACGACGTAAATGTTCGCACACAGGTTCGCGCTAGCGATTCGACTCGACGCTGATTACTATAGACGTTAGTTACAAATTTTTCGCTAAAATCCCTCCACAAATCCATGGCCGGACAGGACCATGAGAACCGCGAATATAACCAGTCCGAGAGATCGTTGGATCGTTGAGGACGAGTTACAGTCTGGTAACGGTTTGTCGGTGGTGGTTTGACCTGGTTGAGCGGCTATGGGGTCGCTGACGGGCGGAGGTGCGTGGATGGTCACGGCGTGCTCGTAATAAGGTGGTTGGTAGACGTTGTCTGCCGAAGCTGGTTGGACCAAGATCGGTGTGTGGGATGGTAAAGGTCCGACGAGCATGTTCACCTCTTCCGTGGACGGTATTGGGAGAGGTGTCTTCCTGTATTCTGGGGGTGCAGTCTCCGAGATCCGAGGATCGTCCCAGGTCCTTTGCGGCCACATGATCACGTTCGACTCGGTGGCACGATCTGCGTCAGATTCCACGAAAGACGGCGTTTGCTGGACAGGAGCCAACGGGACCGGGTTGGCTTCGCTCGAATAAGTCGGCTGCTGCCCGTAGTAACTGTCCTCGTTTCCATGGGGTGGGTACAGCGGGAATTCAGGCCTCGTAACCGAAGGCTCTAGGAGTCTCGGCCAAGACGCTCTCAAGGTCGTCTCGTCGACAGACTGTTGATTCGGTGAGTCCGTCGTGGTCTCCAAAGGCGCTATAGTCCCCGGTGGAACGTACGGTCTCATCTCCTCTCGCTCCTTATCGTAGACGTCTGGCATAGGGGAGGTTTCCTTCGGTGACGTTTCCCAGCCTAGAGGGTGGTACGTTGGATTATTGATGCGTTCCCCGAGTGACACACTGTAAGGAGCGTACAAAGTGGTTGATTCTTGCCGAGGAGGTGAGCTTGGTGATGTAGGGTGTAGTCTCTCTCGGTGTGGAGGCAGTGGTGTGTTCGGCATCGTGGTACTGTCGTAGTAGTCCGTTTCGTAGTCGTCGGGAAGATCTACTGCGACCTGGTCCTCGGTGATCCTGTCCCATTCAGGGTCCTTCTCGAAGTTCACACCGCGGGTCTCCAGGTACGCGCTGACAGCGTTCGGGCACTTGAATTCAGAGTTCTCGGTTAGAAACATTCTTTTCAGCTCTTTCAGTTTAGACATCGCTTCCAGGTTCAAGCATTCAAGACGATTGCCTGAAAGTCTCAGGTCGACCAGACCAGGTAGAGTCTGGAATACACCGTCGTCGATGGTGCTTATGGCGTTGTAGTTCAAGTCCAGGTATGTCAGATATTGCAGACCCCCGATCGAGGATTCTCTAATGGTGGTCAGTTGGTTATTGTCCAGGCTGAGTTGTTGCAGGTTATCCAAATGTTGAAAAGCTCCAGGCTCGATGTCTCTGATCCCGCAGTAGGAACAGCCGAACACCCAGAGGTCGGAACCGAATCTTGCGAGCATGTCCCTTGTTATAACTGGAACTGGCATGTTTGAGATTCGAATTTTTCCTGTAGATGCTGGAAGACTGTCCAAATCGGACAACTGGCCACCAATGCACGAGTACTCCAGCATGTCGTCGTTTTGCACATGTCTGCACGCCCCTTGCACTGTACCGACACTCGCACACAAAACGGACAACAGCAACAGTTCGATTATGGCACCCATTTTGAGTAGCCAATTGTACGGAATTGTTCCTTGTTTTCGTATTCTTCAAAAAATAATCACAAGATCGTTAGAGTGGTAGAAGTCACGTTTCATTATTTGGTACGCGCGACGGATGACGATTCAGTTGTTTATCATTGTGGTAGGGATTTTAGCCGAAAATTTCAGTACATCTAGCAGCAGGCTAGAACCGGCCTAATTGCTCTTTAGACTGAACTCGGCTCTTGCGTTCCCTCTTTACTTATTTACTAGTACTCCCTCTCCTCTGATCTTCATACTACTAGTCCACCTCCTCCTACTACTACTACTTCCAATCATGAAGGAGTACTATCTAATGATAAAAATAGAAAAGCTTGAAAATAGCGCGCTGCTCACTTGTTCATCAGATCTCTGATGTGATGTGTAGCAGCGGCATAGGGTGGGGGGACATCATGATCAAATTTATGAGCACATCGCCACTTGCAATCTCGCGCGGTCGTAGCAAAGGAAAACTGTGTCTCGTGACACAGCTCGATATCTGCATTGTACACCATTTTTTCAATTATTTTCTTAGTCGACAAACCGTATTAAACTCCATTCGGAAATTAGCGCCGTTGTGAAACTGAAAATAATTCCTCCGATTCCAGTTTTTAAGACGGACGTCAATTTTTAATAGTCTAAACGATAACACATTTTCATGTGTACAATAAATGATTGAAAATTGATTTCAACTTGTGCCAAAACAAAATATGTAGTTTCAAATATCATGAATAGACAGCGGATCCAAATTGTCGCAATTCAGGTAGAACGTTTTTATTTTATATAAAGATCTGCTGTCCAATCGTGAAGTACTAATAATTTTTGAAACTGCTTACCGATCAACTATACATACTTATCCATCCATTACCTTGCGTTTTCTGTGTAGTTTCTTTTTCTCACTTTCCTCCGTGAAAGCTTTGTATTCTGGTACTTCACCCTTTTCTATCAGACCTTGGATAATGTCGTGTAGTCTTGGTTCATCGTCGCAGGAGGTAAACGGTACAGTTTCCAAGATGTAGTCCATGTCTCCTTCGCCTGTAAATAAAATACATTTGCAATGTATATGTACACTACCATCCATAAATCATCGGACACTTACTCAAATTTGGATGCAAACG
The DNA here is from genome assembly GCA_028455765.1 of Lasioglossum oenotherae. Taxonomy (NCBI): domain Eukaryota; kingdom Metazoa; phylum Arthropoda; class Insecta; order Hymenoptera; family Halictidae; genus Lasioglossum; species Lasioglossum oenotherae. The sequence goes on along the minus strand of CM052291.1, from coordinate 6,755,905 downwards.
ATTTCTTGTGATTAAAGGACCTACATTTTGAAGTAAAAATGGTACTAGCCAATTTCTTCTAATGTAGAGCACGTGTAAATCAAGTCTGACCAAAATACCCTATATTTTTGAAATTTAACTGTGTCCATAATCATCCCACAGTTTCTCAATCCCTTTTTTGCAACATTTATTCAAATAGTATATGCATATATTTAATTGTGCATTCAAACATTATCATATAAAATAGCTACATCCAATCAAAATAAAACAATGAAATCAAGCTGGAAGCTTATATTCCTTAATTACTATTTTGTTGAATATAGGTACTCTTGGTGTCTCATAAGAAGTTCCTCAAGATGGCACAGCGGCAAAGTTAGGCCATGACTTCACCGAGGCACGGAGAGTGTCTTTTGATTTATGGAGGAGAGATACTCCGTTTGCTACAGCTTATAGATAGAATATAGTATGGTTCGCTTACTGTCCATATAAGCACGTTTCAGGTCTTTGATCTCAATTTCAGATCCTTTGTAATTCTTCTCGTAATTGTTAATGTCCTCCACAGTGATTTTCTTGAATAGTGTTTTCCAGTAGTCCGCCCAGTTTTTCATCGACATTTCTTCGCTTTCTTCGTCATATTGACCCGACTGATCGTATATTTTGCGTTTCTCACTATCGCTGAGAATCGAATGAATTCGTCCAAGAACTTTGAATTTTTCTGTTGCCTCTGCCTTGACATCTTCTTCGACGCGATCGGGATGTACGAGTAGGGATAACTGATGATACGCTTTCTTCACTAGTAAAATATCGAGAAATATTACGTAGAAATAATCTATGAAATTATATATAATAATAATGATTTAAGTATCGGATAAATCAAGGATCAAAACAGTAAACTTTTCGGTTAGGTTATGTGTATGCTTACCTTGTTTGTCGGTAGCGGTTCTTGAAATGTTGAGTACCTCGTAAAAATCACGACCGCCGAAATACTGTTCACAGAGATCCAATAAACTTGCCATAATTTTCATGTGTTATTAAATACCGACCGAATTTGTTTTGTATTTAGTTACCGGATTGACAGAACACGGGATTTTCTGTGTCGTGTATGTTTGGCGCTTATTTTTGGTTAGATCCAGTTACATCGCTCGAACCGTAACATAGCGACACCTGTGTTTGGCTTATGGCAGCGGAACACCACTGCCGGTCAAAATAATTCGAAATGATTCGATTCGATACGAAGAGGAACCACGCACAACTCAATTTAAAATTCGATTTAGAAATCACTAAACCTTGGATAAATTAGTAGATTTTACAATGAATTTCCTTGAGATGATATGGTAGAGAGTTTAACTTTTATAGAAATGAAATCGTACGCATGATCAATTATATTAGAGATGAGTAACAAACTTGAGGAAGATGTCTGGGAAAATGTATTTTTCATCTTACATTAAAAAGGCATTATATAATATAACTTTTATACTTGATTGAACTATAATAGAGATAATTAACAAAGTTGAGGAGGCTGTCTGGGAAAATGTACTTTCAGGAATTGCACGTTATTGGAGGTCTTCTTTTATTAAATCATGTAGGATTCCATGGTCAACATTAATCGTATAAATATTTGAAAAATGAAGCAGTGTTTAGACTTCGATATAACGTTTATATTAAAAAGGCATTATATAATATAATTTTTATAACATGGATTTAGTGAACCCAACACAACAAATAAGATATTTAGATGTTTATAATTTAGTAATAATGAAGCTAATCGATCTAAGCTAAAAAACATTTCATTTCGATAGCATGATTTTGTATAGTTCCCGCTGTTACCAACGTTAAGAGTTATGCATATCTAGAGCGTGTTCACAAAGAGTCGCATATTTACAATCGTATGTTTACATTGTTTACACGTAAACAACATTCCGTTGTTATATTTCGTAATACCAGTACATTTATACAGTGCAACACGTTTAAGGACCTTATTGTCAATGGATATTCAGTTCCGTATCTAGTTAGTGGGTCATAAATACATATTCTATAAACTGTCTCTTCGGTTAACGCTTGCAAACAATTAAAATTTTCATTGCATCGTACAAAGTATCAAGTGATATACATAAATAAAGAAAGAATATCGAGAGCTTCATTTACTTTCTCTTTGTTGTCCCAATTCTCACCCTAACTTAAAATCTACGTTTGATCGTATAATTACATGATTGCAATTGTATTTTTTTTTATTAATAATCTTACAACAGTGATTTGTTGTTACCTTACAGAGAAATTATATACATTAATTCACGTTATAAATAGAAGTTATTATACATTTATTCCTATATGTTCAGTTATGTAGTAAATAATATTTTGAGCACTTTTTGCGTCTATCGAGATTAAAAAAAAAAGAAAACAGAACAAACGTTGCGGAAGATGGTGATTCCATTATCATCGAAACACTTTCACATAAAAATAATTTTCTGTGTATGATTTGATTGTGTATAAGAGATGCCGATTTGCAATAATTTCCATAATTTTTCTTGATATAAAGTGGAAGAAAATCAAGACCGTACAAGGTCTTCTTTGGTAGATATTCTTCGCACGTTTTAAACAAAATCATTCGATTATGCTGTCGTTTAGTATTGGTACTCTTGCGATTGTTGTTCTTCGGGTGTTGCAATGTTTGTTACCTGACTGTTTCGAAAAACAAACCAAACAAAATACCGCGACCACACGAATTTCTTAACACTTCCGAAAGTATCTTGGCGCAATTTTTCTCTGAAATCTGCTTAACGGCGAGAGACAGAGAGGAAGAGAACAATCAGGAAGAGCTACCAATCCTAACATAGTTTAACTAATCCTACACATTATTTTATTTACAGTTACGATTGACAATGTCGATAAGAATCAGGTAATATGTGTGCTGTCGAGTGCGATAAGCATCGTCGCTCGTGTTTTTACATTTCCTTTAATATGGTGCGTCTACTCCTTCACAACATAATAGCCTAAGCACTTGGTGATTAGATCGTCCCTGCTACTCCTAAAAATTCTTAAAAAAGGATTCGATTCGGATGCGCACCCCCCTCCCCTCCCCACTGTCACCCTGACAACAATCATCGTTAAACTCTGCAATACTCTTATGTAATACCTACATTAAAATTTTATAAAAATAATTTCCCGTTGTTCCTCGGCTTCAAAAACGTATATCTCGAACAATCTCTAGTAAATATTTATCTAACAATAACCGTCGTGAATTTGCGAGTTTTTGATCGAACAAAACGAACGATCCTCCAACAATGATCGACGGAACACATTCGTTACGAATATATCGAGTACACGGCAAGTGTTCTGTAAAAAAAATGTGGTAGTCCACGATCTTGTCTATTCTTCTTTTTCTTTTACAATTCGCTATCAACGTTGTCGTTATAAAAGGTACACTGTGTATCTTCCGTTCGATGACATTCCTCCCCGGTCAACAAATGCTCTTGGCTAGGCATCTGTCGACGACGTTAGCTGTTCGCGACTACATTACTCATCTCTCTTTCGCACGACGATCTGAACTTCCCATATCGCTACTTCATACGATTCAATACTAAATCGCAGACTACCTGCAGACCTTTTTGGTATGGGCTTTCGGCTAACGATTGCGCGAGCTTCACAGCTTCCACGCAGTGTTTCCGGGCGAGGAATCTCGTCTGGTCGAGACCCTGCGATTTGTGCACCAGTTCGAAGGCCTTCTCGACGTCCCCGGGCTCTTGAAACCGGCGCATGATCATCGCGTTCAGCTCTGGATACTGCAACAGGCAAGAGAATCGCTCCTGTAGAAATGTTCATCCTTGTTCTTAAGAAATGGGAACCATTAATATATTTTACAATGAATTGTACAATGAATAATTCATTTGAGTACTTGAAGGAAATATATTCTACAGTGTTAAACTTCTTCGAAAATGTATGTTTTCGGCGCATTACATAAATATGTCAGGCCTGAATCGATAGTTCGTAGATAGAATGGATAGAATGGATCTAATCTCATTGCCTTCTTGTTTTACCTGGATAAAAAAAGGAACGACAAAAAGGGTCTCGATGCTCCTTCAGTGCGGACACAGAGGAAGGGATTGAATTTGTAGACTCTTACCCGTTCGCATGCAAAAAGAACCGGAGCAGTCGCAAGGCCGAGTTTAAGATCAGCTGCGGTAGGTTTGCCCATCGCCTCTAAGGACGATACGAAATCCAAAAGATCGTCGACTAATTGGAACGCCAGACCAACATTTCTACCGTACTGGAAAGCTAATTCTGCCAGCTGATCATCGGCGCCTCCTAACATAGCCACCTATCGCAAGGAATAACTCTGTTTATTATGGATCCCAGTGAAATAATGCGCTAGATATCCTTTCGAACTTACAGCTTTCAACGAGTTGGCGATCAGACTGGCCGTTTTGCGGTACGTTTTCGTGAGGTAATGTGCGAATCTTTCGTTCTCCGTCTCCTTGGACCCGAGTTGCATAAATTCACCCTGCACCAGGTCCGTCACGACCTGGAAAGCACCTGGACTTGTCAATACTTATCATCAGGATTATATCAGGATCCTAGAGATCACGGTCGCTGTCCCGTATAATATTTTTTAACAGATCCAAATGTTAATCGCAAATTTTCTTTCTTGCTCAGACTTGTTCTCTACGAAATTATAAGCGGCTCGTTATTCGAACTGCGTTTCTTCGGATGTTGCCTCGACGAGCACGGTTTTATTAGCGGACGTAAAACACGGTTCGGTGTAAATAAGGATAAACAAGTCCAATTAAACGTACACTCCCGTCCAGAAGTCACCGGTCACTTATTCAAATTTCAAAGGATCTGTATTACGAAATAAAAATGGTACTTACATTTTCAAATTTTTTAATTTAAGTGGGGCAATTGTTTTCCCACAGTTTCTGTATTGTACATTTATAATATTTAATTTTGCATTTAAATATTCTCGTACAATAGCTATATCTAATCAGAATAAAAGAATCAAATCAAGCTGGAAGCTTGTATTCTTTAATTACCATTTTGTTGAAGATAAGTAAGCGTCCGGTGATTTATGGACTCGAGTGTATGACTCATGGAACGAGCAGGCAGGAATTCTAGAACGCGCGGATCCAGCCGGCGAGTTCGAGTCGACTGGATCGGAACAATAACAATATCATTTCCAGCCGAGCTAATATTTATAAAATTGGCGAGAAAGTTTTCTTTGAACGGAGAAGTTGAGTAAGATCGCTCCACGGTTCAAACGCTGTTTCCTTCATGAGAGAACTTTCGCACTAAAAATTTCATCCCGGACTTTCGAGTCTCTTTCACGAGTGTCTGACATTGTGTGCGTGCAAATGATTCGGTTCTTGCATGCAGAACAAACTCCTTAAACGATCGCCGAAAGCTATAAGAGTCATTGAGGAGAGGAATTACGACTGTTAGACTGTCGAATTTTACCTGACTGAGAGTGAGGGTGACGTCGTCATTTCGCAGTTGGGATATCATAATCGACACTATTGCCAAAATGTAATCGCCCGTCATCGTCACCTGCAAAACAAGAAACAACACTGTCACGAGAATGAACTTTTATCAAAATGAACGTCCCCCTAACGCGTAATTAATGCACGATAACGATCTACCGGAGCCGTTTGATTTTATTCCTAGAAGCTGGCCAGCCGCCGAGACTTGTTAGCGGAGGAGGCTACTTTCTTTCGTTCATCTTGCACGGTTCACAGGTCTCTCGGTAGCACAATTCGGTCCACGATTACGGCAAAAGCGCAACACAGAAAGCGCAACATGGAGGAGCATCGTGAAAAACCTTCGGTACGCGCCGGAAGCATCGTGATTCGCTCGATAATTAATTGTTGTGTTGATTGCTCTTAATAAGCGGTGTCCCGAAGGTTTATCGAATCGTACGTTCGGCTGCGGATTTTCAAGGAAAACTTTCACCGCCAGGCGGCCATTTTGGAAAGACGAGTACGTGTTACGCGGACTCATTAAGAGAGATGTCCTCCTGCTGTTCAACGAGATGCTTATTTTTTCTTGCCACCTCAACATTTATGTCGAATCTCCGAACTTGCACGTAACGTTCCTTCGCTATTGCGACCGATAACAATTCAAAATAAATTATTTGCACATCAGCTTGTAGACTTCTAACGTCTCAAAAGAAACTCAAGCTGTTGGGTACAATTTTGAAAAAGTTATTCGTTCTTAAAAGGTGTACACTGCACGTCAAATAAAAATAAGACAGCTAATGTAAAACTGAGTTTTTCCCTCATACAGAATGTCTTTGAATTTAAATGTAGCCATATACTTCGCGAGCTATTCAAATCTCTCAATTAGAGAATATTAGGATTACAAGAGACTGTTTATGCAAATCGCCCAATTGAGGTAACCATCGGTTCTACAATAGTAACCGTGATTTTTCCCGTTCATTACAAAGTTAAAGCAGGTTCGTGCCGCCGATAATGCTCGCAGTTATCATCGGTGTCTTCATTACGACGAGTGCAGTCGTGCGTGCAGCGCTCCTAGAAAGTCGAGGCGGAATGCAAATAAGGGCTGGACCGAGGTTCGTGAGCGCAAATAATAGTGATAGCGGAGGGTGAAAAAGGTGAGACAAAGTCGTCACGATCGGCAAACGCGTGCGTGTACGTTCGTGGCACATCTTTTTGTGTTCTCCGCGAATGAAAGTGTTGATGGGCAACGTTGGGCACCAGACACGCAGAAACCACACTTTCTTAATGGCTGTTAACACCAAGCCAGCCAGCCAGCTACCGGCTATTTCGAAGTGTGACCGAATCGCATATTCCTAATGCGTTGCTGCGCCTCTTTGTGTGAACCATTCCTCTAATACCTAATCAGCGGCAGTCGCCTGCGACTACAAAGTTGCCGCTTTTTCTTCCATGCGTAATGAGCAATTCGTTTTCCACCGTCGAGGTGTGCGTTCCATTTTCTACCGTCTCTCGTTCGAGCCGGACAATTCTAATTTATTCGCTGGATGTTGCTTTGTTTCGCTGAATTATGCTCGAGAAGATTGATTCAAATTGTAATCATTTTTTTCTTGGATCGAACAAGCTTACGAAACAGAAAATTGATATACTGTCTTCCCTCGTCCATCTTAATTAGAAGCACTTCTTGTTTAACAGTTTGCGCAACGGTTTTTTCGACAATGCTGCGCGTCTGTTGACTTGTTCATTTCTAACTGTAGGAAGTCAATTAGTTGTTACTCAATCGTGATTATCAACTTTCTAAATACGATGCACATGAAACAATGCAGACCTCTCAGACTGAAATTAATATGTTTCTTGTAATTAATTCATTATTAGAATCATTATCGAGTGCACTTCTTCTAAGGAAATCTATTCACATCGTAAACATAATTAATTTGCGACCGATCCTGAAAGTTTCCACTGACAAGGAGAACCCCCGCTCTGTCCCTCACGGATTTTGTTCAGACTTTACAGAGTTATGGATCTCGTTCCCCTGATTACGAAAATACCCCATTATAGGGGCAGACACTCAATAGTTTTTGACACATTTGCAATTAAAGTTTCATAACCGTAAAATATCAGTTTGGTTCAGATTTTTACCAAGCAATGGTGTGGCGTCACAGCAGCGAGCTGAATTGTTACGCCGCAGGTCGAGTTCGAATCCCTTCGTGGTAAATTATTTTTTATTGTTTTTTTCATGGAAAATGCATTTTCAATGTTAAATAAATTTTTAATAAAATATTTTTATTCGCTAAAGGACTAATTGAAAATGATACTTATACTTATATACTTTATAGATACCGATACTTATTACTTTATAGAAGAAATACTAGATCTGTTACTACATAAAAGATAATAATTATAAAACAATAATAATATTAAAATAATCTGAACGAAACTGATATTTTACGGTTATGAAACTTTAATTGCAAATATCTCGAAAACTATTGAATGTCTGCCCCTATAATGGGGTATTTTCGTAATCAGGGGAACGAGATCTATAACTCTGTAAAGTCTGAACAAAATCCGTGAGGGACACAGAGCGGGGGTTCTCCTTGTGAGTCTGATCTTCCGTCGAACTGAAATCCTATGTGAAGCGTTAATTACCCCAAATGCGTTTACCTCGACGTGTGAATCCGACTACAAACATTCCGGTAATTCTCCAAAATAGCATCCCGAAGTGTCTCGTATCGCTCGGAATCGTCCTCGCCGTAAACTACTCGGGGGAACCGTACTCGTGCTGCAGTCTTCCGCCTGGGAGAAGGTGACGAAATTCAACGAGCTTTCTTCGGTTGTCTACCCGAAAGATCAGCTTTGTTAATAACTCGGACAAACAGGTGGACGTCGGACCGTGCCGTTTGTCTCGGAGGACAATGGTTCGAGAGATTAGACTGCCTCGTAATTTCGAGTTTCACATCCGGCGCGAAACCTGCTGAAATCGTGACACATAGTGTGTCCGTTTGAAGCGTCTGCACACGCGATCGCTTCTCTACGTATCGGAGATGTAAAAAAATATTTCAAAACATATGCTACGCCGGATTTCCCGAAAAATAAATGTGTTGCGTTAGTGACCGAGACTGTTTGCTGAATCAGTCGATCGCGTTGCGAAAGAATCTCCGTGAAGTTTCGCAAAGTGCGTGTTAATCATGCAGGGTGCAGCCTCGCTATGAGAAGAGAAAATGAATATAGTTGATTAGAACTGAAGGCCTTTACCTACGGAAAATATGTACATTGTACATACAGTAGTAGAAACCGACTTAGAGGTGTCTTCAGGATTCTTGTAATAAAAACGATTCGCACAAGATCGGATAATGTGAATTTGATTGATGCTTTTTTATCGACGATTGTGACAGAGTGCGGGAGACGTAATGTTCCGAGCGATTACGCGAGATGAATCAGTTGAGAATACGATTACGCTCCCGTCCATAAGTCGCCGGACACCTATTCAGTTTTTGATGCACAGACGATCTTTACTAATTAAAGAGCGTATATTCCGAAGTAAAAATGGTACTTCTAATTTTTCGAATACAGAGAACATGTAAATCAAATCTGACCAAAATATCCTACATTTTCTAATTTTTAAAATTTCTAGTGGGCAATTGTTTTCCAATTTGACTTCTAGAGCTATCCATAACATTTATTCAAATATGTATACTATTTAATTTTGCATTCAAATATTATCGTATAATAGCTACATCTAAGCAAGATAAAACAATCAAATCAAGCTGGAATGTTGCATTCTTTAATTACCGTTTTGTTGAAAATAGGAAAGTGTCTGGCGATGATTTATGGACGGGAAATTTTTAGTGCAACATATTGATACTGTTAATGCGTGTATTTAATATAGCTCCGTGTTTGTATCCCAGAAACACGCGCACTAAATCAATCCCGGTGATTTCAATGCGTGGTGAGAGACTGGTTCCATCCTACATATCGAGCGATGTGATGGATAGCGGTTCAGCAATCGTGAAACACATTCTCATTAGACTCGCGTTAGAACGTACCCATCGAGCAAATGGAAAAACATACATGTGTCCAATTATTTATCGCGACACGCCAAGTGAACGTATGTACTTAATTCAGTCCTTCTCAAAAAAAATTAATAAGATTAAATCAACGCATACAATCTGTAAATTTATTAGGTCGTCCGATAATTCAGTATTTCTTAAGTAATTATGCAATGAACAGCTTCCGATTGCAGTTTTTATACGTGTAACCTGATTATTTAATTGTTGGAAGGTACTTCGATGTACTATACGTATGTATGTATGTTCGCGGCCTCGTTATTTGCATGTAACTGGGCGATAACTATTATATATACAGAAGCAAAAGTTCGTTCAATTAGTGCCCCGTTAATACGACCGCGTTACACAATTGCTTAGTCCCGGCGATACTTCGAATCTTCGACGCGAGACTTTCGTGGCTGGTTGACGGCTTTCCATTTCTTTGGAAATCGCTAAATTTATTTCTCAAGGCCGTCACACACTTCAGAGTTGCCTGTGGATCACGTGCTCTCCGAAATCTTGTTCACCACTTAATTCCAGGTGGACCGGCAGCTGTGGATTTTTCGAAAACTATTCAAGTTGAACTTTTGCCGATCCTTCGTCTTCCTCATGGAGAAATATTTTGATTCGCACATTAGAGAACGATCGTGTATCAAAGATTTTCCGACAAAATAGTATAAACGAAATAAATTGATTTGATTTTGCTGCTCGCCGTAATTTTCAGTGTGTCGCAACCAGCTTTCGGGTAAACGAAAAATTGGCTAATTTCGTGAGTCACCGTTGAAACACGATTAGGGGACGCATGAACCATAGCTGAACCGGGGTTTCAAAACGGATCGTTATGTGCTCCGATCCGTGGCTCCGACGCCGAATAAACGCATCGGACGACTCTAATTGGTAATAACATCCTCGACTTTCGAGTCGATTCGACGTCGGGCCCGTTCTAACGTGTCGCTCGATCGTCTGCGCAATTGATTTTCTCTCTGTAGCATCCGGGCGATTCGGTGATTCTCCTTTTCGAAATCTCGCCGGCCAAACGACGTCGACCCGTTTCCGGTTCCAGTCCAAGAAAGCGTGCACAGAGCGCAGACGTGAATCGCATTAGCCTCCTTCCTCCTCCGGCATTTCAGAGAGAGAGAGTTTTCAGAGACCCAGTCCGTCGATCAGGAACCGTCCCGTGTCGATCGATCTATCGAAATTCACGGAGCATCCCGCGAAATTCCAGACGCGGATGATACCCGACAAATCGAACGGGAATCGTACCGTCCCGTCGATCCCGAGTCGAATATCGATCCGGAATCGTCGACTACCTCGAGCAAAAAGAAACGTGACGCAAGGTCGATGGAACGTGTTCGCTTCCTAGCTCCATCCGCGGCCGGATCATTCATTCCTGATCACTCGGAGGAATTTTTAATCGATCCTTTTTGGTCAGTGGAAAGTTTTCATTCGTCTCTTTCGCGCTAGCCAGCCGAAAATATTCGCGGGACTTGCTCACCCTGACGTTCAGGTTTTCTTTTCATTTTTTCCAAAATGTATGATTAGTTCAAATACCTAATGTATTCGTTAGATTGACTCTTAGCAGGTGAGGGGTGCTTCCGAGGCTTCTGAGGAAAAATCATAGAGAATGGAAATATTCTAGGTCGGAAGAAATGTTTAATTCTCGAGTTAAAATAGCGCCGAGTGCAAAACGTTCCTAGAAAATGAAGTATCGATATCATCTTGCATGTAGTGAGCAAAAAGGAAAATGGCACCTGCATACAGAAGCGATTTCCAGTGGATTGGAACCACCGGTGTTTCGAGGATAGCAAAACCAAAAAGAAGAAGCAGTTCAACGCCCTATGACTTTGACTCTCCAGGTATAAAACACGCAACAGGATCGAATTCTGAGTAATTTTTTTTCTCGACGACCCAAGACCGTTCTAAAGACCGCCCGAGGCATTGAAGTCGCTAATTGCTTCCAGAAATAGTTACCCTTCCTGTTTGAAATAAGTCTTCGAACCTCGTTGTATTTTGTATGAACCTCGTTTTAATTGTTTTTGTAATTTACAATTGAAAATGTGGTTCAAGAATGTTCCACACTGTGCACAGTGTGCATGTTGCGAAAACAGAACAATTTTAAAAAATCGTACTGTGCATTATTTGACGAAACCTTTTTTAAAAAGTCCCACAATCCATTCAAGTTCCGATTCGGACACGGGTGCATTTTTTCCTAACCTTTTTTTGGCTCCAGACAACATTCACCGAAGGCCTGCCACGGCGGAAGTCTGGTTGGTCGATTACGTCGTCGTGTATTAACGAGGCGTTGTGGATCATCTCGGAGATCATCGCCACCTGTCGTTGCGATTCCAAGAGATCACTGGAACAGAAGAATATTCCCCATGTGAAAAAAGATTATTGTCTCCTCCGTGTAATCTGCGCAAACCCCCCGGAGCTAGAGCAAGGTCTGGACGTCGATTCGCAGCGCGAAGAGAAAGGAATGACGGTAAATAAAAGTCAACGCGTGATTTCGTGCCGCAACTAACCTTCGCAGACTTGCATTTAGTGGTTCAACGCGTCCATTACTCTCCCGTTCTCAATTAATATAACCAGCAAAAAGTTGTAGCTATGATACGGGCTAACCAGTCGAACGATGACGCACATAAGCGACGCATAATGTCTCGGAGAATTCAACGACTTTGATTGAGATCTTGGGCTTCGGTAATTGCAGCTTAATTGCCCGCCACAGATCATTTTAACAACGTGCAAGGCCGGCTCCACGAACCAGCAAAAACACGCCGACCCCCTAATCAGTCGCGAATTTTTATTCTCTGCCTGGTTTATTCCAGGGCAATTACTGTGCCAAGGTTGACGATATTTTATTCCGTGATATTGAACTTTTTACTCAATGTGGTATTTCCGACGTTTCTTTGTCAGGATCCACAGCGGACTCTGATCGTCAAATTAAAAATTATATCTCGGATTTGTATGTTGAATTACTTTACACAGCCCGAAAAAGATATATCGACAACATTATCCGGGATCCACAGCGGACTCTGATCGTCAAATTAAAAATTATATCTCGGATTTGTATGTTGAATTACTTTACACAGCCCGAAAAAGATATATCGACAACATTTTCCGGGATCCACAACAGACACGATTATAAAGTTAAATATGAATTGCAAGAATATGAATTTTACAACTTGTATCTTGAATTATTTTACATAGCCCGACAAAAAATATATCGACAACATTTTTCAGGATCCGTCCAATTTTGCTCAGCAAAAAAACGTGGAGAGGTTCCAAAGAAAAAACCGTTGGTGTGTTCGCCTCAAATATTTGAGACTGCACAGACGTAATTGAACGTTTGCACGGCCATGTTCCCTTGTTAATTAGAGAAACTCCACGCTATACTTTTTATGGCCAGTCAGCACAAGAAGATCGGCGAAGAGATTGAATGAGTTATGCCGAGTTTCTGGTTTGAGTGTTTGCTCTTCGCGGTGTACTATGATGTGTGACCAAAGTTGGGTTCGAGAAGTTGATCGAGGAATTTGGCACCTCGCATAATCGTCGACAGAAAAATCGACACGGGAAGATCCATGGCGGCCCTGGTAACACGGTGTCGCAGTTAAATACTACTATTTACAATTCGCCAGGCATATGCGATAACGTACTCTACACTAGTTCTCATTCACGGAACATCTCATTCATATTCATCGGCCTTCGAATTCACCTACGATCGACAGGTAATTGCTTTCAAAGCGATTTATGAATTTGAAACACACCGCCGCTACTCGCATTCTTTCGGGGCTTTCTAAACGTTGCCGCGCTGCTTTATTCAACTCTCGGTCGATTTTGCGTATTCCGAAAATCGCCATTGCATTATTTTATGCAGATTAAAAATTGCCTGTACAGGAGCTACACAGACATTCATTTCTCTTCTTAATCATTTCATCGAGGTGCACACTCATGTGTGTCATAAATGCATTAAAATCCGCAATCTAATTTTTCAAAAAAATTAAATTTTTTTCGAAGTGACGTGTACTCGGTGATTTTTCAAGATTCTGTAGAGATAAACAATTTAATGATTTCGGCGTCACAGGTTCGATCAAATGTTACTCACTGAGCAATTTTGCAATTTAAATTGTTCTCGACCTTTCCATCGAAATGTGGACCATTCTCAAGAGAAATTTTGCGTCTATAAAATACTGTGAGCTTATAGTAATTGTTCAACAAAACCGGGTAATACCAATAAAACTTTGACATACTTGCTAAGTAAACGAATTTTATAAATTCGATGATGGAACTTTTCAGAAAACTAATTAACACCACGCCGGTTTGAATTTATATAATTCGTTTACACTTAGCAAGTACGTCAAAGTTTTATTGGTATTACCCGGTTTTGTTGAACAAGTACTATAGCTTACAGTATTTTACAGACGCAAAATTTCTCTTGAAAATGGCCTAACATTTCGATCGAAACGTCGAGAACATTTTAAATTGAAAAATTGCTTAGCGAGTAACATTTGATCGAACCTGTGGCGCCGAAATCATTAAATTGTTTATTTGCACTATCTTACGATCGACATAAAGGAAAATTCATTCTGTAGAGAAATGGAATTTTTTGCAAACATGTGCGTGCTCATTAATATTTGAACACTCTATTCGAAGAAAAGTAAATATCAACGACCGCATGCTCAGCGATGGAACGAGTTTGTATCAGCAGTGATTATCCAAGGCTGCTCAGAAAACGTTTTTTAAATAATGTGCATCGCAATTAATGTTTGTATGGTAACTTGAAAATAGAAACGTCAATGACAAGCTGATTTTCCTCTATAGGCAGATATTTCGTGGAAATTCAAACTAAAAATTGAAAATTCGTACGATTAAGTGCACCGGCTCTGATTACAACGAAAATAGAAATCCAAAGGAAAAGTGTTCGGTGGGTCATTGGTGACCCACTAGGTCACGGCTACGCATCCGCAGAGAATACCTAAACGTTTCGCGATACTATAATTCATCCCAGTGAAAGTACGAGTCTAGAGAAAACGCTTCTTCGTGGGTCACCGATGACCCACGTGGCGTGGAGCATGTTACGAAAGATATTTATGTTACTTCACGCGATCGGCTATATCCCCGACTCGTCCTTCAAACCTTCCGAGGAAATTTATGGCTGTTTAGAACGACCGTAAAGTGAAACGCGCGTTCATGTTCACTAACTCGATCTCTCGACGAAAACAATCGATACTGAAAGAAACCTTTGCAAAAACTTGTTTAACATTGCCGTCAAAAGGGAACAATTATTTACCAGAAAAAAGACAGGAATTCGAAAAATACATTTCTAAACAAATAAAATTTAGATTTCGGAAATACATCTAAGACATATTTCGCGTCTTGCTTTTTACAGGTGAAAATTAATATTTTTCTAAAATGTCAAGGATGTCTTTGAACTCTACGCTGCGCACGTGAAAAGGTTGTTGCAGTCCTGATAATGCAGAAACCCCCGAAATGCATCGACGAGCAAAAGAAGTTTATCTGAAGCGAACTTGAAATCTCTCGAACCTCTCACAACTCACTTTCTTTCCTTGTGGTAATTGATAGCCCGTGCCATGAGAGTTGCCACCATCGGCCGCAACGCCTTTCCCTTACCGTCGAAGTAGTATGTCGCTATAGTTTGCAGCTCCTTCTGCGTTGTGTTCCTGATGAGTACCTGAAACAATGGCAAACGTAACCTTGACTTCGAACGCTGAAACGGAACTCTCATTGTTACTAGGAAAACCGCGACTTGGCTCTTCCACCCGCATTAGAATTGTTACGGTGTAACTCATGAACCAAATGTTACACGTCGCTTGCTCTATAGCAGCTAACAATATGTATATCTAATAGCGAAACCTATTAAAAGGTGAGTCGAAGCGATACGAATGTACTGCAAAATTGTTCTCGCGGTTGAAAAAGTACCGTTCGAGCAAACCGGCACGATATTATTTCAATTCAATGCAGGCGTTACATATATTATTCTAAACCAATTTATTACTGGCGCGTGCATAGGCGACGGCCTAGCCATAAGACGATGATTATGATTCGCATACGTGACGAACGAACGGACGATGGATTGCAAGCACGGTAGAAAAAGAGCAGAAGGATCGCTTTGAATTCCAGACATGACACAAGCTGAAAGTCCGTCCTGGAATTTGGCCAAAGTCGAAAGGTACGCTCGTTAGCAGCTCGCGAGGCGAGCTTACGTCACAGAGGCTTTCCGTATTGTCTCCGGCCACCTGATCGGAAGTTACCGATGCACTTCACTTCACTCGGCCGGACTTTCTTCTAATTGTGAAACGCTGTTTCATCCGAAGTAATTGGGAATTGAATTATTCAATTTTCCGGAGATCTCCCGGAATTTCATTGTTCTTTCAATATTCTGCCACGAGGTAACAGTGCCGTGGAGCCATTTCTGGCAACTTCTGACACTGTCTACACGACGACAGAGATCGGATTGATTGGATTTTAATATTCATATCGACTTCAGCTAATCAAACTTGAAATTTAATGATATTCCATTTCATTGAATATATGGCTCGTGTCCATAGATTTCAGTATGTTGTAATTGTACCGACAGGCGTCTACCCATGACGTAATTCCGTCCAAAAAAGAAAAGGAAAACGAGATAAAGACCATCGGACTTGTCGTTTTTAAGAATGAAATATCAATTCTCTCGTTCGAACGCGCCAAAAGAATCCGACTTTTCGATTCGCTCTACTTTCCATCGGTTAATACGCAGGGATAAAAACTGAAAAGTGGACGACGAATGTCTCCAGCGGAAGAAAGTTCGGTTGTGTAGGTCTGGTGTAATGAATTGACTGGAAAGAAGAGTGCCAGAGGCGGACAGCGACGAAAAAACATAAATCTTTATAATCCTTGGTCATAAATTTGTTGGTAGTTCAATCGAGTTGTGAAATTGTCGCCGGGACGTTGAATTTACACACAAATTAGTTAATCAATAAACGGTACCTTTGGTCACATCTAATTTCACACAGCACAGCAATTAAAGTGTCGAGGCTGGTTTGATCCCCTAAGCTCGCGCTGCTGTCCTTGAAAAATTGTTTCCATGAATGGTCCAACAGTTCGCGAAGATGATTCGTCAACGGTTGAGCAAAGCAGAGTTGCATGCAAGGCTGATGATCTATCGCGCATCCCCGCCACGTAATTGCGTGACGGCTGGCGGTGTTATCGCGTTCCATGGTGCAACGAGAAAAAGTGCTTTCTAAACGCGCTCGCACGCGCATACGCAAATACAATGGCAGCAGCTGGTGGGTTCGGACGCGAGTAAAAGTTCTAGATACTCTTGGCCATATAATGCAGACCGTGAAGCTAGCCAGCGGTTGCTTTCGCTAGCCGAGCGCGAAGCGCCTCGAGCATAGGCGCCCTGTCGTGAAAACGGCATTCCTTACTATAAATATTTATAATTACGCGTCGCTGGCCTGATCGTCTTGCTGTCGCGTCGCCTAGAAACTAGCCAGAAAAAGAGAGAGAGAGAGAGAGAGAGAGAAAAAGGAGAGAATTCAGGCGACCGAGAGTCTCGCATCGTCGTTGTCGTTCTTGTGCAATGACGAAACCAACCGACGATGATGCAAATCGATGAGCCCGTTCCTGACACACTGGTCGTCCGAGGACAGTCTTTCCCTTCCGGATCTGGTCCACCTCTTCCTGTTGAAAACCCCCGGCCGGAAGCGCTTGTCGATTCCGCAAGGTTTTCGCCGAAAATGGCAGCAGGAAGTCGGTTCGATGAGCTGCCGACTTGCGATTTCGACTGATTGCTTTTTTTAGGCGATGAGTCAATTTTTTGCGGACCTTGGACACTCCTCCGACATACTGGATGCTGCGTTTAGCCGTTACCGTTTTTCTATCTTACTAATCGACAATGAAGTGGATTTGTTTTTTCTCGAATTCGTGCGAGCGATGCTGCGCAACGAGTTGTTTCTGCATTGATCGAGTGCAATTGTGCAATCGCAGTCATCTTCGCTATTTTTTAGCAACTCTGTTTGAGCATGTACGCGTCATTTTTCATAACTCATCGACAGTCTCCGTTAGGAATGATTATTTCCTGCAAGTAGCTGTGCAGAATCGAATCTTCCTCATTGTTCAACTTTGCAGAAGAACCGCCACTTCTGACATTGAGAGATAGCAACGTAACTGTGAATGGGCATGCTTCGATCATGTATCTACAATGTATAATAATATAATACCAAGGAAAATTGTTGCTCAAGGCGGCAACGTGACTCAGATTTGCAATTTCTGATAAATAGTAGACAGGTTTCCTGGATCCTCGTAGTTACAAGGATCAACGTCTCAATCAACCAGCGCTATTGATCGCTGTCGACGATAGCAATAATTAATTTGCAACGTTATCGTTAATATTCTTGAAAAGTCTGAAGTATTGAAGATTCTCCAGACAAAATGATGTCTGAACAGTACTTTCCGATATATCTGTAACTGTGAATTTTTTCGTGCAATAAGTTTCCTAACAGTTCCTGGTACGAGCAGATAAAAGACACGCAACACCACTATTTACTGGGTTCAAGCTTCCTCATTTTTTCGCGCGACCAAACTGGTCCTTACGCGGAAAGATACGCATTGCATTGTAGAAAGTGAACACATTATGTTTCGCATTAATGTGACAAAGGTAAGAAACGTTTCTGCGTTAGGATCGTGTGTTGTCGCGGGGTCTTCGACGATTATTTCATCGCGAAGATGCTCCCGGTTCTACTGACCTCTCGTATATTGTCGTAGACATCTTTAAGGTCGTCCTCCAGAAGCCGGTAAGGATCGACTTGGTAATCGTGCATGGATCCGGGTAGCTGTGTTTGCATGGAACTCATCATCCTTGTCCTGTAGTCTCGCGTGCTCGTTCTACTCTGCAAGAAACAACACGGATTCATTATTAATCTAGGCAGAAACTTCGAGTTCTATTCAAATAAAGCCGACACTTTCCGACTTTTATAGCAACTTTTCTTCCCAGAGAAAGATTTTTTAAATTTCAATTATTGCACAATGGAAGTCGAATTACAAATACATTATTATCGATTTAATCGTTAACGCAATTCACTAGAATATGTAATCTTCTGTAATAAAATGGTCCGGACTATAATACTGTCTAAAAGAAGCGAACCAAGACTAAGCTGTTTATGATTGCGCCGATTAGCCAATATCCAGGCGTGCATTGGAAACACTATGTGTAACAATTGCATGGAACGCACTCGCAATATTCGAGACGAAGGAACGTACAGTTCAATGTATTAACAATTACAACAGAAAATGCGCATGGTCTCTGCGTGAATCCACGGAGTCCAGGAATCCCGTGAGTGTTTCGTCATTAGAACGGTGGGAAATGTGAATAATCAGGGAAACAGTAATCAAAACACGTAAAATATTCTATTTCTGGAAATAGCAATTTAATGGAACGCTCGATCAGTGTCGATCGTAAACATAACTGAAATGCTGAGATTTTTATTCGGAGAATCGATTTTTCGGTTCCACGTGGTTCGTTACGTTCGCTTACATTAAAATTCTTTCGCAACGATTGCAGAATCGCGCGCGTTACGACATTAAGCATATTTTTACCTTCCAGATGTTTAACCACGCTCGTTACAATCTGGACAAACATTCACGCATAACTGAAATACTTTTCCAGTTTCGCGTCGTCAATAATGGAGAAAGGATATATCGTACACTGATCCGAAGGATCTCTTATTTACTCGTACTCGTAAATATGAGACGATTGCTCGGTTCGAAATCGTGCGGGAAATGAAGTGCCTCGAGCGAGACAGCCAGCGGAATATTAATTTTATAAATGCGTTGCGTATGTCCAACAAGCATCTCGTCCGACGATCACGCGTCCCTGCTACCAGCTCACAGTCTGATCACACACGCGCCTCTACCACTTCGCACCTAGCGGCGCGTCCGATTCCTCGCTGATTTTACTACTTGCTGGAAATTGCTGAACCGCGACAATCATTCACGATACAGTGATCTCGTGATTTCTATGTGTCATCGAAATCGTCTGTATCAATTGCAAGGCACATAAGCTACATTTATTTCTTCGCCCAACAATTTTATCGAGTTGCAACGGTATTTTAAAATCCTGTTTTGCATTACTCTAATCATTTTATTCGTACAAGTATAAAACCTTCAACCTTGAAATGTTATATGATAATAATAAACTAAAATTCTTACGAGTGTAGGTTCCGAAAAGGGAATCAATTGTTATTTCGCACGAAGATCCACTGTCTAAGTGCTAAATTTTATGCGACTGTATTTTCTCTACAAGTCTAAATATTCGAAATATCTCGTCACAACGTGCGTTAAACTGATTGCTCGAACTTCTCGGAAAAGTTCAAATCGTATAGTCCAATATTTACAAAGTTATGTATGTAGTTGGCTAGTTGGTATCTTTGAGGAGAGCGTGCGCGATGAGTATCGCTCGGCGATTTTCTTTCGGATAAGCGTGCAGTTCGGCCGGAATGTCTGATCGGTTCGTGGACAGTTCTTTTGCAAAATCAATCATTCCCGGGACTGTTTACGTTTGGTGGGCACGTAATGGCTCTCGCCGCGGACGGTACGAGGAGCGCGTCTCTTTCTTTCCGAGTTGTCGGCGAGACTACGACAGTGCCAAGACGGCATTCTTTCCCTGGTAGTGCATCGATGCCTACTTTCGTCATCGAAACTCGATTCTGATTCTTGGCGATTTCTTTGCATTCACCGCGGGACGAGACGTGACGCGACGCTCACTCGCCGGTTGTCCATCGAGTGTGTGAGATCAGACGGCGGCGCGCGACGGATTGGGCATGTCAGGATGCAGTAAATGGCACCAACAGAGGCAACGTTTCACAAGTTCGCTCGCCTCTTTGCCGGCGGTTTAATTGAGGTCACGACAGGCAAATAATACTCTGTGTCGAGCCAGCAACCAGCCTAGACGCTTAGATCGACACATCGGTAACTGCGCATCGGTCAACCACGATTGACAACTTAATAAGAAAATAAATATTTATCGGGATAAGTAGCTACCCGCCTGGCCAGGTACCCCGCGAGTCGTGAACGGCTTCTAAATATCCTCAAGGCTGTAAGACTTTGCCTCATTCCTTCCCGCGAGCTCTAGCTGAATTAATGATACATCTCTGCTGGACGGGGCCATTTTTGACATCGTACTATTTTCTCGTAGTCTCGAGCATAAAGCGATCGACGACTCGAAAATATTCGTCTCATCGTACTTTATTTTCCTTTCAGTCAGTAGTATCGTTTTCCAGGTGACTTAGTAGTCCGAGGTTAATGGATTTCTCGCGGGCATTTTTTACTCCCGAGTATCGTCTTGTAGCTTCAAGAATGATTCGTAAAAATTGTCTGCATCGATCGCACAAGAAATCGAAACTAAATTCAATGTTATTTCTTCCCTTAATGAGTTTCATAGAGGAGAAATCATGTAGCAACAATTTCATCTACTCAATTTTCCTATAAGCGCTATCATTTCTTGCATCATCTATTTATAGTTCCATCGATCGCATGATTTAGAACTCGATGAAATTAATTACAGATTCAGTTCCAGTTTAATTCGTCTAGTAACATAATCGTATAAACTGGAACAACAAACGACATGTTTGTAAGTCATAAATAAACATACTCGATAAGAATGGCTAAATTGGCCACAAGAACCTCGGAACTAAAAAACATAAGTTCCAATTAGCTTTACAGTCCCGTTCCAACTTCCCAGACGGACATAGTCTCACGTAACGATCGCAATAAAATAAAACGTGATAAACTGCGTGATCTACTTATTCTATATTTTTATCGACTGTACTCAGGTCCTCGCACTCTATTTTCCGCTAACCTCGCGTGGACGTCTAATTATGTATAGAATTTTTTGTGGTATAATAAGTAGACCGCGGATCTTTATGCATTCATAGCAAAATTGAGTAGATGAAATAGAAATTTGTTGGGAAATTTTCAAAGTTGAAGATGTCAATATACCTATGATTTCTTCTCTATTAAAATCATTTGGTTTCTAATCCTTGCGTTCGATGCAGATAATATTTATTTTGTATGAAGATCCGCAGTCTAATAATAAGAATGTTAGAGTTCGTTTTGCTCGGTACATACATACAGAGACAGGTGTACAGGGTGATCGAGTTTGCTTTGCCGATCGTTTTGTTAACGCGCCGGTTTGTTGAACGCTGGCCTTGAGTAACGGAACGATATGGGAGAGGTAAAAGTGGGGTAGTGAACTTGCTAGTTGCCACTAAACTAGTTATCCAAGAATGTAATAAGCGGCCACCTCGCCGTGGAAATCACATGACACGCATGGACACACATCGAACACGGTCATTGCTCAATGTTGCATGTCCTCCTATAAACATACTAACGGTTTCAATTTTAGGTTGACCTCACGCCGAGCACGATATCCGCCAACCGGAAAAAACATCGGTCACAAATCCCGTTTTCCGTCTCACGGGCACGAAACCTGCTGGCCTGCAAGTTCTTCCATCGTCGTTTGAAGGTCGTTCGTGTGCACGCTCACATTGCACCAGAAAACATTTTGGCATAATCGCCAAACACATTCATTTCCAAGTGGCACCGCTCATCTCGCTGTCGAAACCTTCTCAGACATTTTCATCGAGCCTGACCCTGACGAGCAATCTTTTGCACTTTTTATTGTAGAAATCTGGAAAATGACCGATTCCAACAACACTATCGCTGATAAACTTGTTGAAAGAATATTTGTAATTCAGATGATGTTCCATCAACCAAAGAGTTGGAATAATATTTATTGGCGTACAGAGCTCTAAGAAAACGAAGAAAAATACTAAACTGTGTTACATTCAATGTTTTCTCTACTGCAGTAATTTTTATATCATTCGTAGAGGAATGTGTACATTATTTCTTCTTTATCTTCACGACATTTCCAAAGTAGACTCCCGTACAACACGATGAAAACATTGTTTAAAAAATGAGTGTATATGTATTATGTCTAAGAAATGTTAAATTAAATTAAATGTATCTAAGAAATTATGTCTAAAAAGAAATGTCCGCAGAAATATTTCTTCGGGAAAAATCTCCCCAGCTCAGAAGAGTTAGTCGCCGTCGCAGTTTGGGGAGTGTGTGTGAAATTTTGAATTTACAATGTAAATTTCACATGTTATATTGAAATGAGACATTACCATCGAAATTCGCGATCGCAGTCGCCCGAAAGCCATGCTTTCACCGAGAAACGAACTGTGCATTCCGTCGAATTAAGTTTCTCGAGTCGCCCGGAGCTCGTTTCTATGACAAGCAAACAACTCGAATGGAATGTCGTTAACGAAATCACATGCAGAATGGAATCCTCTATCCGAGGTGGTTCGATAACATCGTCTGGCAAGGCTAGTATGATCTCCATAATTATAATACTAAACATCGTTGTATCTTGCTAGACGATCTTTCGAACGATTTCCCATGGGACGAAGAAACGCTTGGATCGTGATTCTAGCCGCCGACGATTTATATTTTTGGGAAAGTGTTGGCACATCCAGGGGAAAAGTTGATCAGGGGTGGTGACATGATTACGAAGTCCTCGTCGAGCAAGATGTCACGTGCGTAACGGTTCACTCACTCAGGTCTGGATCCGGTGGTAATGAACTTCTCTCTCTCTCTCTCTCTCTCTCTCTCTCTCTCTCTCTCTCTCTCTCTCTTCGACAACCAGACTTTCTTAAATTCTTTTCGCCGAATTCTTGTCATTCCTCGATGCCGAACTTTTATGCAAAGTAAATCTATTCTAGGCGTAGTCGTGTCTAGCCGTGGCAGGAACAGAGGAATTTCAACCAAGTTACGTATGATTACAAGAATCTGGGAATCGATTAGGATTCTCGGATCCTGATTCAGTCCTTTTACACTTTTTAGTCACGTGGAATGATAATGAGTGAGTCAGAACGGCGAATTATACGCTCCCGACTGTGTTAAACCCGAGATTTAATCGTTTTGTGGGTGAAAAAAGTTTTAAAACTGTCTTATATGTTTCTTCGTGTACATTTTATTTGTAATTTTAATGTTCGACCCTGTAAGAATCAGCGATTTAATCAGTCTCAATCTAAATTAATGCAATGATAGCTGCATAATACTATATAGACATGCTCGACCATTGCCATAAATGTTCACAGTGTTCAAAAAGCAAAACAACTCGCTGTTCACTCAGGTTCTTCCACGTACGCGATTATCTGAAACAGGTAAGCTGGCTAAAACACGTTCTCCAACTTTTATTTTCACCGATCCGGTCAAGTTTTTCGCAGAACGGAGTCGATTAAACCGAAAAGAAAAGCTGTACAGACCAGGGAAAAGGAGAATGAACGGTCAATGTCTGAACGTCGTTTCCACTTTGCCACGTCACTTCCACAAAGCCTGTTTCGAATCTGTAAGGATACGCGAGCAACCCGCATCTCCTTGCGATTACCATCGAGTTGAAAGCCTAACCGTTAAAACGAAGTTTCCCGTAAATTGCGTGCGAATTTTTTACGAGGACAGAAAATCCATGTAGCCTTGTGAACAACGTTTTGCATACAGTGAATGGTTCTAATTTTCTTCTTTTTTTCTTCGCGCGTTCACTTTTTACCCTTTTCCTTGTCCTACAAAAGCCGCTGCGTAATTAGACCTGTTGGCTAACAATTATTACGCCTAGGTTTAACATATTACCGACCGGCGATCGTTGCATAATTTCGAAAAATCTATGCTACATGGCTAAATACTTTTTCATGGAACCTCCAGTAGAAACAGCAAGTTTCATTATGAACTAACAAGTCACCCACAATAACTTCATCTAGTAGTTTCATGTAAGATTGTAATGTAAAAGAAAATTTCTATGCTTTCGGTAGGTAAAATGGCTGAAACGAGCCGTTGGATTCCACCCGGTGTCACAGCCGGCTATGGCGGCTATTCGATAATTTATTCCGCGTAAAAGTCGGGGATCGGCCACGTGTGGATTTCGTGAATAGGAACAGAGAAACACACCTTAGTAAACGCACGTGGTCCGAATAGAATTCCGCGGTGTCCACCGCGATTGCCGACGGCTAATGACCTCTGGATTTTCTTAATTTACAGCCATGCTAATTTTAAACGACGCCCACCGATGTGCTCCCCGGATCACCGATGCTGCGGTTAATCGCAAACATTGCCACTACTTTCACCGTGCGAAACGTGCTCCCCCAATCTTTATTCTTTAATGCCACGCCTGGTGGTGACCTATATGCAAAATGCATAATTCTTTCATCCTTTGAAACCGTTTTACAGGTTGCCTTGCGATCAAGATTCCTCCGACATGTACAGAGACACAGGTACAGAAGGTGTGCGCGTGTAATTTCAAAAATTAGGAAAACTTATTATACCTCACATATATACAATAATTGATATTTTAAATGATTATTGAAATGAAAACTAATTTTACAAGTGTTAATGGTTGAACTCGCTAATTTACCCACGTTGTATTAATGAGAAATTGTTCGCGAATAAAATTAATTGGGAAATAATCTGAGTAAATAAAGAATCGCGCACGGCACACAACGATTATATAATTGGGAAGTAGTCTACTCTATGCGGCCAGCTAACTTCCCCATTCGTTTCTTCCTATTGCATTCCTAGATTCCAACGCGAATACGACGCAGCGGCGGCGATGTCCGTTGTTGCAATTTAAGAATAATATCGAGCCTTGACGGGGTTAATTTTATACCGGACGGACACGATTAACATTCGTCAATATTCATTGTTGTTTCGGGGAAGGAACGAGACACTAATTACAATTAGTTGCTTCGGGAACGGAACACGTCGGACGGAACAAAACCGAGGGAAACATATAAATCGTTGATGCGAAGAACGTACAAAATCAGCGTTTCTATTTAACAAGCTTATGCTATTGTTACAATGGAATTAGTTTGTCGAGAGCGCGAGGAAACCAGTTTTTCATTGACCTGCGCACAAAGTTGCAACGAACCTAGATTACGGTGCTGATTATGCTGATAATACAACTAGAAAGAGCAGCGTTAGCCAGTTTTTACGAGGAGCTCGTAAATAATACATTGTAAACTCGTTTCAATTACGGACGTATGCAAAACGATTGCGAAACATAGAACGATTTTTTAACGATTTTTTAACGATTTCTTTTTTTTTAAACGTGGCAAGAAGTTCTTGCGGCGATCATCTAAAGAAATGGGTACAAAGTGTGGCGTAAGATCGCATGTCTCGTGGAAGTGCTTCTGTCGCAAGAACCTCCTCAACTCGCACCTGCGATTGCTATTCGAAAGGTACTATGGGAAACGCGACAAAAAAGAAAACACCGATCAATCGAGCACCCCCGCGGTCTTGACGATTTTCAATGATCTCTTCTTCGTTTTACTCTTGAGAACAGTATTTTAATTAAACGCGAGAGCAGAGTTGGGCATTAATCGATTAAAATTTTAATCATGATTGATTGATTAATGTGGACGATTGAAAAAAGAAATCGTCGAAAAATCGACGATTCGTTCAATCGATTGATGAAGTTAATCGTCAATCGTTGATTATATTTTTGCCCAACTCTGCGCGAGAGCCGCCAATCAATACACTTAATATACAGGATGTCCCAAAAATGTATTTCCTTGAAAATGGTGATTCCCAAGATCATTTGACATAACTTTTTCCTTTACGAAAATGTTCTCCGCGGCTACAGCAGACGGATGCAAACTCGACCAATGACTCGCCCGGCCGGAATAGTAGCCGCGCTCCGATTGGTCCGTGTTTTTCGCGAATAACTCCTCAACGAAGCCACGGAGAAGATTTTTGTAAAGAAAAAAGTTATTCCGAATTGTCTCAGGAATAGCCACCTTGAAGTACAATACTTTTGGGACAGCTTGCACAGGAAAAAAACTATTTTCGAACAGAATAATAGTATTCCTCGTTAGCCGGAAAAAAGGAGAAATTTGTATCGCATTAGAAAGGGACTGAATCGATGTGAAAAGAGACGCGCAGGAAGCAATTTATCATCGTTCTGTCCAATCAAGAACTGTTCGGAATATTCTGCGAGCATTTTCATCGGCGTGCACGTTTAACCAGTCTTATCTAGATGAAGAAACGCGCGAACAAATATATTTCCACTTTCAATTTCAATCGTATTAATTGAAATTTCACGCCTCTTGGCTGTGACACGAATACCTGTGAACGTACAAAAAGATTCTTTTGCGAACAGTGTGTGTCTACTCGATTCGCTAATAATTTCTCAGCGTTGTTATGCAGCCAAATAGATCGTAGTGCTAACGAATTCTCTTCTGATCTCGTTAATCCTTCGCGAGATCAACTATGAATCTCTAATAAAACGATACGTTGAACAAGACACCGAGCTACGTTTCAGCTGAAACGCAGTCAGCCGTATCCGGGAAAGATACGATCGACACTCTTCAAACTTTTCTATCTACGCCCACATTGATTAAGAAACACATACATAGTTTGCATGCGTCGAATATCAGAGTTTCAATAAAAACCTTCGCCGCGCCGTAGGTAGACGTTTTCTTAATACTGGAAAAACACGTGTGCGCCTTTCGAGTTAGGCGATTTACCAAGGGGAGTTGCTATATTATTTTTACAGGCAACATGGCTATTTAGATCAGGCTCGTAATTGGATTTGGAATGGAGCAGCGTGGAACGTGCGTTTTAATAAAAACGAATACATTTCTTCGAACAGATCACGTTGATCTAACAAGGAAAATATGACAAACCGATTATCGACAATTGAACACGTTTCTTAGTTTTTTTTTACGAAAGAAAAGGATGCAGAAGGAATTTTTCAGTTCACGTTTTCCAGTTACGTTAGCGGTACGAGGCCAATAGTTCACTCTGGTACAAATTTTTACATCATCTTTTTATAGTTCTATCAATTGACATGTGTACAACTCATAATGATTTAAAAGAAATCATAACGAGCTGGTAACCATCGTGAAAGAAACTTTTGAAGGAATCTCTGAAATAACGAGTCTACGGTATAGACACCGATTAAATTAATGTATGCTCATCAAGTGTTAGAGAAGTGGGCGACGGCAAGGTCCCCTATTAACGACTGAAGCGAAAGAAATTCGATTAATCAGCCGATTACGTGTGCCTGTTAATAACTGGCGGGATCGCTTCTCACAGAACGGGTTCGTTACGGAGACTATCCGACCCACCAATAAGTATCGTTTGTTGGCCGGCTGTGTGCACGCACGCCAGTTACATCATTGCCGTAGTGCGTTTATGAGCCGCCGCGTGTGATTAAAGAGAAAAGTGTAACCAGACGAAGCAGACCGAGAGGAGCTGTTCTGGTGGCCGGGGTTTCGTCTTAAATCGAATCCCCAGCCACGGCCTTTCTGTAAAAGGAGAAAGTGAGGTTACATGGCGATACGACGACGATGGTTCGACGCCGCAAGGTGGATTGTGGCAACCCGATGCTGATCGACAGCGGTGTAAACTTGGCCAAGAATAGTTGTCACAACTATTTGGCGGCCAGTGGATAAGATATACATCATCTTGCTCGACAGAGTTGCTCGACGCAATCGTGGAATACATTACCGTAGGTGTCCCCTAACCGAGATATGCAAATCCCCGAACGCGAAAAGGAATCGAAAAGTCCTTTACCGTCTTGCATAGCGAAGAGCTTCGTTCTCGAGATAAACGTGGATCGAAACGAGCAGGTCTCGACTTCCGGTTGGGTCCGACAACACGCCGGAAGTCGAGGTCCGAAAGCTGCGATCATCCTTATCTGGATACCTTGAACCGAACATGCTAGCTTGGGAATTTATTTATACAATTAGGAGTATAACTTAAATCAGAATAACTTTCGAACGGACCAAACGACTTCAATTCAGAAGTCATTTGCTCAACTAATTCTTCAAACCTTACAGAGAAAATTCAAGTCGTTTGGTCCATTCACAAAACGGTTATTCTAATTTAAAGTGCGATCAGTTCTGCTCGTAACTGTAGTTTGTGTAATGAATTAGTAGTCTATTAGTGGACTTGTATATTTCTAGCTTCTTGCCCGTCCATTCACCGAAGAATCCTTCGAAGAATATTCTCCGTTCGAAGTAAACGCGCCGCTGGACAATCAGTTGCAATCGCTGCGACACTGTCTCCGAATGGACGTCACGTATCCATTGTTGTATACGCATATACAATCTTTTTCCAACCGAGCGAAAGATCCGCGTTGCGTCGCGACACATATTCCTTATCCAATTGAACGAAACGTTTGCTGGAACACCTCGGTTCGGAGAAAGTAACAAGATTAATTTCGCGGGCAAGGAGGACTACGACGAAAGGTGCATACTGCGGATCCATTACGATAATTGATGATGCGATCCGTGTTATCGGAGACTAAGTCACGGACCCTTTCGACGGAGACAATTCTTCAGTTCACCGCAGAGATGAATGTATAGGGGAGAGTCGTGCAGTACCGACCGCTCTAAGTTCAAAACAGGTACAAAACAGGGCCCGTTAATTATACTTAATAGACTAGATATAATATACATAATCCAACAAAATCGTTTACTTACCCGAGAAACAAATGATCAGATCTAGAAAATAACTCTTAACACTCGAAATATTAACGCTCACGTTAAATGTGTCAGAACTGCGAAAAAGATCGAATGAACAATGTAGCAACGAAACATATTACCCACAATAGTTATATTCATTTGTTTTCTCAAAGGAAGTGTAGCCATTTGATCTGGAAAGTCATAAACTAATTTTGGTCGGTACAATATCCCGGTCGGTACTGCACGACTCTCCCCTACATAATATTGATTTAAGCGGACGCTGGATATTGTTCGATGAAAGCTTCGCGATAGTACGGTTGATCATTTTCGCGCGACCAAGATTAAATGCAAGAGTCACTGACATCGGTGATAAAATTGCACTTCTCTTTATTAAAAATGCTTCGAAGTGCGGCGTTAAACTCAAGGTTTGCAATAACGATTAAAATATCCAGTTATTAGACACTCCAAATCCATTAAGACACATTCCCATGAATCATCTCGCCGCGTCATCATGCTTCGAAGTTCAGAAATATTTCATGGCTATGGTGAAAATTATGTACAATGCTATCGGCCTTCGATTGCGAGATTCATTTTGTAGAAAAAGACAATCGACCTTGCGGACAAGGTCCACGATAAACGCTGCGTTTTATTAACTAGTTATCAACAGGACGTTGATGGACGATATCCTGTTCGTAAAGGGAGACTGCAAAATACTGCAGTAGCTATTTAAACAAAATATTTCCAAGAAAAAACTTGTACCTCAATCCTTGAGAATTGAACATCGCCAGACTGCGGAAACTTTCCGAAAATAGCATCGAAGATAGCAATAAATTTTTCTTCGATCTTCCTGTTGCTCCGAAATCTGAATCGCAAATGCAAAGATCGGTTAAATCGTTCGATTCGGAAACCGGTTTCTGTCGTACGATATTCTTCGACTTCTTTTCTTCGATTTTCTACCATATTTTTATTCTCTAAATATATGAAGCATATAAGGGACTCATTTTTCTAAATATTCACCCTAGACGACTTTCGTAATTGCTGAATAATTAACAGACCGGAGAAAGGCCGTGCAACTACGATTTGTTTAGACAAGTTCGGCTCTAGCTGAACTAATTACCCGTTCCAAAGCCAGGCATCGACGAAGTCGTCTTGTAAAACGGTTCAAGGAGCACGACAAAGGGAAACGCATTTTTACACCGAGCCGAGAAGAGCAAGCAGAGTCCGACACTTGAACCGTGTCGTTGCCAAATCTTTAGTGTACAAGCGGTCGCGCCTGTTTGCCTAGCAGAAAAACTTTCACTCCTTTGCCAAAGAATGTCTCCGCGGGAACGGGGACCATCCTTTCCGTTGGTGAAAACGCCGAAACTCCAGCTTCTTTCTTTCCCAGTTAATTGGATCGTCTTTGCCTTTAGCAAAACACCAAAAACATTTCTTTGGAGAAACTGGGATTTTCTTCGCAATACGTTTCTCATATTATTTCATTCTGTTTCATAATGTCTCCCTGTGATACTTTACTTGTATAATGGATCTTTGTGCATTTATGGCTTATCAAAATGTTCAAAAAATGCTAGAATATAAAATTCTACCAAAGGCTATTCCCATGAAAAATAGTATTTTATTTCATTCCACTTTCTTCAAATTTGTCTAGAAAAATTGGAAAATGCATAGACATCCGCAATCTACCTATTACCGAACTGTGGATTTGTATTTCCATTTTATTTCCCGAATAAGAAATGTTTTAGTCAACGAGAGCTGATTTTTGTTGAACGAAGTATCAAAGCGAAGTCTATTTTTTTATAAACGTTTTGATTATTCAAGGAAGACTGTAATTGCGCTGAGCACCGTGTCCCTGCACGGAAGAAGTCGTTCCTCTGGCGTAAGGAAAAAAGAAACCGCGCCGGTCGTAATGTCGTCGAAAAAAGCGATTGTCTTTGAGCGTCGAATGCTTTCGTTCAATATGTTGCGGTGCGAGTTTCGAAAGAAATTGCGCCACCGCCCGGTGAAAAAAGTTTGAACGACGCCGGTTCGTCGATCCTCAGCCGAATTTCCACGCGAACAACAGTTATAATTGCGCCGATCAACGTGGCTGCGCGTTCTCGAAGAACGATATCGGATGCCAAGAGAGGACACTCGGAGAGTGGGAAAATACACTTTCTCCGAGGGTTTCTGGCCGACCCACATTTTGGAATCACTCGGCACATTCATGGATGCTGATGACCACCGAGAGACCAACGTTCCAGCTGTACTCTAAGCGAAGTATAAATCCGACCAAGGGAATCAAGGTCGCTCTCACGAGAGTCTGCTCGGCTGTTTCTGCACGTTTACCAAAGTTTCCTACTTACTCGTCTCCTCCGTATTAATACAAATTTAACATACTCGGTGCCGATTTTACTCGAATATCATTCTCGAGTTTTTCGCCGATATTTACATTCTCTGTACAGTTTCAAATCTTCAATCAATATCTCCCCTAATATTCTTGCTCCACTCTAATATTAACATTTTTCAGAATGCCGTTCTTAAAAATCTTTTAATTTTTCCTCATTTCACAGCAAGGTACAGTTCGAGGCTACCCACGACTTTCACGAGTTCGATTCAAGGCATTGTCCAAGGCTAGAAGTTTCGCTGGCATCCTAAACTATTTTTTTTTTCTAATTTCATAGAAGTGCGATGCAAAAAAAATGTTGACAATTTTTATTCCAAGCTCGAAAGCTAGAAATTTAGCTAGTATTTTAAAGTATTCTCCTCCAATTTCATAGCAAGGTGCAATGCAAAGAAAGGCTCAAATTCAGCGCCCAAAATTCGCTTCTAACAGCGACGGCGTTAGCCAAGAGGATCTGCGGCGACCGCGACAGATCGAAAGATCAAGGATCCAGTTTCCCGCGAAACAAGTTGTCGCCAACTGGCTAAACGATCGATGACATTTGGAGGACCGTTGACCAGCCGTGCACCGGGAAACATTGGCGAACTGCTCGAGTAATCAAGGTCAACGCGCATTCCTCGACAACTTTCCACGAACGATTTTATCGTGGCCAACAATCGTCCGCGACGTCCACTTTTCCTTCTCTGAACAAGCGGACCAATAAGTGGCACGGCGTCGGCGATGAATGGACGCGAACAAAGCAAACTACGGGGAGTATACTACTAGATCGTGCCATTAAATTTCTTTTTATTTACCGCGACGACGGCCGCCGCGGCACATTCAAAAACCGACCGCCGCTTTCTCGTTTGACGAACACCGGCGGCAAACGTGTCCGTAGAACGCCGAGAATGCAGTTAATAAAATTATTAAAATTCCACGCGACCCCACGATGGAAATAATTCCCGCTACTTCCGCTAATTATCCTGCTTGTTTCCCTGTAAAGATCGCGGGTACTGGTCGCGCGACTGGTCACCGCGCTTTGGACGAGATTTTCCGGTTAGTGGTGCTTTGTGGAAATTTCTGACACGATCAGCATACGAACGTGACATAATTGATCTTCTGAAATTTCGAAATTAATTGTTCATTCGCCAAGAACTTTGTTTTACGCTGAAATGTCAGCCCTTTGCACTCGGAGCAATTTTAACTGGAAAATTCAACATTTCTTCCAACCTAAAATAATTCCATTTTATATAATTTCTTTCATTTCACGGATATGAAATTGATATAATACCTCGTACAATATTTTGAGTAATGATACAGCAATTTTTAGTGGTGCCTCGGAATCACTATTCGAGTGTTTTAAGGGTTAAACATAGTTTCAATAATGTCTTTATTGTAGTTTCAATGTAGTCGAGCTCGAATGTTTCAAACTTTTCTCAATTTCCCGATCGATGCAGTAACAATAAAAATCCTTACGCAAGCTTGTTCGCGGATTTCACGATCGGGTTTGCACCTTTCGTCGAGAGGAAGACGGCGTTCGGTGACCATACTTCAGCATGAGTTTCGACACGACAAGTTGGAAGAAAGTGAAATACCAGCGATAAAGGGGTCACAGGTGTTCCATTCACCGAAAGGGCCGTACACCGACATCCTTGACCCGAATTTACAGAACCGACTAGGACAGGAAGGTCTTTGACCAGACACAGTAGATTAGGACTCCGACATATTCGGCGTTCGATAACACGGCTGCGACCAATGACGTATTTTACCCAGTTGAACAGGTTCGAAGAAAGTTTCCCGCAGTTCTGAGGAGGGAGGAAGATAAATGCCCGCGAAGACCCCGGGAGAATGGCAAAGAGAGTCTTCGAGACTTTGCAAGATTTTATTTTGCATTTTCATTTTATCACTCGTTACATTAATTAAAAGCTTGAGAATCTGATACACTCGTGCACAGTTTAACAATTGCTCTATTCTTGTTTCACAGCGTTCCTAACCGTTTGATTTACGAGCTGTAAATCAAGCCTGATCTTTTTTAAGTGCTCGATTTGATTAACATATTTATACGATGACGTAAATCAGCGATCGATGACCTATTCTGTGACAGCTTAATGAATACTAGTGGTAATTGAAATCCTAGCAGGTGGTTGAATTGTGGAATGACGTTAAAGGATACAAGCATGATCATTATTCGCCGAGTTATTTAAGATGAATAACATTTATTCATTTTCGTGATGTATCGAGCCTAATCTCTTTAGAACCTGAGGTCTACAAGAGAATTGGAATCATTACGTACTTGGACCAGCAGTAGCTGTTATTAATTAGAAGATCGCAGACTTTTATGCGAAATGAAAATTGTTATTTTTCAAGTTACAGAAATTGCTCCATTTCTAACGCGAATATTTCAGTAAACATTTTTTCGTATTAGCCGAAGAAACTCTGAACAGAGAAATACGTCTATTTTGAAGATGAAATATCACGATCATTAGCATCGTTCGCAGTCTAAAGCAAAGATAAGTGTCTACAGTAAAGGATCAGCGGTCTCGGTAAACCGGCAGATGTCTGAACTTTATCAGATTCTACTACTTCCGCGGGATTTCGCACACATTCACGATCGTCCTACCGTATCTACGTCAGAACGAGAAAGCGGCCTACGTGCTGAAACGAATAGACACTCGGCCATGAATATTCGTCGACCTTGACCTATCAGAAATCCCCTTTCACGAAGACGTCCAAGAGAGATGTCGATAACTCGACGTCGGATTTTTGATTCGAGGAATTGGCATTTCTGATTCGACGGGCCACGCGCGGCGATTTTGTTCGACCTCGGATCCGAGATTTCGATCTCCGAAAGGCGATTTCACGGCTCCCCGAGCAGTCGATATCGAATTTACTACTGTACACCAATCACCTGTCAAATTTCTTGTCATTTCTATCGGTTTCAAATCGCCGCCGATTCTGTAAATGTGTATAATATGTCACAATCAATTTAACAAGTTTCAAGTGGGCCAAATGTCGCAATTGCCAATTTTCTGTAATTTCTGTCGATTTCAATTCGCCCCCAGGATTCCCGTACAAAATTTAGCGATCTATTTATTAAGCATCGAACGATATTATAAGGATGGCAAAGTGTTGGAAATTGTAATGTGTCCCTTACAAAATTTAGCCATATTTCGCGATACTCACGCGGTTAATAGACGCGTGTCTCGAACACGTGTTTCGATCGTCTCGAATGAAATCGCAATTTGTCGACCGGCCGATAGAACAGGATTTATAATAAATGCTTTTTCGATCGACTCGCAGCAGCTAAATGCACCGATCCAGCAACGCTCCATTCTTCTACCATCGGCAGAACCGAACGAAGCGGTTTCTCCGACGCGGGAATGGCGCGCATGTGCCCTCGATACCCAAATGTGAATCACGGTAAAAGTTGAACGTGATTACGTGCAACATACTAGCACTCGACCGCCTAACAACGAACATTCTTTCTGTCTTTCATATACAAGATATTCGCCTGTTAATACGCTCAGCCGGTGAAGAAATCGTTACCCTGAGAAATCGATGAATTTTCGCCGGGAAAAATGATCGGTGAAAATCATCTGAATGTTTCGATCGATGACTCCGCTTGCCGGCGCTTTCACTCGATATTTGGCGAAACCATGTGATCGGTGCTCCTTCTATCAAATGAGAAACTTTTATTCCGCCTGAGTGTCGCTGCCGATCGAAAGAAATAATTTCATAAACGAGACTAAACAATAAAAAGAAAATTAATTTTTACTCGCAGCTATTTAAACTCGAAAATAAAACATTTCTTCCGACTTGGAATATAATTCGACTCTATTTGATTCTTTTTTTATGCATATGAAATTGACATGATACTTTATACAATATGTACTTGTACGACACTAATATACTTTGAATAATGGACACGAATGGGCATGATTGCTGTGGAACGGGCCAGTGAGATCCTTCAGGCTCGTTAGCATCTAGAGAACATCCCGTTCGTGCTGGGGAATCACCAATCTCGTGCAACAAAGACGTCCCTAGCGGTCGACGATAAAACAGAAAGGATACCGTCTGAATATCAACAAGTGCATCCGAACCGGTGCACCATCTGCAGAGGAAAAACGGCGGGGAAGCACAGGCCGGATAGCGCACAATCTCGGAAATTAAATGAGCTATTACCTGGACGAGAGAGTGAAACCGAAAGGAGCCTTCGAGGTCCTTCGAGCGGAGTTGCTTTTCCCTCGATCAAGCTATAGCTTGCTATAACTTGCTATAGCTAACCCCCTCCGTGAAGAATGTATTTCTGGACGCACAGCCGCGAATCGACGAGACAGGACGTGACAGAGAACTCCTTGGACCTTGGAGGCGCGGAGTCACTGGACGACTACGAATGAGTGCGCGCGGACTATTCGCATATGCGCGGAACGTCGCGACGTCTCCTTCGACGCCTCCAGGATAACTCGGATTCGCGATCCGTGAATTTGCATCTCGAAAAATGCGGAAGACCGGGGAAGAACCCTGCTCGGCGAAATATAAATCTGTCCACCCCTTTCGCAGAATGAGTCCCTGGATCTCAGCAGGATCAGGGTCCTTATGCAAATGGGAGTTCATAGAAGTGGATTCGCAGGAACAGGACAAAGGTTTATACAGTCTTTAGTGAATTTATACACTCTCGGTTGAACACGTTATCCTGAACTTGCCCCCTCATCTCCTTTCAAAGACCCCTAAGATCCCCAGTAAATTACCCCATTTCTAAAATCCACAAATATTAATTATGACTGTAACAATCGTGTACTTATAACTGTGTTCAAGTATAAGGATTCGGCTGTGTAATCATATGTACAAACTCTTGTGGTCGCTAACGATTAGATGTTATGTTAGAAAAAAAGGGACAAACGTTTCTTAGCATTGTCGGAAGGCCGTACGAAAATTTGTATTATTTTGTCCCGAATTCTCAATTTTCTACTTCAGCGTCGGAAAAATGCAGAAGCGAGTGAAAATCGTCTCCCAATTTTCAAATTCTTCGACACCGAAGATGTACGACCGCCGCGCCGACTCAAAGTACAAAGCGGCCAGCTCTCACATAATAATAGCGAGCGAAGTGAACGTAGCCGGAAACCATGAGATTAGATTAAATCGTGGAACGAGCGTGCGATCGCTGCGGCGAGCCTTGATAAAGCTAAATGGTCCCTACTTACAAAAGAACATGTGTTTTTACTTGAACCACAATCGTCGCGAACGATGAACACCTCGGATTAGAACGTTCTGTGAAACGTATCTTTGCATAGCGAATAATTATATAAACTGAAACAAGTCAGCAAGTTTTTAGCGAAATTCTTTCGCAAAAAGAAAAGAATGGCTGATAGAAGAAAACGAGTTCCGAGAGTCCTAATTCTCAGCAGGTGTGCACAAGTAGACGACGCGTCTCATACATAAATCCTCCGGACAGCATGAGGCGAAGGATCAATAAAAAAACGATCGAGAGATATTTATCCCTTACGATCTTCTATCGAGTCAGGTACCCTTTTTTTTTGCAGTGTGGATGAATATTTAATTGCGAAATGTAGAAATTCGTGGAAACAGTAGTATTTATAGAGCTCAGGGACTCCGGCAGGTGATCGTGGGATGTTGAAAAGTTCTGGCAGACGATTATTCACCGGGGATTATCGGAAGCAATTAAGTAGATGTTAGTAGACAATTAAGAAGGTGTAAGAATACAGGCCGAGCTATTAGAGGCAGCGTGAACTATCTTATAACTGTATAAAGATTCAGAAATTCGTTTAATAGCACACCGCCGACGTGTCTTCGCAACCATGACACGATCCAGCCATTATCGTCCCGTTATGTCGGTGGAACATTAGGAACCAACATGAGCGTTGAATTTTAGCCTACGATCCGATTGCGTAAGGCTCGAATGAATGGCTGACGTCCGTTGTTCAATGTAGTCTGGGGAATCTCCAAAGTGTGTCTTGTCCGAACATTATAATGAACGGCAGTCTGTCTGTGAATGACTGTCCTTGTTATCGAATGACCAAAAGATCCTCTAATCGAGCCATTAAAATGATCTACACCGTAGACTGGAGACTTCGACGACCGCATGGGCGAGACTCTCGAACGAGAGAAATGAACCTAACGCTATCAAACTGACGGAACTTAATTTTTAAAAATCTATGGAATATGGCTAAACGCTTTTTAACGGAACCTCCAATAGCAACAGCAATTTTCATTGCGAACTAACAAGTCACCGTCAATGTAAAAGAAAATTTCTATGCTTTCTTTTGGTACAGCACTGCATTTCTGTGCTTTCTTTTGGTACAGTATTAAAATATTAAGACATATCACGATTACTTTATCGAAACGGCTAACGCAATGATTTTCCCGGAGAGTTGCAGAAGATCGCTTAGTCAATTTTATAAATAAGCGCGGAACTACGCCTAACGGGACGTGCTGCGCACAGCAATGCGATCGATCGGCTAACTCGTTACGCAAAAAAAAAAAATAAAATCGATGGGCAGATAGGGGCATTCCATAACAGTATTTTGCAACCGTGTTGATGCTGCGCGTGCCCGATTACTATGCCGATGTTACGCGGATGATCTGTCGTTACCGGCGATGCCATCAGATTCGGAGACGAGTATGCGCTGTTCATTCATGCTAGCTGCGTTTCGATTGACGCACTCCGAGCCGCGAATGATTCGCATGATTCACCGACACTCCCTGAATGGCGAATTTATCGCGTTCGTCGATCTCCTAATCTCGATAACGGTAGCCGTCGAGATTTCGGACCGCGACTCCGTAACTACGACATCGTCGGCGACCGCGCAACTAATTAGGGGCGCTCTAACGAGGCGTTAGATGATAGATTAAATTAATTAACGCGCCGAGACTCGTTGCGAATTCTCATTCTACAGGGAACAAATCGACCGGCGTCTCTCTGGAATCGGTTTTGATATTCTTCAGGTATAGTCGCGGTTCAACACCTGTTTAATATGTATGCTATCTATGGATCTGAGTGAAATCAAAATGGTCCGTCATGTATCCACAGGAGTCGTATCTCGTGTACATCTCTTTCTGGAATCAAAGATTCGATGTGACTCGTACCAGGATATTTTGATTGCATCGATTGCAAGCTTCAATCTTCCTGCAGTAATAAATGCATTTAATCCAGTCACTGCACCTATTCGTTGCTTCGACAATTTTTTATATTTTTCAAGCGTCGAAGTAGTAGGTGGTTCATTCGATTAATTCAAGATTGCAATTCATTTTTATGGGCCGATCTACAACCACTGGAATCAGGAGTTCGTTCCGACTTCTGCATAGACCAGCAATGCCCAATTAAATTTTATGGAACCTTTTATTATACGGAATTTCCTACAATCGGCTGTTTCACAAGTGCATGAGAACTGCACTTCAATTATTGCTTAATCTTATGCTCGCGAGGTATCATTAAATTTCGTTTTCGCCTCCGTGAAATCGTGCAAATGCTTTAGTATGCGATCAACGAGTAACACGGACCCTTTGCAGTCGGAGCTATTTTAACTCGAAAAATTAAACATTTCTCCCTGCCTGGAATAAACGTTTAGTGATTGTTTAAATACCAGCATATTTAATCTTCTAAATTCGACGATTCTTAATTGCAGAGAATTCGTGAAAATAATACGAATTCCATAGAAATATCTTCTACGTGAAAAATACGAATCATTTCGGATTCGATGTATTAGCGACAAAAGAAGAAACCGACTAGATCAATTTCGAATGAAACGATAAAAACGTTTATCTTTTTCGATCGAATAGTTTTGTGCGAGTGCAGTTCCATAGTCGTGACCCGTCGCGTCGTTATCAAAACTCGCGAAAGTAATTTAATTGGCATCGAGCAGTATTAATTAGCGAGGAGACGTCGAGAGGAATCAATTATCGCTATCGGTCTTGGTAATTATCAGATCGAATCGTAGGAACGTAGGTCGTTGATCGCGAACATAATTACGACTTGTCTAGATCCTTTGACTCGATTAGTGTAACATTAATACCGGTTTCTCGGTGGAACAGAGAAGTGTCACGTTCCTCTGCACATCGCGGCCGTTCTCTTCAATTATCCGCGTATAATGTACACACGGTAAACCTAAAGGCCGACCTCAAAGCTCATGTTAACTGTACGGCGGCGGCGGCGGCGGCGGTTACACCGAGGTAACAAGGATTCGCAGGAAATAACACACGGTACTCGACATTCGCAAAGTTGTCCTCGGCGGGGTAATTGCCATCGCGTTCTCCTGCTCGGTTAACTATAGTTTCATTAGAGCGGAGATCTCTTCAATGTTTCTGAAATTGCGATGATCCTGCGCGAGATTACACACGCATCTAACATTGAAACCTCCGGTTGTAACTGGCAATACACTCGTACTATAACCATGTAATAATCAATCAAATAATCATGAAGTGTACGAAGTCCTTCGCGGGATGCCTTCACTTATTAGCTTCAGTTCCTTCTTCTCCATTAGTTTCCAGAAGAATGATATATTATTTAGTCGCGTCGTGTTTCAGTGTCGTTTGCAATTTAATCGCTCGAGCGGCTTCGTCATTGAATGTTTCGATGTTGTATTTTAATTTCTGTCGCTTGGAAGTTTCCATAATTCTTCAGCGATCAGCGACCTTTGTGCATTTCATAAAAATGTATTCGAGTACGGCCTGGTAATTCCGCCATTTACTATTCAGTGTGAATTATTTCGTACATATCGTACATAGCATATAAATTGATCGTTTTACTAACGATAACAGAGAAGTTTGAAGCACTGGATTAATTAATTCATGATCGATTTAAATTGTAAAAACTCCAACGGCTAGTATCTGATTGGAAAAATGATGGAGGCTGATGTGAAAAACGTGTTTACTGGAAAATAGGTCGCAGTTGAAACGCGCAGGAATGTGACTTCAACGGAGTGACTTCAACGCGTGAAGAAGCATGCGTTCTCCTACACGTTATACAGGTCAGTGGTAAAGATCGACCTATCTAGATAGTTTTTCTACAAAACACCGCACCGGTCGCGTTGCACAATTGATCAACAAGGCATTGTTTATTCGCCGGTTCTCGAAATAGTCGAACAGGTTTTCACGGGAGACAAAAAGCGAAAGGCGCGGAAGGTTCAAACCCGATAAAACAACAACTTATGTACATTTCCTACTGTTTACCGTTATTGTTATGAGCCGGTAGATTTCACGCTTTAAATAACCGTGTTACATAACCGGCGGCGTGGAAAAGTAATTTTGATGCAAGTCTCGGGACGAAAAGAGAATCCATCTTTTTTGATGATTGTTGTTTACCGTTAGAGGTGTTCTTGTTACGATATTTCAAGTCGGAAACTTGTGGTGCGGTCAGAAGTAGATCGAAATAGGCCATTCATTAAAGCAAAACCTGATAAGTAACTGGTAATTTCGTACTAATTAAGACGCGCTGAACATTGCCAGGTTATGCTAACTAATGTTGTTATCCTAATTTGTACGTGGTTGTTCAATGTAATTGGCAATCACAAATTATGGTCGTTGCATTTGTTATTAAAAATTGGAAATGGTTGAATTGTCACCCCGAGGAACGAGCGGGGGTTAAAACTGTGGGATTGAGAAAGGACATTTCGCTCGAGGACATTTTCATTTTGCATAAAGACGGGAAATGTTCTGGGAATTTGAAAACATGCTACTTTAGAGTCTGTGCTATCCGCTTCTCCGGCTATCCAGAATAGAAATCGCGGTCAGAAGGTAACGATGCAGGCCTAAAAGGGTTAAACGCAAGTTTTTTCGATCGCTTCCTCAATTTATGTAACGTGTAACGCAAGTGACGAAATTTTTCACGGTGTGCACGGACAGAATCATGTTTCCAGAGCTATTTCCTTTCGCCTCCGTGTTACTAACACACCCACGTTACCGCGACAGTCTATACGAACTATCAATCCGTGCGCACGAAGGCACACACATTAAGCCGGCTATGTGCATTCGTGACAAAATTCGAAATCTTCCTGCGCAAGAACGAGCCGTGCCTGCGATGTAACGATGAAACGCGATCTTCTCGAAGCTAGACCAGCATTCTGGTTCGGTAGCCTCTATGTATCTCGCAACGATCGCCGACTTGCGAAACGATTCGCCGTGCATGGCGCACCTCGATCATTTCGTTCGCCAAGACAGAGCCTCCTCGATCGGCCGCGATCGATCCAGACTTTTTCTTGCCGTTCGCAGACCTGCTTGTTACACTTCGCTGCAGGTTTGTTCACCCTCGAACGCCGGACCATTCTTAGAACTGGATTACTATTTTCTGCACTTCTCGCAGAAATGAACAGGTGAAATTTAAAGCATTCTTTCGCATTTCATAAGGAATTTTTTATGTTAAAAGCCTCTGTATAATGTTTAACAAAAATATTTCTGAGATGCCATTAGCTTAACGTGTTTACAACACGTATAAACAGTATTTTTCTTGTACCTCTTTACGCAGTGTGTCCAGTAAATAGAAGGTCCAAATTTTGACTTTATTTCATTCACCTTTTAGATACTTTATGTATCAGATTATTGAAATAAAAATATTGTTTTATCTCAGCTGTAGATCGTCTACTACTTTAGACATATTTGATTTCGTGGGGTTTATTCAATTAAAATATTGATTATCATTTTTCGATAGAACCACCCTCTCTCCGATCGAGACATTAATTACTGAACACCCTGTAGAAACGAGGAATGTAGGTTGAGCCGACTCTTGAGCTGATCTTTG
The DNA here is from genome assembly GCA_028455765.1 of Lasioglossum oenotherae. Classification (NCBI taxonomy): domain Eukaryota; kingdom Metazoa; phylum Arthropoda; class Insecta; order Hymenoptera; family Halictidae; genus Lasioglossum; species Lasioglossum oenotherae. Next base: position 6,713,813 of record CM052291.1, on the reverse strand, counting down.
CTCGATGTCTTTTACTCCTCTTCTGTTTCCACCAGTTTTTCTCCAGAGAATCACGGGAAAAACAGTATGACACTATCGCAGAAGAGATATGTGTGGAGATTAAACACTTTTAATCCAACAAATATTTCAGTTAAGTGAATCAATTGAATTTTTTGTGGGTCCAAACAAATATTTCAACACTAAATTTCCCATTCGCCAGAAATCGTCGGATTAGGTAAATCAATCAATTAAATTATCATAGCTCAGATATTGACAATTTCTCGGGAATGAAGAACGTCCAAACACTTTTTCGACTCACTGTAGTTCATAAAGTCGAGCGTAACCTCTGCTACCTTGTCGTTAAGCAACTCGTTTCGTTACGGATTTACAGTGTTCATATCTTCTGTCTCCAGTGGATCATAATGTGCGCTGCGTAATACTCCCGTGCAACTCGTCATGCTAATTCCAAGCGTATCAACGCGTCACGTATGCTTTTCGCGTAAACGTTCGCTCGAAAAGAACGGTGAAAATCGGACGCGGGAGACCGGTTCTCCCACAACGAAACTATGCTGCCTTGTCATTTAGACTAATGGTTACGTACTTCAACTTGTTTTTCTTTATTTTTTTTTTTTTGTTACTTACTCTAATGACTTGGTCGCTCTCAATCGGGAAAAGTAAACGACATTCGAAACCGTGGACGTATGGTTTTAATAGAGTCGGAGAACTCGCTTTCAGAAAGTGTTGATCTCGAAATTGTGAACTTGATGATCACGAAGGAACAGAATAGAGGAGGAGTTCGTACCGTTACGAGAGCCGACGGGATAATTAATAGCAACATAATTAGCTTCACTTTGACGTGCAGAGTGCTGAAACATGAATTCAACACAGAGGTTATGCAGAGAATCAGTTTTGCGCCGTTTTGTCCTGGAACAATTGGAATCGAGTGAAAGTTCTTGTAAATTTTATGAACGATGCGAATGTTTCAAGAGACTTTCCTTGCTTTTTTCCCTGAACGATCTCGGTAAACCGAAAATGTATTTGAATTAATTAGCTACTGTGTAAACGTAAAATTAATTGCAGTTATTGTGGGAACGCTTCTCGCTTCTGTTTATAAGACTCCTGTACACCGCTGTGCCACGCTTCGATTTTCGAAGAGCGTTTACGTAATGTTGAAAAAGTGAAAGTGTTTGAGAATCTCTGGCAGCCTGTAGCTAAGTAACTCTCAATGAAGATGCAATATTTCCAAAATGACATAATGTTTACCATTTTCCCGGCGATGCTTACACAATACTGACGCTAATAGATCAATACACGCCGTTCTCCAGCAATCAAAATACAAAACTGTGTACGAAATGTTCGTTCAAACGAAAACTAAAAGTTCTACATACTTTTTGGTTGTATAGCGACTTGCTAAAGATGTCGATCGACATAAACGTTCGCATTTAATCAACATAGATGATGAACACAATGCTCCACAAACCGGGAACGACAAAACGCAACTAGCTGACTGAAACAGGATAAACAGCCAATTTCAAAATATCAGTTGTAAGATTATTCCCGCTCTCGAATGCAATTATATAGAGTCTATAGAATTAGAAGCTGAAAGAGAGCAAAGGTTGGATGACGCTGCACCGTGCATAAAAATGACGACGCGCGCGGCCCGTTTAGAGTCAGTCAAAGGTTGGTAAATGTCACGAGCACATGTTTCGTGGTCATTTGCGTCGAGCCGAAGGCAACACCGGATTACTGTCGGCGAAAGCATCCTAGCTCCGATGTAATACGAATGGTTTGTCCTTGAAAACTAAATGTATCCCCAATTATACCGGCCTTGGGTGAGCCACGTTCGAAACCGTGAAGAATAACCAGACAGACGAAAGACATTGCAATAAGCATCCAAGAACTGTTCCGGCGTTGAACATACCCTGTCAACGTGAATGTTACATGTGAACGTCTAACGCATACGTATAGTTACCGGCTGGTGAACTCGATCTGGCGGTGCGAGTCGACGAAGCGAGAAAAAAGGCATACTGAACGACTACGTGTCCCCCATTCGTTGTTCGTTATCGCGGAAAACAATGTTAAGTAATTGTCAAAAATTTTATTAAGAAAAAATTAAACCGACTTCGAAAAAAACGCACTAAAAAAATGCACTAAAATAGTATGAAATAATTTCGATTTAATTTACGTGAATATACACGAACTTAAATACAATACGATCTTATCGGAGGCGGCGCAAAATTAAAAATTTTCCAAATGACAGATGTTGCTGATTACGATTTCATTGGAATATGATGGTAGAAGATACATTAATATGTGAAAGCATGTAGAAGAATTTAAGGATTTTCGTAATTTCCATTGTCAAAAATTTTCAATTTTTCACCGCCTGCGAAAAGATCGTATTGCATTTAAGTTCGTGTGTATTCACATAAATCAAATGGAAATTATTTCATACTTTTTAGTGCATTTTTTTAGTGTGTTTTTTCGAAGTCGGTTTAATTTTTTTTTCATAAAATTTTCGTATTTTACACTTTTTAGTGGAACGAGTAGAATTTGTACAACACCATAGGATGGTTTTTCTTACTGGTCTTATTGGTTGTTTGCAATAAAAACCTCAAAGAATAAAAAAATGCAAAATTTGTTTTCAAGGGACCAATCGGGAGACATACCCTACAAAATGCAGAAGGTTTCGTCCTGATTGGTCCATCCATCTCGGCGTAATCGGTGAACATGCATAAAAGAAAAAGGTACGTACAGATCGAATTGAGTAACCTCCTCCTTTTTCGAAGTCGATTAAAAATAAAGTAATTTTCCAATCATCCACGCATATATGCCTATGATTATGATAATGGCCTAAGTCCTAAGTGATATATTTCATGATAAATAAAAATTACATGACTTTACATGACGTATTCAAAAAGAAATTCCCTTCTTGTAGAATGGCCTGCGGATTCGTTAAAAATTGTCTTGAAAATCGTGTTATGTTATTATCACAGCCTTGTGTTAGGCTGCCTGGGAATTCGATATTCGAGAAATCGAAGAAGTCGCGTTTAATTGCGCGGTTCAAACGCGCCGACGCGCACGAGGCGTTTATGTAAATCGGCAGGGTGGCTCATCGAATAGAGTGCGCAGTAATTTAACAACAATCGTATTGGAAAACTATTCACGCATTCCTATGCGTGCGTACACACGTGGAAGGTTCACGAGAGTGGAATGCCAAAAGCAAAGAGCGTCGTGCGTCAATGAAGGAAATCTCCCTTATTGAGCATGGTGGAGTGACGCTTGTGAAACAGAACTTGCAAATCTGCAGGTGTTAATGACCTTATATTTGCATTTAATAACGGCCATGAAATCCGCCGTGGCACAGATTCCTCTCTGAATGTTCGTCCTGATTGCACATTATTACGTTTCTTTTTCTAAACGAGCACAATTATCGGAAATGATAATTTTGTATGAAATTATTGGAATGCATGCCTTCTAATTTTATTCAAATGACTGCGGTCAGCTCAACGATAGTCTTCACCGCGCATTGAAATCGCTGAACGAAGTTTGTCGAACACATTCGCGATTCTCTCGCGGAAACGAAACACGTCGGCTACCTCGACTTTTTATTGCACAATTTGCGGTTGATTTGCTTAAAAGAAGCCTGCGGATTTTTATGCAAATGTTTGAGTTTTCTATACAAATTTTAGCCAGTGACAGCTGCACGGAAATTTATCGTTATTACTCTGCGTATCTCGCTTTACGAGAATTTAAGAGACTTTGTTCACGTTTCGATATCAACTAATGAGTGCTAGAAATAAAAGGAACGTTCATTCAAGTAACACCTGTGTGTTACACCTGACTTGGAAAGAAACAGCTTTGAATCTCATTTCACCTAAACGGAACAGCAATCTTGCGAGGAATAAATACGACGCCACTTAAAAAAAAAGAAAGAAGTACAAAGACATGTAGTAAAAGTGATAAATATTTATCGATTAGAAAGTGCAGAAAATAGGGACGAGCGTATGAATCCCATCGACTAAAAAGTAGAAAACATTTTATGAAGTCTTAAAATTCTACTCCATACAAGACGGAAAATAATCGACCAATTTTCATACTTTCAGTCTACAAAAAAATCTGTAAAAATTATAAGCATTTACTATCAAAATAATTAATCGCGACGTTATCGTCTTATTTGACGGATGATGTAATCATAAATCTGAAGTATTGCGGCGCTCCAAAAAATTGATTTTTTTTAAATAAATCTCAAGTAAGTATTTAACCGTATTTTTTTAAAGAAAAAACTGTACAAGCACGCAATTTAATTCGCGTTTAAAATGTGTTGATTGAAACAAGCGAATAAAAAAAAAGGAGGAGCGGTTGATTCGCGGTGGAATCGGTGAATAAGAGCAGGGATCTGAACGCGTGTAGCGCGGCTAAACAAGCCGAGAAAGTCAAGAGCGTGAATTCCATAAGTTAACCGTGCTCGGAGAAGGATATCTCACAGGCCAGTTAGCCTACTTAAGAGAAGCGAGACATGAAATTCGTCTTGTGGTGTTCGCGACCGGTTCTGGGTCGAATTCGATAATATTGACGAGCGCGCGATGCGACGGTGAAACAGAGAAAAGGATGTCCGTGGCGGGTAACGCCTGTCCACCGTTTACTGAAGCCTTATGTAATATGTACGGACGATTAGCTGTCTCGCATCTTCGATATATGTATCCGATCGAAAGAGATTTCAAAATCCAGTCTCCGTGTCACTTTCGAGCAGAGAAAGTCTTGCAATTCGTGTGGATGCTCGCGGAACGATTTATGGAAAACTTTCGTTAGAGGAGCGCTCGCGGTTTCAGATTAAATTAGAAATTCCGAGAAAATTAATATTCCACCGGTCTGTTTTCAATAAACAAATTAACAGTCCCTTTCGTTGTCTCATAGAAAACTGTACGAGAACGCGTTCAAATTCGGTTAGTGCGCATGCGCCCGGCGGGCACGCGCCGCTTCTACAGTCAATGCAACGATTAAACACGGTTAGAAATAATATTATCTTATCACAGGTGCATTCAACGAACATGTGAAAAATAAATTCTGGATTTTTCCATGATTCTCCGGGGAGAAAGTCGCATGTTTTACTTGTGTAATTGTTATGTTGGGACGCTGGTTTGAACTACGCGAAGCAACAGACGCCAACTAGGTCGTCTGCTAGAAACAGCTGACAGCACGGCCGGACAAAAACGTGGTTTCACGAATTTTCTGCGAGATGTTTTGTGGCTGTCAGTCGAGATTGTCTCAGACGGAACGTTTCTTCGAAAACGACGAGCACGCACGTGCGCGAGAAATGTACGTTTACTTCTCGTCGATTACGATTCGGAATCTTTTCAGTGAAGGAACGTGTTTTACCGACACATTTTCCTAGACATTATGTAATTTTCGTAGTCCAGAGACACCGATATAATCGATCCTGTCGTCGACGCGACAGACCTCTGTATAGTTCCACTTTGAAATGTCTATAAAATAACTCGTATGACACGTTAAACAAGATCACGTGCATCAACGTAAATCTATTCGGGGACTGCACGCGCCAGTAGGTTATGTCGGTGGCGACACGCGGACCATTATCTATATTCCGCGAAAAATGAATGAAATGCATGATATTTGTCATCGTGTCGCAATGTAATGACATAAAGGAACTGTGTGAATAATTGACAAATTTCGCGCCAACGGTAATCGACGATAATCGCTGATAAGATTACTTGAGACGAATCCTGGCAAATCGAATCACGAAATCAACGTACCTGACAGCGTTGAATTAAAGTGCTGGTCTGCTGCTCGATTCTGGGTCGTGACTTGACACATGTCGTCGAAACTTTTCTCCGTAATTGGGCGAAATGTCCGAACTGGCACAATTTCTCTGCTCGAGCACAGAGCCTACTCGACCCTATACACGCCATAGCGAAAACTGTAGTGAGGCAAGTTACACGACTCCTAAACACTTTCGAGTCCCACTACTACTCCCCACCGACACTTCAAAATTGACTCCCCACCCGCTTTCCCCTTTCCCTTCCCCACCAGCAAATACTTCTGGTTTGCACGGCATGAATCGGATTGGTATTGTTTATTCTTGGCTATCATCGAGTATTTTGAAAAAAAAGTCATTCATACTCGACGAAATATTAAATTGTCTGCTTATCAGCGACCTCTTTTCTATTCGAGCTCGAATCATAAAATAATTGACTCTTGGTTCCGACATACGATATACATTATATATACAGGATGTTCGAAAAATATTATATTTTTCCTTGGAAGGGGTGATTTCTGAGGTCATTAGCAGTAACTTTTCCCTTTGCGGATATCATCCCTGAGTTATTAACGAATAAACGCGGACCAATCAGAGCGCGGATACTTTGAACGGAATCCAGTTTGGGCCAATACCAATGCCGCGTTCAGCTGTAGTCGCGCTTTGATTGGTCTACGTTTTCGGAGAATATATGTTGCCAAGAAAAAGTCACTTTGAATGACCTCGGGAATCACTCGTTTCGAGAAAGTACATTTTTTATATATATATATATGTAGACTGAATAAATAATACTAATTCAATGAACATTACCCTTTATCTTGTAGGTACTAACTTCGGTCTATAGGTAAATTCCATCTATCTAATTCACCGTGGTTTATGGTTATCCTGAATCATGGCTAGCGGTTTGCTAAGGAGGTTATCTCACGCTTTTCAAACGTTTGAGCAGGCAGTTAATATTATTCTCGGTCGAGGATTTCCGCCAGGTAATAATGAAAATCCATTTTATATCACATTTACTTGAGACCATGTAACAATGTGTTGAATGACAAGAGAAGAATGCAATCGAAAGTGTTCTAATCTCTAGAGATTCTAACCTCAAAATAATAATGTTATGCGTTTGCTCTAAATATAATGTTATTCATGTCTGTTGTTTATATTTGATTTAGGCAGTCTATGTACGATCGACTGCGATCATGTTTTAAATCGATCACGACCGGCTTATGTACCTGGACGATCTCTAAAGGATATTCTTAACGATTCATTTCTATGGGCCGTACCAAAGAAACGTCGTTCAATAGAAAAACGACTGAATAGAAGATTCGGTATTCCAGAATTACATTGGAAACCGCATGTTGCCAAAACCAATATTTTGATGTGTAGACGTTGCGGTCATGATTATGAGGCTGGTACACTTTGCGGTAAGATCTACGAAATAATTCTAAATATGAATCCATATTATTATATCTTGTACATTTCCATAGGATATTGTTACGAAATAGTGAAAACGGAAACGAAAGAAATGCGACATGCTATAGTGAGTTCGTTGGGCTTGGAACCGATAGAGAAAGATGTTATAGTATTATACGAAGGAGAAAAAGAACGACTGAGAGAGGAATATTGGAAGGTATTTGATTTAATTGCTTTTTCAATTATAACGTGTACTCCAAATAATAATTTCTATTTCAATTTAACAGTCACAGAGGGTCATTGAATTACCGAAAAAAAGACCTGAATGGTTCCACGAGAATTTACTTCAACCAACTGCGGAAGAGCCGTCTGATAAAAAGGATTTAGAAGTTGTAGATCCACCTATAATTATAAGTAAAGAATAAGTTGCATCGACGAGGTACATACTTTTGATTACATTCAATGGAGTTAGAAGGAGAAAATAAATTACAAAAATGTGTTACGCCTGTGTTTACACATGAAATATTCACTGTTCTTATTTTATTTTTGATATGTAGGATTGTTACGATTGTAATCACAGTCGTTCAATTTTCCTTCACTGCTGCAACTTGAAACAAAAAGTACATGTCTTAGTACTAACAACCGTAATTGACTCTATCCGTATTAACTTCCATTAAATCTTATCCGAATCAAAGTTTAACACTCGCAGAAAGAAATATTATATAGACATAGTTGTTCAACGTTTTATTACAAAGTTATATATATTTATATATATAGTATTTACATTTACCTCTCGTTTTCCCAAATTGTCTTATGAAATTTACTAAGAAATTAAATACCGTTACTTACGTTTTAAATAGCTGTTAGTGAACAATTTCGAAACCATCGATAGATACGTTTTTATTAAAATGGCTCAAAACATGCTCGTGAAATTCTTCAAATGGCCTATCTTTCCCATAAAAAGATCCACACAATGGACAAATTTTATTGTCTCGATCAACACTATCCCCCGAACTCGAACATTTCTCGGATGGTAAGTTCAATGTCTGGAGGCTGGTCTGGGTCGCACCGTGTTCTTTAAAACTTTCGCCGGACTCGAATTGCGTGCCTGCTTGACACATCTTCTTGCTTGCGTTCATGCGACAATTATTACACATGGCGCCTGTAAAATTAATATTCAAAATAGACTTGCATACATTCTAAATGACTACATTCTAAACAATTATACGTACCTTCCTTCATTTTTTGGAAATGCCGCAGTGCCCTCTTCAATTTCGTTTGTTGCGACAACAAAGTATTTTTTATTTGTATTAGCTTACTATCGTGCTGTTTAAGTATTTCTAAGTCTGTATTAGAACTTTCTGGATACGTGAATCCGATGTGTTGTAAATTCACTTCTGTATTATTTTGCAGTTTAACCATCTAACAATATAACAATATCTCTAGTCGTGGCTCATGAAATTTATCATGTTCGTAACTTGTCTTACGTACCTCGTCATATTGTTGTTCAAGGTCCGATTTTTCTAACATAATACTGTTAATAAGCCTTAAAGATATTTCTTCCAGACTCTGTTCTTTTTCACCTGCAAGTAACACACATACAATAAGTACAAACCGAAAGATTGCTTAAGTATATTGGAGATTTCTGTGTCGATCAATTACCTAGTGATTTATTAATTCTCGCTAACTTTGTTAACCGGTTCCATAGTTGACGATTCTCCGCTTCTACCATAAAAATCTGATAACTTAGCTGGGACTTTTGCTTGGTCAGTTCTTCTACTTTCTCCTGTTGACCAAACTGTATTTAAAGTATAACAGATCTACATGAGAAGGGGATATTATAATTTTAAAGAACTATACAAACCTTTAGGGTTTGTACAATTTTTTCCTCGTTATCGCCTGTTGTTTCTGTGATCGCTGCAGACCCTACTTTACCACATTCAAGCCTTAAACGCATATTTTCTTCTTCGACGCTGGCTAGTCTTCTTTCTAACTGTCCGCAGCGTTCATTCATGGATTTAAATGCAACTAGCAGCGCATAGTAGGAACTGAGCTTCCCTGTGTCGGGATTCTCCGATTGTTCCATGTCGAGATCCTCCGAATGTTTCATGTCATTCATAACAAGTTAATATAGTTAATGAAAACAGTACATACAAGCTGAAAAATTTATATTTTTGCAGCCACTGTCATCGAAGCCAGGTACATATCATAAGAAGTAAGAAATCACAGTCGGTTGTTCGTATTCAAAAGAAAACATTTCCTAAGCAGGTCACATAAAATTTCAAGAACGAATAATAACAAAGTTAACAATCACAAAAAATTCGAATTAGGTTAAATTCGCCTACATCCTTGCAAATCGAATTGGTCATATGTACATTTTCAAGCATATCATCTGGAAATCGTGTACTTCGTATCTAACGGCAATAGTTTTATTAATAGTAACAACAGACATTAGCACAGTTCAACAATAAACTTGGTGAATCCCCTTATTAGTAAGCATCTCGTAGTCGTAATATTTGAACGTATACACAGTCGATAATTATTACTCAAGCTGAACTTTCACTTCTGTGTTTCACATTAAGACGAACATGGCGATCTGTATTATTTATTTTATCAAATTTTAACTGACAGTTAGATAGTTTTGAACGGTATCGCAAGATAATCAACATATCCATTATCTGACTAAATATGCATATGAGTGTATACAGGGTGGTGAAAAAGATTTTGCAAATTTTTCTGCATAGGATATACGACAATGATAATCGTATATGTGCGTGAAATCTAATTCAAGATCTTTGAAAATTACGCGTGGAGGAAGAATATAAATACTAAAGCATCTTTCAGTTGTGTAATATTTATTTTTACAATGAAATTAAATGTGTTACTTATTGCAACATAAGTATAAGACTGGAGTCACAGGGTAGAGGCGCCATCTAACATTGATTATTCTAATCGTCAGTCGAAAATTTCGGTGTCCTCTTACGCCCTCTACGATATATTCTGACTGAAGTGAGAAACAGAAGGCCATCGACATGATCTCGTCGGTGCAGAAGGCTACTGAGGAGATTCTCGTCGGTGAGAAGGCAAATCGTCACGGAACCATATATTCATCATCATGAATTGTTACATTCTGTACCGAGCAGATATTTCAGACGATGTTGGTTTCAATATTAAAAGCAAAACTCAAGGATAAAGAATTCCTAGAAATATATTATTGAATCATAATTTTAGGTAAATCAACAATTCCTATTTCAAATTTTATACGAGACATCTCAGTTTGTAGTTTCAAAACATTTCATAAACGAGAATTATTACCTTTCACTTTTTTATACATAAATGTTCCAAGAATCGATCTGGACAGAAATATTTTGAAAAGACTTTACTGTAAAAAATTAGATGGCAAGATGTTCAAGGGAGTGTTCGTCCACATCGTTGGCAAAAGGAATTATTATAAACATTAATTAGCTAGAATTAATAAATGTCTCATAGCATTATTTTGAATAAATTAATGCGTGCGAATGTTCATGGTTTAAAAGTTATTCTAAATCTCGAGTTTTATTGTCTATTTTTACGAAAAATTTAGATAGCAAGGTGGTCAAGGGAGTGCTCGTTAACATCAGTAGCAAAAGGAATTGTTATAAACATTAAACAGCCAGAAATAATAAATTTATCTGTGAATTGTATTGAATAAATGAATGCGTGCGAATGTTATGATTTAAAAGTTATTCTCAATCTCGAGTTTTAATGTCTATTTTTACGAAAAATTGAGATGGCAAGGTGGTCAAGGGAGTGCTCGTTAACATCAGTAGCAAAAGGAATTGTTATAAACATTAAGCAGCCAGAAATAATAAATTTATCTGTGAATTGTATCGAATAAATTAATGCGTGCGAATGTTATAGTTTAAAAGTTATTCCGTATCACGAAAACTATTAGCCACTTTGACTAAAAAATTAGGTGGTCAAATAGAATTGTTATAAACATTAACCAGCTGGAAATAATAAATTTTTCAATAATTGTCACGGCGATCGACATCGATCGATATTCGGCGGAGTGGGGGGCGCCGCTCGAGCTCGGCGGCTCGGCGAGAGCTCTCAGTCAGTCAGTCAGTTGGGCCGGGGGGAGCCAGGGGAGCGGCGCGAGCGAACGTGCTTCGGGACCAGGAGCACCAAGAGGACCGGAGGGACCAGAGGTGGACCACGGGTGGACAAGGGGTTATCTACAGTTACCCTGGCCTACCTCCAAGTGTTCATTCAAGGAACAGCAGTAAGTTTGTGTGATTACTAATATTTTTCAAAGCTTCTTTGTCTTTTCAAACTTGACGTTCATACTTCTGAAATTTTCATCGAGATTTTCGATGAAGACTATTGTCCTCCTCTTCAAATTCTTCAAAGTCTACTTCAAATTAATCAATTTTATTCTTTATAAAAATTACATTTTGAGCGCCCCACTCGTATGCAGGATTATGATTGCTCTTGTGAGCTGCTTCGTTGGTTGTTCTCGCACTCGTGTGCGGGGTTATAGTTATTCTCACGAGCTGTTTCGCTGGTTGTATTCGCACTCATGTGCAGGTTTATAATTGCTCTTGTAAGCTGCTTCGTTGGTTGTATTCGTACTCATGTGCACGATCACAAATGTTCTTGTGAATTCGTTTGCTGGTTACATTCGCACTCACGTGCGTGATTTAATTCCGTATTCAAGTGCATTGTTTCTAAATACGATTAGTCTGTTTCAGCTAGATTACAACAGCCGCCTGCTAACGAAGACGACACGTGTATTTTTAAATTAGTTATATTTGATCTACATATTAAGATTGTATATCTTCGTTGTAAATATGTCGAGTAATTATTGCCGTAACGTTACTTTGCTCGACTCGTATTTTTGACTCCGACACAGCCTTCTGCTGTGTCGGACCTTGCTTGTATGTACCAGACCGGTTGGGGCCGGTACTCGGCGTCGATACATTGAGACGGGTGGTTCATTGAGACCTGTTCACTCGTATTGCCATTCTCTCTGTTCGTAATCCTACCCGAGTCATCACAGCGCTTTGCGTTGCCTGGTGGCAGGTAGTTGGCAGAGAAATGGTACCCCGTTTGAACACTTCTCGTGTCCTTCTCTCTTGGTGAGGACACGTCGGGTATCGGCTCTGGCCGGAGTTGGGCTGCAAGCATTGTACGCGTCGCGTCACCTTCGAATCAGAGCCTTCTGCTCTGGTTCGCTCTTGTTTCTCACTTTGAAAGAATCAGAGCCTTCTGCCTGATTCGCCTTTGATCCCCCGTGGATCGGAGACTTCTTCTCCAATTCACACCTTTTGCCCCGCAATAATCACTCGACATACTTGCGTAATTTAGTATAAGTCCATCGCTGTAAGAAAGGGAGCCAGAAGGAATATTGCATTCGTTCTGACTCCCTTTCGGGTCTCTCGTGCAGCAACCTCCTCGTGGTGAGACCTGGGAATCGGTATTATCCTTTATTTGTAAGAACTTCTAGTCTCTTATGAATAAAGGATAATATCGAGCTAATACCTGCACATTTAATAAATATGTTGATTTTTCAATAAATTCTATTCCTATACCTATTGTCTTTCACAACATTTTGCAATTTTACCTTCCTTCAGATCAAAACATATGTATTATTCAAACTGGTTCGCCCCGGGCGTGAACAATGTCATATATCGTCTTGTTCTATTTAGGTAAAGAGACGAGATAGTATCTCGTCGGTGACAGTATTATAAGGCAATTACAGAATGGGTAATGTCAGCATTCTACTATATCATTCTTCTTCAACTTGACGAATATCTCGTCGATGGTGGAACTTTTAGCGCTGTGGTATATCAGATCACTAACTTTCACGTTATCCCCGCGCCCGTCGCGCCCGGTTACCCGTCCCGCAGTTTAACATAGGGGCTGGCAGTCTCCTTTCGCAGGCCACAGGCGATGTACGTTATTGTCCGGACCAAAGAGAATTACATCTAATCCTCTTTGGTCCGGACTGTGAGTGTGGAGACAGGTTCTTGTCCGGACTGAGTGTGGAGACGGGTTCTTGTCCGGACTGAATGTGGAGACGGGTTCTTGTCTAGACTGAGTGTGGAGACGGGAGCTGATCCAGGCTAAGCATTAGTGTAGGGGGCAGCACTATAATGGGCACGGCCAAAACCCGGGCGTGAGCACTCTCATATACTCTCTGTAAGCGGTCTGCTTCGTATTTGCCTCGTCCTGAAGTTTTATCTTCTTCCAGCATCCTTTTCCTTAGCCAATAGGAAAATTCGGATCTTCCAGCTGAACGTTGATTCGTCCGATGGCTCGTCTTTGGTTGCTGCTCGATGGTGATTGGTGGTGGGGGTGCCTCGATAGCGCGCGCACGAGAGTGGGGTACACGCGAGGGTGAAGGCCCGCCAAAACAAGGGTCGTGGGACCGAGCGAAAGAGAGGTCCGAGGGAGTCCCAAGAGATCCTTGACTGAGAATTTACGACTTCCTGTCCTCGACCGATTCTAGACTTCGACTGTCTATTTATGCGAAATTGGAGAAGCTCCTCCAAGAGGTTACGTGACTTCACCCAAATTCCTCGATTAGTCTCGCCCATCTGGTTTCGTCAAGGATCTCTGTGGAAACGTCTTGTTTCCCTACTTATTCTAAGCCTAAGCTATCGTGCCTGAATAAAATATGTGTATATGTGTGTGAAATATATGGCTTGAAACATTACGTTTTATATTCAAATTTCCCTCTCAGCGCCATTAATCGAATATACAGGGCAGTAGCGCTATTCGTAACTATGTTCGCGTGATCAACGGGTCACGCTACAATAGAATAATGCAAGAAATTAAGTTTGTAATTTTATATATTTAAAATGTTACTTGCAGATAACTACAAACGATAAAATATGAAGAATTATGCTTGTTCCATTGTAATAAATGGTCATCATACAGATATTGCTGTGAAGGTCTATAGGTAACAAAATAAAACATTATAAACGTATTTAATTGAGCATTGAAAAAATGTATTATATTCGTGAACAAATGTGCTTCATTCATAACTATTTAAAAATATTTATGTATATTATTTATTTTTGCAGCAATCGCATTTTATTAATAATCACACAGTTTAAGAAGTTTGGGTCATTGGTATCAGTAACCAGAGGACCTATAATACATCAGTTGACTAATAGTGTATATTCTACAAAGTAAGTAATTAATGAATATTTTAGAATATATGATACACCTGATATCATAATTTATAATCTATGTTATGTAACATAAAATGTGAATGTACATTGTAGAATTTTATTTGGAAAGGATGATATCGAAGTTGTAGCAGCTGCTCGATTCATAGCAGAACAGATTAATGTAGATAAATCACTATTAGTATCGATATCTTTGAAAGATTATGATTCAGACACGATGAAAGCTATTGCTGCAGCTATAAATAAAATAAAATCGTGGTAATGTTATAAAATCATATAATTATGAGTTTAATTTTTGGTCAATTGGTTATTGGCCCACCTGGGAGTGGGAAAACTACCTATTGTCATGCTATGTCAATGTTTTTGGAGAAACTCGGCAGAAAAGTTGCTGTAATCAATATTGGTAAAAATACATCTATACATTGTTAACATATGCATATAACAGCAAAAGAAGTTTTTATCACTGTTGCTTTTGTTTGTAGATCCAGCGAATGAAAACATGGAATACAAACCAGTAGTAGACATATCTCAATTAATCGAACATGAAGATGTAATGTCACATTACGGCCTTGGACCAAATGGTGCTTTGGTTTATTGTATGGAATTCTTAGAAGCGAATGTGAAATGGTTAATTACAAAAGTGTTAGACTTAAAGGACTACTACATCATTATTGATTGCCCAGGACAAGTACGTATATAATATTATGCATGATATATACACATTGTTACATTTAAACACGAGTTGTAAGGAATTAAGAAGCTATCAAAAAAAATTTCTATAAAAGTCATTTGGATAAAGGGGCACATTATTTGTGGGTGAGGTATTACAGGAGATTTGGAAACCAAAACAATTTTTTTAAATGTTGTTTAAAGCATTCCAGCGAACATCGAGACCAATTCTACAATGTGCTTATGATAAAAATCGACTTTTTAAAAGTGTTTCTTAAGTTAATTCTCATATTTCAAACAACCCGTTTAGCACGAGTGTGCAACAAGTCAAAAAGTCAAGGAAATATTAATTTCAGTTGTAGTAATTTATTGTAAGATAGTTTGATTTTTCAATATTAGTAAATTTTATCGATAGTGTTATACCAGGTATTTTTTCTAAAATGCTGTTAACTATTCGCGATAAAATAAAACTAGCTCCTCTGTGGAGCGATGTCACCATATTATGTACATACAGTGAAGTCAGTAAAGAATTTTATAGACGTCATCCTATTAACTCCTTTGCACTTGAAGCTATTTTAACTCAAAAATTAAAATTTCTTCCTACCTACAATATTTCTTCATTCTCAATGATTTTTAAATTTGGTGGATACGAAATTGATATATCTCATACAATACTTAAATGTTTCACAATTGTCATTTAAAATAGTGTTATTTTAACTTCCAAATCTTCTGCATTACTTCACCCACACAGAAATCATTTATACCGCATAATGTTGCCCCTTATACCAAATTACATTTACAAGAACTTTGTTTTATAGCTTTAATCCTTTACGAGATATTCCAACATTCGTGTTTAATTATAACACCCTTTATCGTAAATGTTACATTTACAATGATTTGAAAAATGTTTTGAACAAAAACTAATCTGTTATTAACGATCCAGAATCTACAAATTCCAATGTTTAGAATTTTAATAAAATTCGATTTCAAATAGCATTATGTAGTTTTGACTGCACAGTATTATAGACAACTTTAAGACGAATTCATTTAGCTTATTATGGCCTTGAGATGACCTTACCCAGACCTTGAACAGAAAAGTCGTCATTAAGAATTGAGGATTGTATTATAATGTTTTTCCATTTAGTTTAAAAATTACTTAATTAATGAACTAGAATAAATATTAATGACCGACTTCTGCTTAAACATTTTTGTCAAACCTTAGGAAGTGCATAAAAAGTCATGAAGATTAAACTTTGAAACACTTTATAGCCTATAATATAGCAAATGTTATATAACATGTACTCCAAAAATTCCAACGTATTAGTAAATTATATTTATATACCGATATTCATAACAGGTTGAACTATATACACATCACAACTCGATCAGTGCAATTGCTAACAAATTAGGAGAAAATTTAGTCAGACTATGCAGCGTACATTTGATAGACTCTCACCATTGTAGCGATCCTGGTAATTATTTAATATATTTATCATACGTTTATCACTATACAGGGTAATTCACGACAAACATGCCACCTAAATAGCTCCATTAGGATTACAGATAGAAGGAAATGTTACAGAGAAAAGTTGTACTGTTAAAGGGGGCAAATATGGTGATATAAAAAAATGTTTCGATTATAGCCGTTTTCAAGGTCTTTTGAAGATCATCGATGATTTTTAAATAGAACCATATATTTTTAACTTCACAGTGTTGTAGCTGATGTCAAGATGAGTTCAATGATGTGGTACACTATGACCTTCAAATGACCATGATCTTCGAAAATTGGCGTTCCTTTGCGCGGTCCATCTCTTAAGGCTATTGTGATACAAAAAATATTTGTTACGTAATGTGCATATCATCAATGGACCAAATATCTGGCAAGAATATTTTTTCCAAAGGTCATTTTTTTCGGAGTTATCAAGGTCATCGATGTTTTTTGATACATAACTACATTTTTATTTCATTGCATCGGGTAACTGATCGAAAAATACATTCAGATATGTATAATAACATGACCTTGAAACGACCTTGATCTTCGAAAATTAAAGTTGTACCTTCAAATCAAGCTCAAGGTCATGTTATTAAAAATCATCGATGACCTTCAAAAGACCTTGAAAACGACTACAATCGGAACATTTTTTATATCGCCATATTTGCCTCTTTTAACAGTACAACTTTTCTCTCTAACATTTCCTTCTATCTGTAATAGTAACGGAGCTATTTAGGTGGCCTGTTTGTCCTGAATCACCCGGTATATTGTTATATGTACAAAAATAATGCACTCTAACAATATTTTGATTTATAGGTAAATACTTATCTTCTTTAATCCTTTGTACTACAACCATGTTAAAACTAGGATTACCTCATGTTAACATAATGACAAAGTTTGATGAAATGAAAAAATTTAGTCATCGCTTAGATTTTAATGTGGATTATTATACTGAAGTGCTTAATTTAAAATATTTATTGGATAAACTAGACGAAAACCCATTTACAGCAAAGTAATTTTTTTATTATATCTTTTTGTACTATCTATGTACTTTTACTTTATTTTGTAGTTTTACTATTTTTGATAAATGAAAAACACTAAATCTTTCTAGATACAACAAATTGAATGCAGCCTTCGTGTCATTGATAGAAGATTACAGTCTTGTCAGCTTTATACCATTGGATATATCTAATCACGCATTGTTATTGCAAGTAAAAAATGCAGTAGATAAAGCTAATGGTTATATATTTGGTGGAAATGAACCTCAAGATGTTCAAACTTTACTTGCATGTGCTGTTGGAGCAGTAAACGAAAGCGAGAGAATGTCAACAATAGATTCATATTTTGAATAAAGACATGTTTTGTAAACAAATCATACAAATGATGTTATTTATTCTCGAATGACGAAACTATCAGCATCGATTAATTCTTAGGTGCTTGTTTCGGTGTTTTTGGCTTCTGACCTCAGTTTATGATATACAATTAATTTGCTCGTCCCGAATTTGTTAACCCTCAACAGATGTTAGCTTATTTCTGGAGGTATGCCACTAATTTATTTTTAGCAATTAATCCTGAAGAACTTCTGGGATAAAAACATGTTTGCGCAGCCCTTTGGGCTACCGGCTGTCTGTGTATAAAATTTCAACTTTCTATGTCTTCTGTGTTTCGAGATTTTTTTTACCGTTACATAGGACAGAGGCTACTGGCACAATTATATTTATAGATTTTAACTGATTCAGTTTTGTCACCTACGTTAATTTTAGGAAACGATACAGTCGATTATGTAGTTTAAATAATTTATTGAACTGTTGATTAGTCATTTTGACTCACAAATATTTGCGCCAAATCATCATAGTCATATGTTCTTTTCAAAAATATATCTTCCAACTTCAATCCTGAGATAGTCTGAAATGTTACAAGGCTTACCTAACATATTCAAATTTTAACTGAAATATATTATATATTACACCACAAAGGCCTATCCATTTTGTTTCCTATATAGACAAATATGTATACGCTTTATAAAGTAATACTCACTACAATACCACTATGTAATGCAATTAAACATAAAGGAATATCGATCGACACTCCAGGCTTTAGTGTTCCAATTTTTGTAGTAGATATGCCACACCATGCTATAGAGCTACTAGAATCCAAACAAAGCATTAAATCCATACTTCTTTCTCTAAAAAGATATATGATTATATCATTTTTAACATCTGTATGTTACTTTAAACAAATTTTTAAACACAACTGAAGTACATACGATGTATTTATTATACGACAATTGAATGTAAGTGATTGTTCAAGGTAAACTTTCAAAGGAATGTCTTTTACAGTGACTCGCAGATCACCATATTCAGGTGCCTAAAAAATTGAGGTATTAATGAAATTATACAAAATCGTACTGCTTGCACATGAAATAATATAACAACATGACAAACCATCCTTTGCAACTGACTTGTTTGTAGCCTTCCTCTTTCTCCTAAGTTACTTCTCCAAACAATATCTAATTTTCCAATGTTTGTTGCATTGTGCATCATTTTTGGATCTCTTAACAAAGTTAATTGCGGTTTTAAACAATACAAGTACTGCCTACTGCAATCAGTATCTAATACATTAACTGATCCATAAATGGATTCTCCCTTCTCATTTGTATTCAGAGTTGACACTGAAGATATAAAATATGTGTAATTTTATCTACTAATAGTACACAGAAAACTTACCACTAAATAAGTGAGACGATTCAAGAGAAACTTTTTCTAAACATATTGGTCCAGCTGTGAGATTCTGTATTTGTGCTTCAAGATATACTTCATCTGACTTTAAAAAAATTATGTTGTTAATTTCTTTATATCGAACAGTTTTATTATAGAGAAGTAAATATTACAATTGACCATATTTATCGTTATATAAAATTTGTAATTGTAAAGATGTTACCTCGGCATTATAAAACTTTGTTTTCACATCTAATGGTTTCACCACTTGAAGTTTATAATATTTTCTAAATGACTGTGGAGTAGCGCCCAATGTTATAGGTGTGTAAGTCACTTCGCATACTAGTCTGAAATATATTCATATTGATTAATTACAGTAAAGTATTTCTTAACTTTACATCCTTACATGTGTGTGCCTATTTCTTTTACTTCGTGGTGTATTACTTCATCGACTGTAGCATCAGGTGGTAAATCTTTTGTTTCTCCATTGCTACCAGAAAGAGGAATATTTTGAGTACTTGTTTGTAAATCTGCCTATAGTATAAAACATTGTTAAAAATAATTCATTAGTTTAAAAAATGCATGTACAACTATTATTACAACATACTTTTAATTTTTTATCATTTTTCTCAGGAATCCCGGATATTTTAGGGATCCCGAAACCATTCGGGATTCCCAAGAATTTCGGGATCCCGAAAATATCTGTGATTTCCGACATTTTGAAGTTTCTCCATACTTGCAGAATAACGACACTTTCGGGAATCCCAAATATTATTCTATATCCCGTACACTGTCGGGAATCCCGAACACTTTTTGGGAATCCCGAATCATCTCGGGACCCCCACATACTCGGGAATCCCGAATCATCTCGGGACCCCCACATACTCGGGAATACCGAATATTCTTAGGAATCCCGGATATTTCACGGGAATCTCGCATACGCCTGTACTTTTAATGTACATTATGCATTAATAATATGTTGTAGTAACTAATACATAAATTCAAATATCAAATACTGTAGTTAAAAAAAATTAGCTGCATACTTACTTTAACACTAACATCTTCTACAAATTGACCACTACCATTATGTACACATAGATAGCTTGAAAACATTTCACCTAAATAAATATTCCTGGAAAGATGTATGCATAGTTTTAATTTCATACTTTCATATCAAATAATATTATTATTCATATTATCAAACATTGATAATGGAATGTAAATACATATAATAACTATGACTTTATCGTGTTTTGTATTTGTTCAATTACAATTACAGTAGAACCCCATTTATCCGACTCAAATGGGACCAGGCTCGATCCGGGTGATCGAAAATTTGAATAATTCGAAAGTTCGGTAACAACATAACTAACACATTTGTATGTATACTTTTATAACAATATTGATAGTATGAAGCAAAATACGTATACATACAGTATAAGTTTAATTTAATTAGAATGTTCTAAAGAAGTCTGTGAATTCGTTTTGTCAGATTTGAATGACATTTAGGTGCTGCACAGTTTCCTAGACTTCTGAGTTGTAGACTCAGGATATTAATTAATTAGTTGATGAAAGAAGAACAGTGATCATGTTTGACAATCCGGATAAATAGAGTTCTACTCTATTAACATAAACCATTGGGTTGGAAAGAAAGTTCACAGCATTTTCAAATTAAGAATCGAAGATTAAATTAAGGTATTTATTCATATGCTTATTCAATAACAGGAGAAGTTACCTCGAAAATGGCAAAAAGTAAATAATAGAATAGAATATAAAATATGTTATTAAATACATCTATGAACAAATTTAATTTATAAATGCTATGAACTTTCAATCTATAATATAATTATGTATTGTAAAAGCATATATATATATATATATATATACCCAAAACTTTGAGGTAAGACCATAAATTGTCCTACAGTAAGAGTTTCCATTCCTTGTAAAGCAGTACAATCATTTTTAAGTTCATTATTTAATGTATTGCCAGGAAGATCTGCCGAGTCACAAGTTACAACAATTGGACTTGCGAGAGTAGGTCGAGTTAATCTCATCACTGAAAAAAGTATACTAAATATTTTTAATGAATATATATAAATAGTATTTCTAACAACAAATATGGTACACATACATATAAATTATTATGTGTTTATTAAAACTTGGTAACAAAAGAACTCAAGAAGTACACGGTATTACATTTATTTGAGCTTTGATAAGAATTAGTTTAATTAGTTTGTTATATTTAGTTAGTTATGTATAATATTTTTTCTGACTTAGTTTTGTACAAGTATAAAATGCATGTCTCGAATAATATGAGTATGCCTAACTGACCACCCATCTGAGTAATCATTTAGAATTTTTGGTCTACCTCTGAAACTCCCTGAAAGATTCAAATGTTTTTGGTAAAACTTTGTAAACAATCTTTGTATCAGATGATTGCATAAGTTCGTGCACGATTTTCAAAAATGTCGCAAACTGTACTGCACAGCGGAGTGTAAAAAGAAATTATATAGTCACCATTCTTTTCTAATTGTAAAAAAGAATGGTAACTATATAATTGATTAATAAAAAAATAAATTCTATTTTGAAATTGATACTACATCTTTCCATATTTAGTATTTTTCAAAACACTTGTCATTGTAATAGTCTGAATAGTCTAAAACTAGTTCAGATTATAATTCTAAAATTTTATGACTATTAGATGTACACCCAGTTTGTAAATATCTTTATATCAGTATTTGGGATTGGTGAACATCCGAGTCAAGAATAAAATATTATAACTAGTAAACTAAATGTAACAGAATGAAATATTAATCGGTTCTTAAACTCAAGTAAATGTAAAATTATGTGCTTCTTCTCAAGAATGATTTTCTGAAAAAATTGCTTTCATTTGTCCAGTGTTGCTCCTCATTGTAAATATGTACATGCATCTTTTAAAATATAATATTATTATATTATTAACATATTGCTTTATTACCTTTCAATGCTAATAAATGTTCATTTTTTGGTTTAGCTTCCATTTCATCTATGAACTGTTAGCAGCGACTGTATTTGAAGAAGACTTACTAAAATGTAATAATGGTATCTGTGTCAAATGACACTTATATTAAAGACTATATAACACTATATAACCTATAATTTAGCATACTGTTTGAAAAACATTGGTGCATTGGTAGCAGGTGTCACACAAAACAAATAAAGCAAATAAATATTCAAAAGATATTTTAAATTATCAATATATTTAAAAATAAATTAAATTGTTAAATGAAATTTTTATAGAAGGTTGACTTTAATCTTATTACAAACAATAATGCAAATACAAAAACATTAAGAGTTTTATTTCATTCAAATGTACAAATTGACTGAAATTGACTAAAAACACTGAATACTTGAAGCAGAGAGGAAATGAGAGTTGATGAGAGTGCTCACTACACTACTCACTGGTGCTCAAAGAGGATTAGATAGAGGAGACACTCCCATAAGAGGTAGCTCGTTTTGCAGCGCTCCCAGCGTGTCAGATCCGAACTATTCGTCTATCCCCTTGCTCCGCACCCCGAAAACAGTCCCATCATATAATACCTCATTTTACGGTTCGCTCTACATTATACTCGAAGACTAAATTTTTTTCTGACTACAATTTTAAAACATTAATTAATATATATACATGTTACATATATAGCTAGGAAGGAGTTATATAAAATACAATTGAAAAGTACAGTTACATATTTATTTTAAAAAGACTTATACATATATATATATATATATATATATATATATATATATATATATATATATATATATGTATATATTTTATAAGTGTTCATGTATTTATACAATTTACTAATGTCGATTACGGAATTTACTGTAGGTAAATTAAGGCGAAACGAATATAGTATGTAAGAAGTTTTATAAGCATCAACATATGTAAAAGGACCGCTTTGTATTGGGCAAATAGAGCTCAGGCTCTACAACGCCATCTTTATGTATGTCTGTATGTATATATATAGAGAAAAGAATAAACCAGTAACCAGTATACACACCAGAGACAGCTCTGTAGTGACTGTAGTCTGTAGTAGTCTGTACAGTACACACTATACGAAACGGAACTAACGATTCCGTAGCAATATAGTAAAAAATTCGACGTCCCTTCTCACACATATCAACATATACTAATTCTAAAAATCTTTTTTATTGACGCGACAGTAGTTCATATCTAGAATTGTTTAACTTATAAAATATTCGTTTCTCCGTTTTACAAAACGCTAAGAATGTACTTTTAAGAGCAATTGATTTTCAAATGTATACTGACTAAAATGTTTAGTATAACATGTATAATAAAATTTTTTACGAAATGGTTTGGAGTTATATTATCCTCAGAATTTCTTACTCATTGAATAAATAGGTTCTTCTTAGAAGATCTATTAAAAAATAGTGAATGTTGAGCGCGTGTAAATTGTTTGTGACAAGATATTTAATTCTCTTTGTTTGCATATTTTCAAGTGACATGAAATATGCAAATATAGCAGTCGACGAATGTAGAATGAGCCCTGCAAATATTTATGTGCATCACATTGAAATAAGAATTAAAATATCATTTGATAAGAAGAAAAAGACTATGAAGATATAGAAATTATCATATTTATTTTCCTTAGAATGGTAAATATTTAGATTACTGACATCGGCGTAAATCGGTTGCCACACCACTTAAATACATTACATGCTTCAATGAACACCGTTTCAGTATCATCAGAGTTGGATTATACCGACAACAACTGCTTTAATGCTACCGAAATTTCAACTATAATGGCAGTACTAAAGGATTGTAAAAATATTGTATTGTACTGTATAAAATATTAAAAAGAATAACTAAAGCACTGTAAAATTATAATTTAGATGTATAGAGAAAAAGTGTCAGGTGTCAGATATATTTGAAACTCTTCAGTTTAATATTTTTATTTTAAATGCACATTGTATTGATGAAACATTTTTATAAAATAGTAATTGTACTTTGTTGAACTTTTTATTTTACTATACTATATATGAACATAAAATTATCTTTGGTACATTGCAATTTGGTTTATGTTGCAAATATGTATATTTGAATAATTAAATATTATATTGATGCAAAGATTACATGGAATTAATAAATAGAATTGTGCAAAATTATAATGAACGCCGCGCTAAATATTAAAAGTATACGTGATTCGATGCATTGCGAGTTACTTAAAAATGGATAAAAGAAATCATACGGCAAGGTAAGATCTAAATTAGGACCTCCTACAAAATAATATCGCGATGGTTTCGAGACATCGTGGAATGTAACATAACTAACGATATCTACTTTTAATACGTGTGTACAATTCTCTGTCCAACAAGTTGACCATGATACATCGGATTCATTAGAAAAATAAACGCCTATCCCTTGTATATTATAATTAGTCAATGTCTCGGAATTTGCTACAGTAGAGTACAAAATATGTAAGTGAATCGAAGTTATCAATCCAGAACAATATAACCGATCATTGACTATCTGTGCCCACACAATGTTTTGAGGTATCCTATCGAGTAAAATTTGCGTCCACTCATCCGTATTACTGTTTGTAATATTGCCTGTTTTTGAGACGTAAATGCCATATTGGTCTGTTTCGGTAATATTAAACATAGAATTCTTCAGCAGGAAGTGCATAGTCCGATTTTGTAATTCTATACAAGATGATGTATTGAAATTATCAGTACTTAAAGACACAGAACACCGTAATTTAATATCTTCTCCAAAGTTAACAATATATCTATTTAATTCGTTACATTGACCGTTTCTCATAGCTATAGGCAATGTTAAAAAATTATCGGTTTTATTAAAAATGACAGTTTTAGTGTTGCTAGTCTTGTTTAAAGTACCGATGGTTAATGGTTTTCCAAACATGTAGCCCGGATTACCGCTAAGAGTGAAACTCTTTTCTTTATCCAAATCAGCCCACTCATAAACTACCTCAAACTGTTGGTAAAAACTTTGAGAAATGTTAGCTATGGTAAAATATACACTAATGTTGTGGACTCCCATTGAACCATTATGAAGAATCAAGTATTTCACTCCAGTAACAATATTGTAACATGATCCATTCATACAAGACCCTGATGTAAGGGTTTTGTTACATTCTCTCCAAGGATGTTTGCAATAATAATTATTTAATGTTAGACATACATTCCTCGGACAAATCTGCAAATAAAACGTCGTAGTAATTCTTTTTAAAAGTAAAATAAATAAATTATTTTATTAATATATTTAATTCGGAAAATGTTATAATTGTAGAAGTACCTGTTCTGACATCTCAATATAAGTTTCGTTGAATAAATCTGGTGAAACAATAACAGTAAAATTGTTAAATGCCATTGGAAAAAGGAACTTGTTTGCATTACTTAATTCAGTTTGCAAACACTGATTCTTCCATTGACGAAGGTACATCAAAGTTTTCTTAAATGTACATGTATCAATAAATCCAGATTGTAAAATTTCTGAAATGCAACATAAATAACATTTTTTATACAAACTCTTAATAATAATTGTACTAAATTATGCGTATATACCAAAAGGTTGAATAGATGCATTATGTATTATCCACAAAATGTCACCATCTTGATAGGGATTATGAGCACTATATTCAGGTACACGTACTTGGTCTTCCCATTTCCATTTCAGTCTATTTGGTTTCATTGCTGCTCGTAAATCTTTTTCAGTTTTTATATCCTATGTAGAATTAAACATTTCGGAAGTCATAAATAACAAAATATTCTGCTCAATTCGTATTGAAAACTTACCAAGTCATTAGTAACACTGTATGTAGGTGGAAGATTGTCGTATAAAATGCAGAAAAGATTGCTCGCTAGTTTTTCTATCACAAATGGTGTGTTATTCCGTTGTATAAAATGTCTACCGTAACAGTAACGTTTATCATACAACTCTGCTTGATTGTATTTACAATGCGAAAATACTTTTAAATGAAAATCACTGCAATCTTTGTCGCAACAGCAATTGATGTCACAAGATGATACCTTTTATGTAAAGAAAATTATTGAAATTGATGAACACTAAACGCTCTTTTCTAAGTTATAAGGAAGCGTATCAACTTACTACTAAATTGCATTCACACATATCAGATTGTATTTTATGTATAGAATGATTTCTTATCTCATTATTGGTTTTTATTTTATGAGGTGTTTGTGCAGTTGGTGTTATACGAATTCTCACAATCTCTGTTGAGTCTACAGGATTATTGGTATCGTCAGTAGTTGAAGTATAAGTACTTTTGACTGTAGTAGATAATGTATCTGTTTCATCTTTTTCAAGTAGATCATTACATTCTGTTTCATTTGCACAGGTAAATATTTCTTCAATTTTTTTTGCATGTATTACTTCATTACAAATAAGGTAAACAAACATTAGTACAAATGGCTTTTCAACCATATTGATACTTTTGTATTAAATTTTGTTAATAACAAGCAATGTCCATATACATGATTACATATGACATCCGTACTTTTCAAAATTTCGTGTAAGTATCTGCAATTCTATCTTAACAGTCCCCATACTTTCTGTAAGTAACTCAAATCTATCCAAACAGTTAACTAAAACATTTGGTGACTTTAATTGTAACGTTATCCCTAAGAATTTGTCTCTAAGTTGGTCTTTCCAGTTACCTATATAAATATTTATATTAGAAGTACAATACATGTGAAATAATAAAGCAATGTATTAGCTTCTTTGAAAATATACTTAACTTACCGATTGGTTTCCATGTATGGCATTCTATGGAATGTAAGCCAGGGGATAGAGGAACATTACAAACACCATAAGATGTAAATAATATTCTTTCATGCGTATCCCTACAAAATATTTGAAGTAAAAGTTTCGGTGAATTATGAAGGGATTGCGTTGTATAATGTATATCTACAGGATGATCCCAAAATGGTTCATTTGTATATAAATCACAACTTTCTTGTGTCTGTCCTTCTTCACAACCATTTAAAGTTTTCCAACTATTGCCTACAAAAAGAAATTTTTATATCATATAAACAGACATAAAGTAATAAATGATTATTTATACAATAATAACAAAATTACATTACCGGCATGAAAACTCCACTTGCATAACAGCCGCGATTGTTTAAAATTCACTGCAGACGATATTTTACCAATTATATGCAATTCGGCCATTCCATAGAATCATATTATTTTATTTCGGTTATCGTAAAAATATAAATTATATATTGTCTCCATTATTGGCATTGCATTTTTTAACACAATTGATGATAACGTTCACGAATGTAATAGTATTACCGTCATAATGAATAAATATTGTTTTCGTTCAAGTTTTCACTATTTATAAATTATAGCTTCGAACAGAGAGGAAATGAGAGTGCTCACTGGTGCTCACGCCTCACTGCGCCTCACGCCCGGGTTTTGGCCCTGCCCTTAGACCATATATTCTCTGTCTCACGAAAGAAAGGACTTCGCAAATGACCAGTTTGCGTCGTTCGCTGCGCAGGTTCGCTCTGATTGGTAGTACTCCCAATGCACAACGCCTGCCACTGGAGAGTGGGCGCTGAGCAAGGCGCTGCGATCAGTCGAGCTGCGCAGAACGAGTCCTTTCTTTCATGAGACAGAGTTTATATATACGCAAAAGAATATATAACGGTCTGTCGTCCATCAGTCGTCCCGCCAATAACACTGGTACATTTCCGCCAGAATGACTGCCTCAAGGCGTCAGGGCCCTGGCCGCGCGGCTGCGTCATTGTAGATACGCTACTGTCTTGGCCGCGCATGCGCGAGCCAGAAGCTGCCGTCGGCAGCTTCAATCACATCACTAGTGTCCACGTCTAGTCTACAGATATTATATGCTGCAACTATTTAATAATGTCGATCGTCATTTGGTATTTGTCGATTTTCACTATTTCATTCTTCTGTGCTGTGTCGAACTGTCGAAGTGATCGTTCTTTGTGTCGCGTGTTTTATTTCATTTCATTAACAAAAAATTTTGATAATGTACAAAGTGGTGGAATTTAATTCAACACTATTAATTTAATTCAATTCAGCACCATCGTTCGGTAGAACATCAACCATGGATGCAGCTACACCAAATATTGGTAAGTATATTGTTAAATTGGTAATGAGTGGTTTAGTTTAACAATTATTTATACCTATACTTAATTCTACGTGTTACCACGTATTGTAGATACTTTCTAAAGAATGTGTGTAATTTATGCATGCATTCAATTGCAATTAACAATTTTGTTTCCTTTTGCTTTTCTTGTTGTAAGATTAATTTCTATGTCATTTTTCAGATTTTACTGATGCACAAGTGTTCGATGGATCATCAGCCATGATCTAGCCAATATCTATAACTGCGAAAAACAATTGTATTTTAAGTATGTCATTATCCGATTCTTGTTTCACCATCTTAAGTGGAGCTGTTGTAATTATCAGAACTATTGAAGAGGTATAATATGAATGTAATATCATATTACTAATGTGCAATATGTAATGTAAGATATCGTGCTATTGTAATATGTAATATGTATGTAATATATTACTAATGTGCAATATGTAATGTAAGAAATCGTGCTATTGTTACAAAATAATTGAGATATAAAAATAAAAAACTCATAATATACATATAATAAATTTTATATGTGTTTGGTTCTGCCTTCATTTATTTGTCTTATTCTTTATTTAAAAACAAATATAAATTACAACAAAGTTTGAGAGATATATTTAATATAATTAGTAGACAAAATTGTTTAAAATCAGAAACTGTCCTTTGAAATAAATTCAATAAAACGCATAAAATAGTAGGGAATTGTTGGCAACAAAATTGAAAAATAATTCGGAGTGCAAATATGTTGCGCGAATGTAATTATTTGCTTACGGAGATCCTATATAACTAATTGTAAGTAAGGACATGAATCTGAATTACTTCGAAACACCTAAGAAAATATTTTAATTACGAATTGACTTCGATTTTTCGAATTTCTACAATCGTACTTGAAAATTTGAATCAATTGGATGTGTTGAATGCATTTCAAACGAATCACGATGATACGAATGAAAATTCACTAATAGATTGTTGGCCAATGAGAAAAATCTTTTGAAATTGTAGACCAATCGTGTGCAGCTATGCTCTTCTTTAAAATCTCGCTAGTGTAAACTTGGGACAAACTGTTGTAGCCGTCGTGATGCACTATGGGACGTTGGGTTGTGCTTCGCTCCAATACAAGATGGCTGACACTTGTTAGTAGTGTATTTTCGTTTGATCGAATGTGCATTTTTATAAAAAAAGTTAGTGCCTTCGTACGAACGTATTGTGCACGCTCGTTTGTATAACGAACACAAAATAGGTCTTCCTTTTTTACCAAATAGTTCTCTTATCATGTATGATCAGGGGACAGCAAAATGTGCCGTGAAAGTGCTAGAGTCAGAATAATTACCCGTCACCAGCCATGTTCATATGTGTTCTTTTGTTATGACAATTGTGATATAATTCTCGTGGAATATAGTGCCAAGGTGAAGTGATATCTTGCTTTGTTGCGCTTCTACTCCGTCGCTAGTGTGTCACACAAGAATCGTTTCACTACGATATAGATTAAATGAAAGGTACGTATTCATGTTGGTCGGTACGCCTATTCGCGCGAGTCATTCTTGAAACCTTATATCTGTGTATTTTCTCTTTTTTAAATTGTCTTTTTTTCATCTGTTCATATACTTACAATCCACAAGAGCCAACTGACCTATTAACTTGCTATATCGGTTAACACGATGTCATGTACGGTTCCTCAGTTCCTCTTTGACATATTCTTCGAATTTGCCTCGCTGTCATATACTGTTTTACGTTTTCTTCGAATCAGCGGACAGTTTCCATTTGCATGTTTTGTAACGTGCAAAATGGGAATCGGTTTGTCGTCGGCGAGACAGAACGACCCATCGAAACTGTGTCTCGATTTCTAATATCAGTAATTCACCGTCAAGTAATTTACCGTCGAGCACAAGTCGGTTTATTTATGCTGTTTAACAACAAAAATCCCCCAATTCACGGTAGAAACGAGTAAGTCAAATATAATGGTAACATTGGTAATGAAATTTAATCATAATACGTTATTAGATGAAAGTTATTCCATCTTAATTCAACTCGTCCTACAAACGTTGTTTATTTCTCAAGTATTTCTTATGCTAGATTATCGTATAAATAAACTTGCGATATTATTACAGAAATTTGAAAATACAGAAAATTTCATCGTTTATCACATTAGAACAGATTACAATTATAATTTGTAATATGTCATAGTCATAATTTTAACACCATTCATTACGATAGCGTGTGTATAATTTTTCTTCAACTAATATGTTATTTCGTTAAACAAGACCAATTATGACAAGCCTTTCGTTTATCTTTCCACTATTTAGAATGTGTAATGTAAAACATATTGTTTCTAGTACTAGTAACCTAAATGCAAAGCTGGTAAAGTAGTATTTTTAATAGTAAATAGTAAATAATACCTTATTTGCTGCAATCGGTTTTTAAAATAGTATTTCAGAATAGTATTTTATTTGAGGAATATTAAAAATGTTTGGATTTCATCTCTAACTAGTTTGTTTTTTTTATTTTAAATATTTTGCTGAAAATAAAGGTTCATATTCAATACATTAATAAATATAAATTGTTTCCTAATGGCAAGATACATTGTATGTTTATATTGTTTATCAACAAGCCATAGTAGGAATCTACTGCGTATACTTATTAGAGTGATTTTTTTTATATAGCAACGAGCAGAAAAATTATTCTGTATAACGTTACTCTGCAGAATTTGTTAAAAAATCGTCGTGAGAACATTTGATTCCCATCTAATGCGAAGTACATTCACAAATTGCAAGTATGGTATTGCAATTTCAATGAAAATAAATAACATATTTACGTTAAATCGTAACATTATCGAATAACGCGCTATTGGCAATACTTACTACCACATCAGATATCAATTCTACTGTTCGCTTCTGAATTAATCATTGAATTAGATCATCGTCTTTATTTTCATACGATAGAAACTATTTATGTACTACATATCATCACCTGACCTGAGCAGTATGTATTTGAAAATTTCATCCTCCTTTCTGTAAAAATATTTCTTGAAACTATGTGGCTATAGTTTAGTAATAATTAATAAAGTTACCCCAAAAAATTAATATGAATTACAGAGGAATGTCTTCTTATAATGTCTTGACTTAATGATGATTTTATAATGAATGTCTTGACTTATAATTAGTAAGTGTTTAAATTAGCACAATCGATTATGGTTTATAAAACTGCGCACACAAATCATTTACATCGAGTGTATTAATACCTTGCAGCGCAAGAATTAATTATCACTTAATTGTAAATAACGTTTCGTCTCTTCATGTTCTGTCAAAATGACTTTCTTGCGAACTATAATGCAAAATATAAATTTTGTAGAAGTTTTAGGAATTGAATACATAAATCAGAACATTTGAATTTGGATTGAATGACGTGTAAATAAGATTGGAATTTAATAGAGTAACTAGTAACTATTACTTTAAGTTACAAAATATTAGAATTGTATTTTCTATTATTTCGCTCTTTTACAATATTTGAAAAAATAATTTTTTACTGGTTATGTCTTCGAGATTGGTATTGGAGAACCATTTGTAGATGAAGAAATATATTATTTCAGAAAAAGCACTGACAATAAATGATCGTGTACGTGATCGTTTCCTTTTAAAATTTAGGAATCTAGTTTGCCAGGGTTATTATCAATTTCAATCTTTATTTTCTTCTATATATTTATAATGAGAGGACTGAAGTCTTTTTAATTAATTATGTGCAATTTCTTCTGTATCCACTCGGGGTAAGAAAAATGGAAAAATGATAAAATCCTTTCTGTGGGTAGGGATTAATTCTATGTACATATACGCAGCAACACTACTATAATGCATTTACAGCATATAATGTGCTTCTTACAGACCAGTCGTGTTCTATCTCAAGAATAGAAGAACCAATAAGTACACTACCGCATTAATATGATCACACAAATAAAAATAAAATGATAAAAAAAGTAGTGATTGTGTTCTTTTGTTTGTGACATTGCGGGCACGATAAACGCTTTGATGTCTGAACTTGTTTTCAACGAATTATGATACTGAGATTGCGAACTGTTAACTCTTACTAATCGCGTCGCACAGATGGTCGATCGTGATTTTAGTTATCGGGATGTGACTTCGTCGAATAATTTATTTATTCACTTTATTTTATATCTTATTGTTGCTCAAATTATTTATAGTATACAAGCTGTATTGCTATCACTCTCTCTTATTTAAACATCATTGATGGTGTTGGTAACATTGTTAGTTTTAAAACTATTAATACATTTGATACGAAAAAGATAATGTATCATACTGTAAAGAATAACTAATGTTATTAGGCCATTTCATAAGTAGCGCGCTGTTTCTCGACGCTTATTTTTACTGTGAAATAATAATAATTACATTAAATTTTAGACTATCTCTCAGTTAACGTTTTGGTTGTATTTGCGAAGTTTATCGAAGTTTTCAATTAAAAAAAGGGGGCAAACTTGTCGAAGTACTACCTCTTCTCCGATTTCAACGAGCTTTAGATATGTTGTTAAGACCATCATTCTGCACAATATTTCCCTTTAATGTTTTTGCCAGTCGGCTTTAATTTACGGCTTTAATTTAATCGAAAAAAAACTTCACTTGTAAATCCCATAGCTGTTCTTGACAGACTCGCCAGATTAAGACTTGCGTCCCCACTCTACCTTCCCCTTCTACGACGCTAGTCCCCCACGCTTCCGGCAAATCCCGATCACGTGCTGCGTTTCATTCCTGTCGTGCACGCGTCTAAAAATTACCATTTTTTACCACGTTTTTATTAGCTCGCTTTCTTGTTTGTTTGTCTGTTTGTCTGTTCGGTGGCAAATTTTGCAATTGATTTTCAACTAACTTCCCGATGAGCTAGAGGCTTGAAATTTTAAACATAGCTCAGAACTGGATGACAATGCATTATTAAAAAAAAAATTTTTTTTAAAAGTCTATCCGTTTCGGAGAAATAACAATTAAATATTTACCTGTTCACCTCCCCGCGAAACCTACGTCATCGCCAACCGCGCGACAACGCTCCCTACTCCACTACGCGTTCCCACTCTGACTCATCCCCACTCCACTGATCCGCTTCGCACCGAAGGAGATCAGTGTGCGTTTGAGCTCCGTGCGGTGTTTACAATGTTACTACGTATTATTATACTGTAATGTTTGTTACCAATCGAAAGGACAGTTACACCGAGTTTTTGGTCGAACCTTATTATCTTTGACATTTTACGACGGCGTTTCGATATGACGCCAGTGTTGGGCAACTTTTATTTCAAATAATATATAAACGTGTGATTTTAATTGCAAAAATTATTTAAATAAAAATAAATTTTTTAAAAACACCACGTTTTTAAAATGGACTAAAAAGTATAAAATAATTTTTCCTAGTCCCCTACAGACTCCTAACCACGTACAGATAATCCTGAAAATTTGTGACTGTGAATTTTTAACAGCTGCGCAAATACTTGTAAGATTTAAAACGAAAAACGTGGGGCGCAAGATAATAGTAAGGAGTGTAGAGAGTAGCAGCCGTTGAGAAATCTCACACAACAGTTCATATCATTTGCGAAGCAATATAATTTTTAGTAATTTGGGTCAACTATTCATGCATCAATTATCTATTGCATTAGTTAGACTTGGAGCTGATTAGATTTTGGTCCACTTTCGTCCAGTAGTTTTTTTAGTTTTTTTTCGAAAAAAGTTCATTCAACGTAATTACACAAAAAATTTTTTAAAAAATTTTTTAAAAATTAAAAAAAAAATTAAAAAAAAATTTTTTTTGTACCTTATGATTTTTCCGCTTACAATAATCGAAAATTATCCCAATGCAAGAGTGAGTTAATCATCTCTACTCTCGAGAATACATTTTCAAAGAATATCGATGAAAGTACAAAAAAAATTTATATTACAATCTTTAAAAAAACAATTAGTTCAAAACGAATTATTAACCGAGATTAAATTGAAAATTAATATAAACTATATGATAATTATTAATAACATTGATGTTGAAAACGGATTGGTTAATGGAGCACACATTCGGAATATTAAAATTTATTACTTTTCAAGAAAATACTAAAATTCCGTCTATATTGTGATTAGATTTTCAATTGGCCAGAGTAGGAGTGAAAGTATGAACTCGTTATCGTAATTATATGAAAAATGCAAATATTCATCAAAATTTAACACCAATAATAAAAATCTGAAATCAAGTAAACATGTCGAGTGAGGAGAAATATCAAATCACACGTAGTCAATTTCCAGTGGTTCCTGCTGAATGGATTACGATTTAGAAAAGTCAGGGACAAATATACGAGAAAGTATGTTTGGATTTTAAAAAATCAGAAAGGCGAACTTTACAAATGTTGTATGTAGCACTGAGCAGAGTTTCAAAATTGAGCGCGCTTTATATATTTTGGGACAATTTAAATTAACAGTATCGAAGAAAGCCAAGATCAATACTGCAAACCCGGATAATGAGGAGTTGTATCGTTTGCGAAAAACTAATTAAGACAATTTATTTTGCAACATTAGTATGCTATAACAAGGAACCAAGTGAGCAACGAGCATACGATCTTGGTTTAATGCGACGCCATATAGCAAACATTTTGATAAGTAGAAAACTATTGAATTTCCCTGAAAACGTATAATCTTCTTAAAACGTACACTTAATAATGATAATAATATATGTTACAACTAACAAATCGGGAAGTTCTTTGTGTGGCTCTTGGAGAGTCAAGAGCAGTCCTATCCGCGAGCTCGCGAAGCGAGCGAGCAAAAACAACCCTACTCGCGAGCGAGCGAGCAAAAACAACCCTACTCGCGAGCGAGCGAAGCGAGCGAGCAACAATAACCTTCTAGTTCCTTTGAGTGTTTGTTATGGTGGACCTATGTACCAAATTTCAAGCTTGTAGGTCAATGGGAAGTACCCAAAAGGTTTTGATGATCCGTCAGTCAGTCAGTCAGTCAGTGACAAATTTAGCGATTTTTGAGGTCCTATATCTCGGAACCTACTAATTTTGGAACATTAATGTTTTGTCAATATTTTGACATGATAGCATTTAACAAGTGTACGAAATTACATCTCTCCATCTGCCTCCAATGCCGAGATATAAACCTCTAAAAAAACGGCTAAATTGTTTCGTGTAAAAGGAGGTAGTGCAAGAACTTGGCTGGTGCACTACCGTGCACTTAGATAAATGATTTTATGTACATACTCCGAATTTTATACGGATTTTGTGCGATTTAAAACAGTGGAAAGACTTTGAGAGTATTAATATACGAATATTATTTCCACTACATTAAAATTATTAGTGAAAAATATACATAGATTTATATTCAGCTTCTGTGTCTTGCAATTGATGTAGACACGTTTTATTTTGCATGTAGATCCGGAGTTCATCCAGCACAATTAACCTTTTCTACTCCAAATTATTTTTCAATTACAATTTTGTCTACTAATTATATTAAAAATATAGCTCTCAATCTTTATTGTAATTTATATTTGTGGAACTTACATTTGTTTTAACGAAACAAAAAGACAACTCAATAAATAAAGGAAGAACCAAACACATATAAGAACCCGTTTTATTTATATTTTTCTTTCTCCGATGTCGAGTCACACTTGACAAAGAAGTGCAAAGGGTTAACCCTCCGTATGCTATGCCCGGGTTATTCGCGACCCGTCACGGTAGCGGCAGAGTTGGGAAAAAATTTTATGTAAATAAAAGTGTCGAATAAAGTGGTCTTAAAACCCACTTGGAAAAAGCTCACTTTATTCGAAATTTTTATTTAAATAAAATTGTTGCCCAACTCTGGCTAGCGGTGGGGGTAAGCTCGAGCGACCGTCCTCGAAGGGTGTATGAAAAATAATGGTCATCCGAAAAAAATATTCTTGACAGATATTTGGTCCATTGACACCATGCACATTACGTAACAAATATTTTTTGCATCACAATAACCTGAAGAGATATTTAGGTGTTCGTATTTAAACGGACCTTCCTGTATAAGTTGACGTTTTTGCAAAATGTGATTGAGTGGAGTTTTACGTATAGAAAAAAGCCTTCTACAACATTTCATCTAACCGTGCCGATGAGACAGAACATAATCTTGTGCGTGCCACGAAACAAACGAAATTTAACCCTTTGCACTCCTTTGTCGAGTGTAACTCGACGTCGGAGAATTAATTCGATTCTTCCTTTATATATTTAAATCTTATATTAAATATAAGTTCCACAAATATAAATTACAACAAAGTTTGAGAGCTATATTCAATATAATTAGTAAAGAAAACTGTTGAACCGCCATACGTTCTTCAAAAATAGCATATGAAAGTCTAGAATAATATTTCACCTATT
Source organism: Lasioglossum oenotherae (assembly GCA_028455765.1). NCBI lineage: Eukaryota > Metazoa > Arthropoda > Insecta > Hymenoptera > Halictidae > Lasioglossum > Lasioglossum oenotherae. The sequence goes on along the minus strand of CM052291.1, from coordinate 6,677,075 downwards.
TTTATTTTACATTTTAAAACAACAAGTTATGTTTCGTTTGTAGCGTCACACTTTAAAGAAATACATCTCGCAACACAAACAGAAAGAGACGAATAATTTTACAGTATGGATGTAAGAATAGTAAATTGATGAATTTTCACCCTGAGGAACGTATGAGGGTTAAAATAAGAGGAGTGAAGAAACTGTCCTTTAAAATAAATTTCAAATGGAACGCTAAAAATAGTAGTGAGTTGTTGGCAACAAAATTGAAGAATAATTGGGAGTACAAAGGGTTAAAGGGACATTCGTCGCTAGGCCCGAAACAAGTCATCACCCACCTGCCCATTCAAATCACAAATTGGAAGTTACAAAATATAAATGAAAAAAAACCTTATGTCCATTGTTATACATAAGAATATTAATCCTGCATTATAAAATACTAATTTGAAGTATAGGTACTTATTTAGACATTTTTCAAAATTTTCTGCTCCTCCATCGAATCCACAGGCCACTGCCATTTACGCGAACATGTCTTAATAACTGTGAAGCACAAAACTCCACACTTCTATGTAGAAATCACTAAGCACTACACAACACACTTTCGAAATCGTGACAGCGAACGAGAAGCTACTCCGACCACGATCAAAATAGTACTGCGATTGTCACCTCGATTTTTTTCGTGAATGGTTAAGGGTGGGGAAGGACTTTAGGTTGAGGAATCACTTTATTGATTCCTTTTCTTATTGTCTTCGGTCGTCAATGGCGTGATTTATTAACCGACTTCGAAAAAGGAGGAGGTTACTCTATTCGATCTGTATGTGCCTTTTTTTCGCTTTTTTTTCTATGTATGTTCACCGATTACGCCGAGGTGGATGGACCAATCGGAACGAAACCTTTTGCATCTTGTAGAGTATGTTCCCGGGATGGTCCCGTGCAAAAAAATGTTACATTTCTTTATTAATTACGATTTTATTTGCGAAAAAAGAGCTATGCGTTTAGAAGATATAAACTATAAAAAATTTAACTATTACACCCCCCCCACCCCGCGCGACGCTCGGTAGTACGTCATTGCGGCCAGCGATTCCCACTCCGCGCGCAAGCGCTTCCCTACTCCACTGCGTGTTCCCACTCCGACTCATCCCCACTCCACTGGCCCACTTCCCATCGGAGGAGCTCAGTTTACTTACTGAGTTGATTAGGATCAGGTCGGGGTCGGGCTGGAGGGCGACAGGGACCGGGGCGATACTGCTCGGTATGCGACTCGCTGTCGTCACTACAAACCAATATGGCGGCGCCCTTACCTGTCAAAAACACTGCAATAGCTCCTGAACGATTGATTCTACAGAATAGAAACTTCGATTTGCAGCCGCCATGACACAATATTTTTCTTTTTACGAAAGATGGTTGAATTTACTGGTTGAAGTGGTAATTAAAATCGATTACAAGATATGTAAAGACTAAAAAGTAGAAAATAAAAAAATATATAAAAAAACTTTTTAAAAACCACGCTTATATTAAATAAATTGCACTAAAATGTGTGAAATAAAAAAAACTTAAAAAAAAAAATTAAACCGAATTCGAAAAAATGAACTAAAAATATGCACTAAAAAGAATCAATAAAAAATGCAATAAAAAAAGCACCAAAAAGTATGAAATAATTTCCATTTTATTTTTATTATGACTACAAATCAATTGGTAAAAAAAAAATGCACCAAAAAGGATGAAATAATTTCCATTTAATTTTAATTATGAATACAAATCGACTGGTAATAAAAAAAATATAATTTCCATTTAACTTTCATAATTTTTTTGATTTGTTTCAATACACACCAACTGTTAATAAAATTGATTAAAATAAAATATAAAATACTAAATACATACTAATATACTATACTAAATACAATACAATCTTTTCGGAGGCGGCGCAAAATTTAAAGTTACGAAAAACAAAATTAAAATTAAAATTTAAGACACAGGAAATTACGAAAATCATTAAATTCTTAAACATGCTTTCACATATAAATGTATCTTATCTTCCCACATACTGATTTCCAAGTACACTATATTACAATGAAATCATAATCAGCAACATCCATCATTTGCGCCGCCTCCGACAAGATTGTATTGTATTTAGTATGGTATTTAATATTTTATTTTAATCAATTTTATTAACAGTTGGTGTGTATTCAAACAAATCAAAAAAA
>CM052291.1:6567293-6674792 GCA_028455765.1 Lasioglossum oenotherae | reverse complement strand
ACTTTCAGTTTTGAAAGACTACTCCTACATTTTCGTATGCGTGGTCGTGCTCTCCGCCCCCCACCACCTAACCCTAACTAATTCTGATCTCATGATTTTTCCATTACTAGTTCAAATTCTGTATGACGGCTATATAGAATGAAAAGATTATGCGATCAGAATTAGTTAGGATTAGGTGGCGGGGGGGGGGGGCGTAGAGGACCGGCCGTTAGGCCGGCCCGACCACGCATACGAAAATGTAGGAGTAGTCTTTCAAAACTGAAAGTTCACCCTATATATGTATGGTCAGAGTGAGACCCTGTTTTTTCTCTCATGTCCGCAGCGTGTTTATAAGTAAAATGTAAACAAATGGTGAGCCGGGACAGGCTTACGTTGCCGTAGAGCGTGCAGGAATACAGAAAATTCAATAGATTATTGGCGATAGTTTTTTGCAAATATCTCGAAAACTGAAAGCGACCCCCCTATATTGGAACAGGAAAAAGCTGTTCAGAATGTGTTGCTGCGTAACATATTTAAATTTCATCAAAATCGGAGTGGGCAGTACTTTTCTGTATAATTACCAAAAGTTATTCTGTTTTAAAGGACGTACGAATACTTTTTACACCCACTGTATATCTTATTTAAAATACTATTTTCTTTATGCAAAATATAAAATCAAAAATATTAAATAGTATTTGAAATATTTGTTTCACCAAATAATGCCCACCTCTGATACTGACGTACAGACCGGCAGCAGACAGACATACAATATTGTATGTATGGTATTTGCATTGTTGACGTCGATCTTATTTGTTTTACAGGTGAAACAGTTGTACTGCAGCCGGCGTAGAGGTGAGGGAAGGCTAGGCGGAGATCGAAGAAGGGATGAATGGAACGGCGGCGTTGCGACGCAGCGTCGGTGGCGGCGTGGGCGCCGCCGGGGGTGGAACCGTCGAACCAGCACCCGTCGCCACCCTCGTCGTCTACAAGGACGAGGCCGGATATGGGATGAAAGTCTCTGGTGATAACCCCGTCTATGTTCAATCTGTGAAGGAAGGTACGTTGCTCTGCAGTCGATATTTCAACGTCTCGTTTTAGTGCGAATCTTGCGGAATAGCGTTGCTTTACATCTCGGTGGAAAAATTCAGTTGTTCGAACAATTCTACCGTGTGTATATTCGGTCAGTTTACGGTGTGGATGGCGATAGCAAAAGCGAGCACAAAAAAAAAACGGTTGCGCACTCGGCACTTTTATGTCTCGTTATTACCAGACTGCGGATGTTTATGCGAGTTCCTTTCAGTATTCTGCAATTCACGGACGAGCAAGTATTCAATAATTGTTTATTCTTTATATAATTTTCAATATATACATATATGGTGATATAACATGTAGACCGGCCACGCGAATTTTCCGTATTTCCTTCATACTTGTATGTGCTATTTATTTTATTTCTATTTAGAGGTGTATCTAATTCGATTAGATGTTCCTACCAGATTTTTTTGTTGATTAACTGTGGACATTCATGATGTTCATTAATAGAACACACAAGTGTTCATGAATTAATGAAATTTGTTGCAACTTTAGGTTATTCCGAAGCTATTGAATTTATTAATACAGGAAAAAGCAGTTTATTTAGTTTTAACCCCGAAAATTCATTTAGAAAAATGTGAATGTGCATATGTATCCGCAGTCCAGTTATGAGTTGCAATTCATTAGTTATAAATTATTCAATAACGAAGTTTGCTTAAAATTATTATTTAATTTGTACGTTTCTGAAATCGTTTTGTGTCACGTTGTTCGTGTCTTATTTCTCGCTTTTGACAATTCGATATCCTCGGTCATCAATCATCAACGTGACAGTTAACGTGTTAATCGTGTGAATTAATCGAAAATTAACTAAAAACATTATTATATATTGTTCAAGTGTTTGAAGTTTACTGTATTATGGTTACTGCAACGAGCACGCAAAATTCGGAATCTCCTGGTTAAATTTGAGTAGCTAATAAGCGTGGTAAAAAGTACGTCTTTCATGAAATTGTTGAGTACACTTTGTAATTTTTGCGGATAGAGATTTAGTGTCAGGGTAAGTTGTCTTATTGTTAGAAGTATGAGTTTTATTTCAATTAGGAATTTACAAAAACATTCTCATATACATATTGAAACTGTAAAGATAACTTTCTTTAATTTTTTATGGGACGGGATGATTTTGATTAATAAAATGAAATGTTATTCGTATTAACATTGTGTACAGTGCTGGCGAATCGAAACAGTTCGAGTTTCGACATTCGATAAACTTTTTTCTTTTTCTATTTGTAGTTTTTGGGAAAATGATAGTGGCATAAATGTGAACATTTCCAAATTCATAGTTGATTCGTGCTTTAAATGGTTAAACTACGAGTTCAAAATGAGCAAATTTATACGGAACTCTTATTGATAGTTAGCTTTCCGAGGAAGTTGAAATTTTTTGAACTACATACTCTTTTTTATTTATATTTTCCTGAAGGTAATTCAAAGAAAACAAACGAACTTTGTTTAGATTATACACAAAGATGAGTAGGTGTAATTTAAAATAGTAAAAACATTAGAAGTATTAAAAAATCCAGTCATATATACACTATTTTCAACTTATTAAACATATTAAGAAAGAAAAAAGTTTCTATTTCATTCCCCCAGTTTGTTGCGTTTCAGGTAGAAAATCTTAACTTTGCATAAATATTCGCTGTCTACATACTAGAATTTTCTGGTACATATACAGTATATGCGCCAAAGCAAATAAATGTTATTAAAACCGAGAATGTAAAAATGTTTCGAATTCTTAAAAGAATTCGTTATAGTATAATCGATTTTCAAATTATCTCGTACCGTAATTGTCCTGTCATACATACATATATCCCTCTGATAATTTGTACTATATGGGTATCTAAAAATCTGTTAGTATGCACCTATAATCACATGATTTTTAAAAGAACAAAATTTCCTTTCCTCTTGTTGGCAGAAGAAATAATTACGTGTTCAGTCATTGGCAAATTACTAGTTAATGCTTCCTTCACTTTCAGGTGTTTTAACACCCGGAAGATTCGCGAAGAATTCGTAGAAAAACAGTATAATGAAGGAACAAGAAATTATGGTTAGAATAAACAGTTCCTTTTGAAATATTTCAAGAGAGCTGATTCTAATAGGCGAATGTCTCGTAATAAGTTTAAAAAATTCTGATGCATTGTAGGCGGTGCAGCCGCGAGAGCTGGCCTTCACGCGGGCGACAAAATAATCAAGGTGAGTTATCTTACACAACTATCGCAGAATAGCAGTACATGAGATCTGTAGACGCTAATATCGAACCGGAGTCGCCCGATCAGGGAAATTGACTCAAATGGAGGGGGAAAGATTACCCTCTTTCTGTCAGTACCGTCATGTGACCGGGCCGCGGCGGAAGCGTGGGGGAATAGCGTCGTAGAAGGGGAAGGTAGAGTGGTGAGACAAGTCTTAATCTGGCGACTCTGTATCCAATGATAATCTTTTGAAATTCATATTACTGTAATGATATAAATAATTATTGAATTCATAAATGTAAGTTTCATTGACTTCTACTTCACAAACAGTATATTTTGCCGTGCAATAGTTTTAAATGTTCCCGGTATTTCCAGGTTAACGGCGTGAATGTAATGCAGTCCACGCACACGGATGTTGTACAGCTCATAAAGTGTAAGTTTACATACTTTCTTTTTTGTTTCTGCGACCTCTTTCTTTTTATTTTCATTGTTGTTCGCAAAATACTTGAACACATTACTTTATCAATGACCCGATGCCGGTATTGAATCAAGTCGTTACCATGAATAACATTTCACGGTTTTCCTTCGAATTTTTACTTCGACTGCTAACAGGTTCGATTATCTAGCTAAAGTAACTGTTACATGTTAAATTAGAGACTATAATAAGTAGACTGCGGATCTTTATGCAAAATAAAAATTGTCTGCATCAATTGCAAGAAATAGAAACTAAATCGAATGTCACTTCTTCCCTTAATGATTTTAATAGAAAAGAAATATTCACATTTTCAATTTTAAAAATTTTTCAACAATTTTCAATTTCATCTTCCCAATTTTGCTGTAAATGCATAAAGATCCGCAGTCTAATAATAAGTATTTCAGATTTTTTTAGATTTTACAAAATTTTATAACAATAGAAAATCCAAGCCCGGAAAAAGAAAATTGCTATATATAACGGAGAGTTAAATATAGAAATTATTTACTTATATAGAGTTCACTAATAATACTTACTATTTATTACTGAATGGCGACACAACATTTTCAGATAATTTGTCAATTACTCGATATTCTGAATTTTCTGTATATTTTCAAACACCAAGTTTGTCAGAACGAGTTAGAATAGGATTGTATTATACCTTGTATTCTTCATTATTTTACAGGTGGTTACTCAAACAGTTGTTTGCGAAAACCGCCCTTGAAAATAAATAATATTTTTCGGCCCTTAATAATTGCAGTTTCATTTTCGCTTTTATTTAATTTGGATATCTTGGATAATATAAGTAAGAATATAAAAAGTGAAGTTTAAGCTTTTCACCCCCATATTCTTTTTATTCTTGCACTTTTGTTTTTATTTAATTTGGATATCTTAAGTAATAAGCGAAGTTTAAGCTTTTCAGGCTCCTATTGCTCTGAAACAAAAGGGCAGAGATCTGAAATTTTACAGTATAACAGTATTTTAGGTAAAGAAAGTTGTTTGAAAAAAGAAAAAACAATGAAATTGGCTTGGTGCCGATTATCCTGCTGAACCGTTTCTTGCAATTTTTATGACGATATGTCGTTGAATGAAGAAATATATGATGAAGCATCTGTGTAGTTTCAATAATCGGAAAATAGAAAAATTTCAAACCGATTATTCCACTGGTCGTGGTACGATTAATGTTACCAAAGTGTAGAGAAACAAGTGTAAGAGGAGTAGTTATGTGGTTCCTTTAATTTGTTAGTTCTTATTATAGTGTGGCTCGTTTAAATGGCGTATTCACAGATTACTTAAACAGTTTCAATCATCTTAATCGGTATGTTCAGGTGAATACGACAAGGGGTAAACACTTGTTTCTTTCGCGACCAGATTTTCTCGTCGATTGAGCATTTTCACGTAACTCGGATAGGAAGCCAACAAGTTCGCATGGGGTGATACTACACTTTGCAAGTTATTCTTACGAGTCATTGATTTTTAATCACCTGGGGCGTAATCTAATGTAGCATGTTGTGTGGGACATTAACCCGTAATTTTATAAAAATAGGTGGAAAGTTGACGCTGTACCCACAAGTATGCTGATAACTATTTGTAATATGCTAATTATATAACGGGAGGTTTGCAAATTCATCATACACAAAGTAATTAGGAGATTTCATGTTTATATACTTAGTGTTCAGTTTCATTATTCGATCACAATCCTGTTTACATACAAGTCTAGTAAATCTATTTTATAATCAAACAAAGAATTAATATCAGATTCCTGCAGTTATTCGTCCAATAATAAAATCATGTTAGATTGCAGATTGTATTGAAAATTTTTCGCGTAAAGGAGAAAACAGACAAACAAGAATTTGTTGTAAATTAGTTTGAAAAAGTTTGAATTTACGTAACCATTCGCAATTTAATAGTAATCAAGTTATAAATACATGAAGACCGGTGCGTGTTAACGCTAAACTGATTTTCGTTAATAACTCCTTAACGAAGACGCAGAGGACAATTTCGTAAAGGGAACAGTTACTTGAAATGACCTCGGGAATTATCTCTGTATGTAGAACTTTTAGTACTGTTGTTCAGTTTTTCCGATGTAATTTTTATATCATATTGGGACATATCGCACGGAAAAGCCAATTTCTGTAACATATGTCTTTCTTCCAAATATTCATTCAATTAACATTAATTGATACTACACTCTCCGAAATTTTTATAAAGTTATTGTGTTTTGTGCCCGTGCGAAATCAAGACGGGAATATAGGAATAGGGCAGTAATTGTTGAACAAATTTTTGGTGTTGGACAGTGTAAATCGAATCGGAAACTTGCATCTAGCTGTTCTATTAATCGGGAACTTTTTTCCGTGTAACATTTTGTTTATTTTCTCGTTTCTTTGTTATAATAATTCTTCAATAAGCCTCTTTCCATTTCCCATCAGTTTTAACTCCATAAAGTAATATTTAATACTTCTAAATTGTGAATCTCTAAGATCGGAAACATTCTGCCAGGGGTTGTATTATTTTAATATACTAGAAATTCTAATTTTATTTACAAGCATTCAATAATTCTTCCAAAATAGCTGATCACAATCATATTTGAAATTAACGAGAAATCAAATCTTTGTATATGAAAAAATGTGGCAAACAAAAGTTGTATCGTTAGACGAAGTAAATATAATGCTGAAGAAAAAAATTCTTTTTGAAATCCAATTTTCGAAATTGTACTTTATTTGCACATTGTTATAGAGCATGGAAAGACAAATTCAACGGATATATAAGAATGTATATTTATAATGTACTATAATGGAGAAAACCATGTTTCAAAGATAAACAATTTTCAAGCGCGCTGCGGCATGGGTTCCCATTGTCCGATCGAGCTGAAATTTTGCACATATCATTTCTTCACCAAGTGTCATATTTTAGGGTAGTAAGGCCAAAAAAATCTGCAACCAAATTTTTGGCTCCTGTAGCTAAGGACTACCCTAGTCACTACTCGACTGCTAAGGGTTAACACGAAATTTGAGTGGTAGCCAACGCGTTAACGATTACATGTAAGCCTTATGTAAAATATAGGATAAAAAAATAAGTATTTAAAAATATTGCGAACGACTGTTTCACATTTTATGCTTCGGTCACTTCGACATAAACGAAGTTTCTGTGGCGACGTTACCAGTGATGTAAGCATGCGAGTTTATAGCGGTGACCGTGCATAGAATCTGTCTTCCTCTTTCTAACAGATCAGGTGAGGCACAATGGGCGACTGACACTCGCCTTAAACGTTGTTATTTGTTATTCCACAAAATTGTGTAATTGGTTTAATTCTCGCTTAATTTGCGACTTCTGTAGCTCGTTCGACAGATCTGTTTGATTGCAGTTTTTCTCATACAAATTGTGCCACGTATACGAATAGTTTTTGAAGCTCATTTGAAAGGAGCCTTGCATAATAAAAGTCTATTACATTTTACACAATCGTACTAAACACGAACTGTTTATATCGCTGTTTAAATTACCATTAAGATGAACATAAAATAAGGACTTTGTTAATTATTAAATTTATCGTTAAGGAGGGCATGATAAAATTTTTTTATCATGCACAGTGTACCGAAAAGCATCGGAAAACCAGTTTAATTGCCACATAATACAATTAGTACAGTACGATCATCGCTAACATTTAATATGTTTAGGAAAGTAATTCCTCTTCCACGAGTAATTAATCCATTTTCATATTTTGTAACCGTTAAGCTTCTTTGTTTGCTTCAAGCGCTGTGAACCGGTGCATTAAATGTAATTCTATGCGAGACAAATTGTTAAATCAACTGATTGGTTTTTAAGTGGTTTCACGTCTCTGTGAAATACTCTTACGCGTCTAAATCTAATAACTTTCTGAAGCATGGTAGCTGTCCTACTTAATCATTTCTTAATGCGGTAGCTCTTGTACGCATCCAGATTTCGCCGGAATTCATGAATATTTAAAATCGATACTACGACTTGGAGATTTCGCGATTTCAAAACGTAGCACGCTTTCCTTAAGAAAATCTCAAGATATCTCGAGGGGAAATGAAAGGAAGGAGATCATCTCGCTTGTCTAAAATTATTTTAGTTTTGCCGATTCGAAGAAATTTGGTGTGTTACAAATACGTAGTAATTGAAACTAGATTATCGCGAATGCTATAACAGGGATTAATCGTGTTAGAACTGTAGGCTTCTTAAAACAAATATAGTTTTACGAGGAAAGGTGGCTGCAAATACTAGTAGGTCCACAGCTGACCGACCGCTAAGTCAGTTTACAGCTGACTCAATCGTTCATTCCGGGCTTTCCGCAAACCCGAGTCTTTAATCTTTTTATCTGAAGATCCGCGCTAACGTGAGAATTTCTTGCGCAGCATGGCGGACGCTGAAATATTTTCCGTTATAGGGACGTCACTACATTCGAATATTGATTTCGAGAAATATCCTCTAGCAGTATTACGTAATTATAACGTTCACAACTGTATTTCGTTCAATGAACATAATTTTATAATGTGAAGTTGGAACGCATAACGCGATATTGAAAAAGATTAATAATTTTTCTTTGTTGCAGTCTTCGAAAATATTTTATACAAAGAAATAGCTGCGTTTAACACGATATTGTAATCATGAAGACTGATTGCGAAACAAATGATAGCAGCAGAGACGCGTCAATTGCCTAAAGATAAACATGCCTGAGGAATTTCAATTCCGTGTTTTTATTTCATAATCACTTTTGAATAGTTCTGAAAGATATTTCCGACGCCCACTCTTATACAGAAGAGAGTGGAGGCGACTTAAACGTAGAATAGAGAAAAGCCTAATGATTTCTTTGTAATTAAAATTATAACGAGGTTACACAAATTTTTGTGTTTCGTCAAAAACAGGCGCAACGAAAAAATTCGGAAGGAATATTAAAGGGAGAACACTAGTTGACAGACCGACAAAATTGACTGTACTCTGCGTAAATCGATAGATTAATATTTCATAAATTTATTTCCAAAGTTTCAGACGGGAATTTGAAAAACTAACGGAGATACAACTTATTTGAGCATTTTACGTCACGTTCAATAGTTATTTATACCGGAACTATAAACCCATATTTCTCAGAACCATTTTCCTCAAATTAACCACCTCATTTCTGTCGTTATAAACATAAGTAGTATTTTCAGGTACCGATTTCTAAAAATAATGAATTCTTCGATGCCATATGTTTAATATTATGATAAAATTATATAATTTTCATCAAAATCAATACTTCTTTTTACAAGTAGCAGTCAGTTTGTTTATTTCACAAATTTTTACGTGAGGTTAACTATTTGCTTATTTTCCTAAAGATTAGTTTTGATTTGTTTGGTGCGTATAAACAATCGCTACGATGTACTTGCTAACACATTGAAAACAGGAAAAGAAATGTACTAGAAGCAGAGTCGCCAGATTAAGATTTGTGTCCCCACTCTACCTTTCACTTCTACGACGCTATTCCCCCACACTTCCGCCCCTGCTCGGTCACGTGACGAATCCGGTACTGGCAGAAAGAGAGGCCAACTTTGCCTAGAAGTTTAATTAACTGCAAAATATGAGCAAAGAGTTTGTATCCATTTTCCCATTCGTTTACTTGTTGAGAAATATGTATTTATATACATTGTTGCGACATGTCAGTGTGAAGATTTTTTTTTTCTCCTTTCACGACGATACATTTATACATTTCTCGTTCATTGTTGAAATTTTCTGAATAGACAATAGACATAATTGTCGAAACTTTAAAACCACAAGTAAAAAGTTACCGCGAATCGATATAAATGAATACATAAATTTGTTATCTTAATCCATAAATCGGCAATAATCGTTTAAACAATTGAGGTAAAAATGTACTAGGAATTAAAGTGATATTATTTACAACAGCAGATTCTTTAATTCTCTTATTTGTCTGATTTGTCACCTCTGTCTTATTCTTAGTCACGTTGATATCGGTGAAAATGTGTTAGCTAATTTTTACCGTTTCTTCGTTCTCTTCTTTTTTGCAATCAGTGGAATTTTCATGTTTGCAACTTCGCTATCCAATGCCTGTCAATATTATTTATTAGAATATTTTAAAACAAATGGAAAAAACGCATTCTTTGTTCCCTGCTGTTGTGTTAATTCTACCGTTAACCAGGAAACAGGGTTGATCGTAAGTGTGCATCGAAATTCGTTTCCTGGTTGATAAGTGAACAAAAGTGTTCACACTGTTTTGAACATTCGGAAACGCATGCGAAACGAACAAATGTTTACCAGTTCGCTGCGTTTTGACTGAACTGTTTTGACGAATTGATCGATATAAATGCGGATCCAGCTGATGATTTGCGGTGTAGCGGCGATAAGCGGTTTTTCCATGGTGAGATTGGAAGGTGGACGATAATATTAGGGATACGGAATTGCCAAGGTGTTGCAGCAAAGTCACACACGGGCCTGGTCATATATCGGAGATTAGTCGTACGCGCGTGTAAACATAAGAATCTCGTCATTCATATTAATACACACACCTGGGGCCAAGTTTCTCGGTACGAGTGTTGCCCGCTCCTCGGATCGCATCGGCTCGCTCGGGGATCATTTTACGCAGTTACGTGGACGACACCGCGCTCACAGTGCGCGTACACCAATCCGGCGAATGTTAGCTCCGATCGGCGACACGAAATCGCTCGAAAATCGATCCATTTCGAACGCGACCATTTTCATTTGTGTCTATATGAAGACGCGAACCACGTACGACCTGAAGCAGGCTTGGAAGAAAGCTCGTGCAAAGCCGTACTCCGGTATTTTCCGTCACCTCAACCCGATCATTTCATAAACGTTCGCATATTTTTTTCTATGCTTTTCATTTCGACGCAGCTCTTACGCAAAGTGTGCAATGTAGATACGAAGGTGTTCAACCAACACCTAGCTGGTCGGTTTATTTGCAGTTTAATGTTCGCGCAACGGTCGTTGGGTCGTTTCTAGATCCAGACGAGCACTGCTTATCTTTCCATTCCCAGAAACCACGTTTTCCTTATAAAAAAGACGATAAATTAACGAAAGTAACAAATTCTCTGAAATTGACTTTTTCTTGTAACGACTGACATGTACAAATTAATTCGGCACAGCTTTTAATACTCGATCGTCGTTGAGTAGTAAGTTTATTAAATATTTAAAAAATTTTTAAATATATAATCTAATTTATTAACACTAAACCTACCAGCACACTGGTCAAAATTGACCGGTTCCAGATTTTTTATTTTACAATTATTGAAATTATAAGAGTGATTTCATGCGAAATGGTTGTATAGATATCGTTAATAGAGTACGTTTTACAATAGGAGCCGCACAAAGTCTAAATAAAATCAATCTTGTTATTTTTATAAGGTAAAATGTACCAGTTACTTTTAAGGTTCCATTCAACTAGAACTAGAGGTTCTACATTTGAACCAGAATGTTGCACTAGCTGATTTTTTCATTGTTACATGAAGAAACGACTTGTTTTTACGTCTTCTTCTAAATTTAACAAAATGCAGCATATATATGTACGCTCTCTTACTAGACATCCACTCAATTATAATCTTTTCACGACGCTTTTTCAAAGATTCTCGTATTCGTTTTTCTACCGATTTTCTTAGACCGAATATACTCTTTAAAACAAGAAGTGCATTGTAATATTAAAAATAGAATATACAGTTGCTATTGACAGTTACTTCGGACCGTATTGCTCTATCTGCCTCGAATGTGTCCACAGGGTATTAAAAGATGTATTTGCGTTTATCATATTTTCATTCATAACGAGAACGACGTGCGAGCAAAAATTAATCAAACGAGTGACCTGACGATTATAAACTGTAGGCGTTAAATTTGTTACCTGAAAGCTCTTTTTACCACTTGTCCAAAGCCAAATCAATTTTTTATTTGAATAAAACAATGAATGTAGTTGCCTCGAGGCAAATCGAGGTTAATGCTATAGGCATTAGGATTTGCATAAGCATTTAGAATTTAGGATTTGCAATTCTTCCTACAATTTTTGTCATTTCTAATCTCCTATGGTTCATGGCAATCTTGACCAATCTGAACAAAACATTGCGCACGTACAGCAAGGAGCGAAACCGAATCAATAACCACAAGTTTTGTATAAATCATTATTTATTGCTAGGAATATAGAAGAATAACAAAAAATCATCATAATTATTTTTATCATAGTTAGAAGTAACTTAAGAATTTTTTTTCAATAATTAATGTCTCCTCGTTTAGCAATGACAACAACAATAGATTGACTCGGTTTTGCACCACGTCCAATACTTGGCAATATTTAATATATTATTTATTTTTAATATTTCGTCCACAACCATTGTGCTTGCAATAATGCTTTTGCAATAATCCGGAGATATTTGTTCCCACTGTTCTTGAATTCTATCATACAAATCTGTGATTGAAGTTGGTTGGGAGTCATACGACTCCCGAAGTCGTCTTTTTAGTAAATCCCACAGATTCTCTATGGGGGGTTGAGGTCGGGGCTCTGTGTAGGCCAAACCAGAACAGAAATTTTTTTAGTACTGAGCCAATTTTTTACACTTTTAGCAGTGTGCTTAGGGTCTCGGTCATGCATGAAAATTACTATTTTTTCTTCAAAAGGCATATTTTCAACAGCATCTATGAAATGATCTTGTAAAATATCCTTGTACATGTACTGATTCATGATGCCATTAATTCGGTGCAGTGATCCAACACCAAATGCTGTTAGGCACCCCCAGAACATTAGGAATCCGCTTTCATGCTTTAACGTTTGTTTCACATGTCGTGGTTTAAGCCTTTCATTTTTATGAATCCAGCACCAAGACATGCTATCTGAACAAATTCTGTTAATTTTGGTCTCGTCTGTCCAAATAACCCGTTCCCAGTCAGTAGTTGTCCAGCTTTGATATTTTGTAGCAAATTCCAAACGACGTTTAATTTTTTTTTCGATAACATTGGCTTCTTTATTTTCTTAATGCTTCTAAACTCAGCTCCTTTGAGGGTTCTTCGTGCTGTCCACTGACTTCTTTGTATATTTGTATCTTCTTTTAATAATTTTGCAGCCATAATGGAACTTGAAGCTTCACCAGATGTGACAAACCGTAAATCCTTCGTTCATTTTTGCGGTGATAATATATTTGGCCTTCCTCCAACATTTAATAATATACTTTTACAGTATTTTTTTCTTATTCTCTGCACTGTCGATTGACTAACACTGCAAGTTTTCGCTCTCTTACGCGTTGACAAGCCGTCATTCAAAAGAGAAATGACTTTTTTTTACACAATTTGGAGCAATTGACTTCATATTTCTTCTTACTTCACTTGCGTGCTTTTCCGTTCGTCTGATTGCGAAGAACTGAGTGTCAAGACGTAGACTAATAGTTTGTAAACATACTAAAGTGCTAGATGTAAACATACTACTAGAACATGCCACGTAAACATTTATTGTAGGGACGTAGGGACCGGTGCAAAACCGAGTCAATCTATTTTTGTTGTCATTGCTACACGAGGAGACATTAATTATTGATAAAAAATTCTTAAGTTACTTCTAACTATGATAAAAATAATTATAATGATGATTTTTTGTTATTCTTCTATATTCCTAGCAATAAATAATGATTTAAAAACTTGTGGTTATTGGTTCAGTTTCGCTCCTTACTATAACTCACGTAAATTTACAAAAGCCATTAAATGTTCATTACAAATAAAAAAAAAGTTAAAAATCGTGGTCTTCATTCTCGCTCTTCGTCACTTCTAAAAAAATTCTTTTCATTAGACTGCGGATCTTTATGCAAAATAAAAATTGTCTGCATCGATTGCAAGAAATTGAAGCTTAATTGAATGCTATTTCTTCCCTTAATAATTTTGCTATATTTACTATACTTTGCTAAATTTTGCTATAAATGCATAAAAGACCCGCAGTCTAGTTTTCCTATTACCTAGTAAATTAATCGTTCCAACGCAGGCCTGGCCAACACGCGGCCCGCCGCACAGTGGTCTAAAACGCGAAATTTAGTGACATTTTGCCCAAAAACCAACTGTATCATATAGATATCTGTTGAGTGTTTATTGCTTTCTAAATATCCATCAACCTCGAAAATGAAAATATTAATAAAATTTAATAAAAACCATTACTGTAACAAACAATTAAAGTTGGAAGTTTTGAAGATAGCCTTTCTCATGGAAAAAATTGCTTTTCTTCTTTAAGATGCCCTGACGATCCTATTTAATATTTTCATTCCAATTTCTTTTTAAATTAAAGGTTTATCTTTAAGCTGTAAATTACCATTTGTCAATTGAAAATTAGTATTTGTAATGCATTAAAAATGTTACGCTAAATGTAATGAAGAAAATTTGCAAAATTATCAAGACTTCGCAAGGAATATCTATTGAGTCATAAGAGGTCATAGAATTTGACAAAATGGATAGTTTTCAGCATACTTTCCTCCATGTAATCATGCAAGAATCATTTCCTAGCTCGTCCTATATCAAAAGTTATTATTGTTTAAAGCCGCCCGTGCGGCTGTGCGTATTGGTTCTCGCATCCATCGCCGGGACTCCGTGACGACTAAGAAACACTTTAGACTCTAAACACTTCAAATCTTTATGCTATGCTACAATTTTTTGAGCGTTATATTCTATGTTTTTTCCTGTTTATTTAAATTTTGTTTATTTATGCATTAGTTCAGTATTACCATAGTTTAGTGCAGTGTATATTAATATACAAGGAGAATTACCAATATTCGGAAAAAATGCTATCGATGAATTCGTTTGCCCGATCGACAGTTTCACGCCTACTCCAAACTTATATTGTTGTCATTTATTAAGAATGGAGGCGTTCCGTACAAATCTGAATTTATTATATTTATTATTGTTTACATTTCAGTTTGTGCTTTATACAGGTACCATAGATTGTGAATTTATAAGGATCAGATAAATTTTCTCCGGAGGCTTTGTAAAATTAAGAAACAAATTAAGAAACCGTTCCAAAAAAAATTTGCTAAAAGTTGTTAAATTTGTAAATATGTTTAAAAAATAGTAAAAAAAGCTATTAAATAAACGAAAAGTATACCACATTATACATTATTAAAAAAGATTACACGTTAATATCCTACACCCCAAATTTCATATCGATATCTTGAATAGCTTAGAAGTTATACCAAAATGTCACTAAATTTCGCGTTTTAGACCACTGTGCGCCGGGCGATTTTATATTTCTATTGATACTTTTCTATCTCGTTGTATATGTATACAAAAAATATTAAATAAATGAAGTGTCATTGTTATAATGCGCGAGTGCGACTACAAACTTCAGTTTTATTTGATGTCTTTGATGTAATTGAGTTACAGTGCAACAATGAAATGAAACGAAGTTTTGCGTCATCGTGCAAAATAATTTGCACAACGTGTTGTAAGTGCTTTTGGATCCACATATGTTCGTGAAACATTTTTTTCGAAGATGAAATTTA
Organism: Lasioglossum oenotherae; assembly: GCA_028455765.1. Classification (NCBI taxonomy): domain Eukaryota; kingdom Metazoa; phylum Arthropoda; class Insecta; order Hymenoptera; family Halictidae; genus Lasioglossum; species Lasioglossum oenotherae. Next base: position 6,659,592 of record CM052291.1, on the reverse strand, counting down.
CAAAAATCCAGCTAACAAAAAAGACGTGCAACGTCGAATATAAATTTAGATTCACAAAAATTAAGTGGAAGAAAGGATAAAGAAATATCTCATTAATTAAGACTCGACAGTTAACCCTTCGTGGGTGGGGTGATCTCGCGTCCTTATTCGGGTGGGGCGGTGCACTCGGTGCGCCAGGCTGTTTTGGGTCAGTTTTACTCAGTTTTGACTTTATATCATCAGGTATTCAGACAAATCCATGTAGGTACATTACTAAATATAATTCAGACATTATCAAAAGAACGGTTTTATTGAAAATGAGCACAAAATAACTCTCGATCTTCTCGTTAAAATTCGATCGTTGGCGCACTCATTGCGCCAGCCCCACCCTCGAAGGGTTAATTATACATTGAATCATAGTATAACAATAAAGTTTTATTAATTTTGTATTTGTATTACATTTTTTAAAAGCATGTTTACCTAAAGTGCGGCCCGCTGTAACATTACGCGTCATCAAAGTGGCCCGTGAAACCATTTGGGTTGGCCAGGCCTGTTCTGACGTCTCAGAAAAACGTAAGCCGTTTGGTGTAATTTTGAAAAAAGTGTTTCGTTTTTAAAAGGTGTACGAATACCTTTCCAGCGGCTGTGTAAGTTGTTGTAGTAACAGTAATAACGACAACAACTGCAAGAACAATAGAAGTAAATGATGTAGATTGTAGATAGTGGATAGAACGATGTTCGCGTTAAAGAGTCGAAAAGAGTCTGTTCGCAACGGAGAGCAGACGAGACGATTATTCGCGAGTAGTTCTGAAAAGAAAGACGGTGGGTCAAACGCGGGGGAAGAACCGGCAGAGGTATGCGAAAGGTGACTAATCATCGTCCTTGAACTCTTGTTGCAGCTTCGACGCAGGTGGTACTGACGGTGCAGCAGAAGCCAGTTGCAACGAGCAGCGCGGCGACGACGGCCACAGGGCTACAGGTTGGTCTGGCGGGCGGACAACATCAACGGCCAGTCAGTCTGTCAGCCGGTACTACGATGGTATCACCCTCGCAGCCAGCGACTTCTTTGCACAGGGCGTCCACTGCTCCAGCGGGCGCGCAATGTAATGCACGCATCACAGGCCCTCAACCGGTTGACGTAAGTTACAATTACTTTCAAAAATTAGAACCGCTTCTAAACCTATATTGCTTATTCATCTCACAGACCGAACACATCGCATTATGTTCCCGGTTTCATTATCGGGACTCTTTTCTTTTCCAGATGCAAGGCTACTTAACGCTTTACCTACCGAAAGCCTATCAATAGGATTTTCAATCATTGTTCTGTACCATAAATTTTTTAATGTTTTCGGCGCAACGGTTCGATTGTTTATTACGAATTATAAAGCAACTTTGCTAATTGTCAAACAAAATCAACGTTTCGATCCTAGTTTGGATGTTTTTCAAGATTTATTTGAATCGCGTCTGTAAATTAAATGTGTTATAGTAATTTTGAAAAAAATAGAAATATTGAATTATTGAATGATTGAATGTAAGAAATATTGTTCATAAAGACACACTCACTTGCTTTTGGGAATATAAATTTATAATAAATGTGCGACACGTGTGTTGCGTGCGTCGTACATGCTTGTTGTCAAGATACTGATGTACGAACGTAGTTGAAGCCGATCTAGGTTATATCAATCGATGTAACGCGGTAAATTTGAAAAGTCATAATATGTTCATAAATCCACTCTTACGAATATACCTTGTTGGTAAATCGTTATTAACTTTCCACTTTTATTGGAATCAATTACATACATTTAATTCTATGTGAGAGAACAGTTGATGACAAAAGTAAAGTTCATTGGAAAATTCATCATAGAACATTACTGGTTCAGTAATGTTGCGTAATATTCTTGTATCTTAAGTGTCTCATACCTAAGATTAACGCTGCGATGTTTAATCATATGAATAGTTTCCAATAATAACCTTTGATGTAAATTTTGTTCTTTGTCAATAATTTTGACGTTCTCAAAATCAAATCCATGATCCATTTTAAGTGAATGTTTCGTCAAAGCCGTATGTTGTGGAGGAGGTAAGAAAATATTATGCTTGCGTTCTGTGACCCGAGTTTTTAAATTTCTGAACGTTTGTCCAATGTATACTTGATTACAGCCCAAGCAAGCTATTGAGTATATAATATTGCAACTTTCTAAATGTGGTAGCTTGTCTTTAACAGGTGGAAATAAGGTTTTAAGATAATTTGGAATTCTGAAGATTGTATGAATTCCTACTCTTCGAAAGAACCTTTTTATGTCATTGGAGATATTCTCAACAGTATTTTTCCAATTGATTGGACCAGTTCTTTTAAATCTATCCTCTTTTCGTTTTTCAACCAAAATGGAATGGTATAGTTAAAAAATACGTTCTATGATGATGTTTGACGTAAAGTTTTCTGAGTAACCGTTGTGCTTTAATACATTTTTTATCAACAGCAAATTGTTGGGTCGAAAGTCAGGATCAGAACCAAAAGAAAGCATAGAAATTTTCTTTTATATTACAATTTTAAATTAAAGTATTAGATGACCTGTTGAAGGTTCCATCAAAATGTGTTTAGCCATGAACCACAGATTTTTCAAAATTATAAAACGTTGCCTTATAAAAATGACAAGATGTCATTTATTTAGACTTTGCGAGGTTCTTATTTTAATACGTGCTCTAATAAAGATATTTATTAAATCATTTCTTATGAAAGCACCTTTATAATTTCAATGATTGCAAAATCAAAAATCTAGAACAGGTTGTTTGACTGGTCGTGGTAGGTTTAGTGTTAAAATTGTTTCTTTTGATACAGACAAACTGTTGTGTACATTACATTTTCATCTCGGTTGGATGGACTTTTTTCATTTCACAGAAATCAGATAACTATTGCAGAACTATATTTGCTTCTTTAGTAATGCACCTCTCAAATTATTTTTGCTATAGATTAAGAATATTTTGATTAAATATCTTTCTCTAATACTCATACGATTCTCAGGGTGAAAATTTACCTGTTTTGATCTACTGTAAAACGATCTCTCTCACTGTCGAGCATTGTGAGTTGTATTTCTTTAAAATATAACGTTGCAAATGAACCATAATGTGGTGACTTAAAGTGTAAAACAAAAAATATGTGAAATATTATTTTAGGCTCTTTTTTTTGCAACTATTTCTAAGGAGCTTCTAAGGTGGTTCACAAAAATAAAACAATTTCTATTACAATTATATTACAATACATGATTATAATGATTGAATTGAACATTGAGGCAAACTTTAATATTGTCTGGTCTATAAGATTTAATTTTGAAATATTTTCTTACATCATGAAGGGACTTCCTGGAAATAGATTCGCTTTATATTTCGGATTATTTACAGTTCTCTCAGTTATAAAAATAATGTTTACACTTTTCACACTTTTTCCCTTTTATGTAATTAATGATTCTAACGATTTATTTTGTTACATATTTCAGCACGAAAAAAAACGGCAGCTGGAAACACAGCGCGTTCATACATTCCAGCTTATGCTGGAGAACGAACAAAGTTATGTTGACAAGCTTCGAAACGAACTTGCAAAGACTGCAAGTAATGGTGGTAATGTCAACGCAGGACTACAAGCAGAATTAGCAAATGCCGAAAGGAGAGTACGCACATTACAGGAACAGCTAGCTGCGATTACCACTCATGAACAGGTATGAGTTTGTTGTTTTTATAGAGTGCTTTATCCATTTTTCAAATAAATTTTTAGATTTCTATTCATTCCACTAATGTAGTACACAAATTTTATACTAGTAAATTAGACAATCATGCACATATATACATATTATATATATATGTATATATATATATATATATATATATATATATATAACAGAAATATTATAGTATGACACATTATTTTGTTCATAAAATACGAGATCGTTTTAATGCTTATTCCATTAACATTTATTCTTGCCTTGCTTTTATATCAATATTACGACGATTCAAACGATCCTGTTCAATGTATCAAATATTTGCTCGGCATGATGTTGCTAGAATGTTCATTTTTAAAATAGAAAGCATATAATGATCGGAGCATTATTATTATAATATTTGATTATTGATTTTGTAGTATTGAGAATTTTTTTATCACTATATTAATAGCTAATATTGTTTGATGGTTAATAACAAAAAATGATAGATCGTACGTTGCTTCTGTACATGTCCCTATTTAAGCTGCATAAGTGTAATTTTTATATATATGGTGTGCTTGCATTATATAATTGAAATTTTCAAGTTCAGTCACGTAGGGATGTATTTAAGCTTTTGCTAACTTTATCTAACCAGCTTTTGTTGTGTCTTACAGCTTTGCTCGTTGGTAACAAACACTTCGTGTTCCCCGGGCTATTATCCACCCTTGAGCAGTAGCAGTGGTGATGTACCACCACCTCTACCGTCTCGTAAATCCTTGTCCATGCAAAGCCTATCTCCGCCACCATTGCCTCCTAGACCTCCTCCCACAAATACACACAACATAGCCCAGTTGGAGCTGGAGCGTCATCTGTTGACTCATTTAACGCCCTCAACCACCAGTCATGGCATCCCTAACTCTGTAAGTAGTCTAATCACTAAGTCATTCAATAAGTACTGTATACAAATGCATGGTAAAGACAAACTGTCAAACGATAATAATGTATACATGTACTGCGATTAACTCGTGTTTATCCATTGAACAGTTACATAGTTTTATATGCCTACATTTTCGAAATTATTCCACTACATGTTATTCTTTTAAGCGCAATCGTGTCACTTGACATTTAAGAATTTATTAAAGAGAACTTATTTATTAAAGAGTTCTCATTTATAATAGCTATTACGTGTTCATTATGAAGAATTTCTATTTCGAATAACTGTTATGAAAGTCTGAAAATTTCGGTTCTTCGTAATTCTTCCTAATAATTCATAAACATTCTTCGTAACTGTTTTAATCAGAATCTTTATATAACAGTTTCAAACAGATATTTTCGGAGCCATTTCAAGCCCTGTTGTGTACAGACGTATCAAATCTATACTCAAAGGAAACTACGTTCATTGTTCATTGATGTTTTACTGCTTGAATAATACGTAACATTATTGAGTAATGTCTTTTCGAGTATGATTGTATAATGCATTGATGTATAGTTTTTGTCACTTGTTCGACATGTATGGTTTCTCTATGCACACTTTTAATACTCTATGGAATCTTTCATTATAATAATTTGCATTTACTAGGTATGGTTTATGAAATCTATTGAATGGTTATGTACATATATTGTGTATTTTACTACTCTCTGTCTTGCGTAATGAATGTTTCTAATTATTTCCTTTCTATGCTTATGCCTTGTCGTTGGCGGTGTAATACTTTAGTTATTATATTGAATTTTATTGTAGCTTTCGCAGGGGGCAAATTTGGGTTCCTCAAACTCACTCAATAAACACCAACGAACAAAGTCCAGTCCCGAACAACTAGGAACTACTACAATTTCTCCAGCAGAAGCCAGTAGACGTTTAATAGCATCAGAGTCGATGAATGATCTGTCTCCTCCAAGGCATGTGAGGCATAGCGACATTGATTTAGATGAAATACCTCATATCACTCCTCCAGGAACTCCACCACCTCCGTATCCAGTCGCTAGTCCAGGGAATGATACCTCCAATTCTACTATAAACGATGTGAGTCTTTTATAGGAATTTGATGTGGAAAATTACATGTATTATAGATAATTTAATCATTTTTTAATGCGCAGACGACTTTAAACGAAAGCATTCCTGGCTTACCAACGTTACAACAACCGATCATGTCAATGGAAGATGACGATATGAGTGACCAAGAAGTTGTAAGTTTTCTCCAAAATACTTCATTTTTATTATTTATCTGGTTTGATTTGATATTGATCATTATTTCAGGGACAGTTGGAAGATCATGGCCCATTCAAATCTTTGACACGATTATGGGGACATTACGCGCACCTTGCTGTATTTATTAATTATGTTTTATCGAATAGTGATCCCTCCAGTCTGGTGAGTAGTCCGTTAATCAAAACACAGGTAATATATTTCGAATTATGAATATTAGACTGCAGTATCGAAAACAATTTTTTTTATTACAGTTGTTCTATTTAGTAACAAACCTGTACAAAGATGGCAATGCAAAGGAAATGAGGAAATGGGCATATGAAATTCATTCTAGTTTTTTAGTACCTGGTGCAGTAAGTATTTAGAGATAAATAAACTTTTGAAAGATAGAAGATTTAGAGAATCTTATTTGATTATGAACTTTTTCCATTTAGCCTCTTCGTCTACACAATGTAGACGAAAATGTAGCACACGAAATAGATGATGTTCTTTTAAAAGAATCCGATAAAGAAGAGATATTACGAATGGTATGTATTCCATTATGTGCTTACAAGGGAACATACCGAACTCGGACATGCCGATTTTTATGAAATTTATGTGAGAGGTAGTTCTCGGAAAAATATTTGACACGTATCAATTTTTATCGCAGCGATGAAAAAAATGCAAAGACTTTTATGCTCGCCTGTATATTTGAAGTGACTTATGGTCGTAAGACATTCAAGAATCGATCGAGAAAGAACTGTATAGTTTTCCACATTGTTAATTATCTGGGACCTCTAAAAAGAGCTGATTTTATATGGAAATCATGCGACTTTAATAGTTTTTCCATTGTGAACTGAGAAAGTAGAAAAATTTTAATAAAAAATAATTATTTTAGATCATGTTCACAGTACCGAAATCTAATGAAACATTTTGTAAAACATAAAACTTCTTGTCATCGCGGTGTGGCGGTATTGTTAGCGCACAGCATTTGTACCTTTTCTGACTGTTAAAGAGATAACTAATGATATTATAGTGTAGAATAGCTACCAAAAACATTATAATACTTGATTAAAATATACACCCTCTAGTTGTCGAGATATCTTTAAAAATATGGATAAAAAAGAGTACGTATGAAATATTTTCCAGAAACTACCTATCACATAAATCATAATAGCTATTTATCATGATTATTAAAAATGTCTTTATTTACAGATCTTCTGGAAATCACGAACCCGTGCAAAGGAAGAGCTAAACGAACAACTTGCAGATTTTCAACAAAAAAGAACTGCAGGTTTGGGTACATTATTTGGCCCAAGCGATGCACTATTAGATGAAAGTGCATCAGACAAGGCACGAGAGATAAAAATCATAGAAACATACCTGTTACCTAAGATGGAGCCTTACCTGTAAGATTGTTGATTTAAATCTATTTAATAACAACATCTATTATGTCGTATTGCTGTCTGATGTTACATAGTCGTTTATTTACGGAATGTTTCAGAGAAGATATAGAAAAAGAAAATGTAGATTTGCGACAATTTACAACAGCAGCTGGTCTGGCAACGATATTAACGAAAATTTTCCAAGTGCGAACTGTCGTTCTAGATCGAGTACCTACTTTTGTTGCGAAAGATAAGTCAAACATAAAGGCGCGTTTGCTTACGGGGAAAACAAGGAAAATGACAATCAGAGGGCATCATTTTATAGCTCACCAGTACTTTACTATTACCTACTGTAATCATTGTCAACTTATTATTGGCGGAATCGGACCTCAAGGATATTTATGTAGCGGTACGCAATTTTCACGTATAATATTAAGTTTATTACTAGACTGCGGATCTTTCTCTGCGGATAGGAAAATTGAGTAGACGAAATTCAAAGTTGTTGACAAATTTTCAAAATTGAACATGTCAATATATGATTTCTCCTCTGTTACAATCATTAAGGGAAGAAATAACAATTTAGTTTTTATTTCTTGCAATCAATACAGACAATTTTTATTTTGCATAAAGATCCGTAGTTTATTTATTAGAAAAGAATGTAGCTCTTATTGCGATTGAAATCTTTGATTAAAAATAATATTGAAAAAAATTAATACAAAATAAATAAATGTTTTCCGATACAGATTGTTCTTTGAGTGTACATCGTCAGTGTGTTCGTGTAGTAGAGGAAAATTGTCCAGGTCCACTGGTTAGAAAGGAAAGAGGCAACGATCGTATAAGCAAATTGATGGAACGTATTAGGCCCGAGAGGAAACCTCCATCGTCACATCACCACCATCATTCTCAAAATCATATGTTGCACGGTAAATATACGAGAATATTAGTCCTTATATATCCTTCGTTGATGGGGTTACAATTAATATGACATTGTTTTCCACGGTATATTAATACAAAATATTTTATCATTGCAGTGGATAAACTTAAAAAGAGCGAAGAAGATGCTGGCGCACTGACGGATGGGGAAAACGGTGAGCAAGTTGTTTATTTCAAATTATTTAATCAAATAAAACTAACAATAATATCTAAATTAAATATTTTTCGCCATGAAAATCGTTTTTCATATAAGGTACTTGTGCACAGTTTCAGACTGTTAGCGAATTGTTAGTATACAGGATAATAAAGAAAGGATTTCAAACATTTCTAGTACATAGTACTTGCTAAATGGATGAAAAAGATTATAAACAATTTTTCTCTTCTACTACCGAAACATCACTTTTTCAACCGTGAAATGAATCTTATCTCCTTGTATACTATTTGCATAAAAAATACAATTCCTGTTACTAGCAATAAACTTCAATACTTTCTACATAAAATGTAGAAAAAGCTTTGGCGATTAAAAATACAATTCCTGCGATACGTTTAGTACCATTTTATTCATATAATTTGTGGTATCGGAGAAAGGTTAGATCAGAATGAGCGCATTCAACGACTAATCGTTAATAATTTGAAAATGAAGTTGTTGCAGCAAAATTCTCATTCTTGATTGTCGTCTTAGATTGACTTTTAAAGTCGCGCCTTAAAATATTTGACATACGTAATCGAACACCCTGTTGTATGGTAATTGAATATAATTTTATCATTATCTCCTTTAAGGTTTGAGCACATCATAAAAATTAATGTAGATAAAGGCCAATACTAAGAAAAAGATCGACAGTAAGCAAATGTTGACTTTATTAATACATAGACGCAATAATTGATAAATATACAAGGTGTTATACATAATTGTGAGTGGTGGAATATTGCGTGCGGAATTGAAGCTATTAAAAAAGTGTTTGCACAAAAGTTATTTGGTGTCAAAGGGAAGAATATATAGTATAAATGATTTTTTTTTATGTAGGCTAAAATAATTTTTTGAAACGACGTTCTACATTTTTGTACTTGTAACATCGTAGCAGGTGTCGAAACGAATTCAACGACGTGTTATCCATATAAGGAATATCATAATTTAATGAGATTCGAGTAACATCATAGATCGACATCATGCGACTCTCTACAATGACATTATCGAATTATTAGTTTCTCATCTCCATTCTCCTTCATCCAAAGAAATTCATTTACATCACGTGTCCTTTCGTACCAAATAACTTTTGCAGTAATTGTTTTCGATAGCTTCAATCTCATATGAGATATTTGTCTTAAATATAATGCCTTGTACACAATCGCGGCATAGTTGGGTATATAGTTATTGAGAAATGATCTAAAATAAATTGTAAGTTTTTAACACTTTTAAATGATATTATAGATACTTCAGGTACAAAGTTCTGGTTTATTTTATAACACGATAACGAGTTCAAGTGACTTGTTGAGACATAATCTTTTAAATACAGGGGTATTATTATCAATCTACAGTGATTGTATAGTTGTATATTAAATCGTTATGTAGCATTGGCATACACTCATTGAGCGACGCAAATATAACGTACACGTCATTTTTTCCTCTTATTCGCATTATCCGCTATCGTGAAGCTTACTGGCTTTATTTCGTACGAGTCTTGAAGAACACAAGGCATATCATTACTGAAGTTTTAGTTTAGCTAGAACCTTCTCTGTTTCATTAGAAATCAGTGGTGAAATTTAGTGTCTTTGTGACAAATCTATCTTCAAGTGCATATATTCTTGGTGGCAGAAATTTTGTAATTTCCATATAGAGTTTTTAATAGTGATACTATTTGTGACAGTGCTAAATGGTTGCTTACGACATATATTTCCTTGGTTTCTTTCTAGGCTGATGTATCTGTTAATTAAATAGTATTTGATAATCATCTCAGATAGCGTTCTCAAGAAGACATTACACATTACTAACAGAATATTTTTACTACAATATCGAGTTTATTTTGGTGATTGCAATGAACAGACATTCGACATGTCGAAAATATTCTTTTTGGGGGGAAAAAATAAGAATATTTAGATATGTAATCGATTGTACGCGCTTGATATCAAAGTAGTGAGTGTGGGTGGTTCCTATCGAGCGGTACTGTTATAATAATCACAGCCTGATAAGAAAGTTTCGCAAAACGTTTTGTGTTGGTTGTCTGTAATTTTTTCCTATAGAATATAAGAGAGGGAAAGAGGAAGGAAGGAGGGAAGAGAAGAGAGGAGGAAACCACGTAAACCGGACTAGAATGTCGGTGACGCTGATTTGCGTTTATATATACAGGGCGTGAAATTAATTTAACATCGACAGGAAGATCTTTTGGATCTTTATAAAAGAGCATATTGTGGGAAAATATTAATTTTTCGATTTTGAAATTGTTTGTAGATTCACCTCACGTTGCTTATACATATTTTGCTATTTTAACTGATGTTACAATCGAGACCAAAATGTTTTTACTCAAAGCTTCGTTTCTATAATAATTTAAATTACACTTGATAAATTAAACATTTATATAATTAAAAATTGAACATGATTCAATGAGGGATTTTGCTAAGGTTCTAATTATATCAATTATTTTATAAATGGATTTTCTAAAAAAATCACTTACTGTACAGTGTGTAGCATTCCTATCAAACAAAATGTTGAAGTCTGTCTTAAGTCATTGTTCCATGACGTTCTATGTATGGAAATAAGGATTAATCAAGGGACAAAAATATAATTTCTAATAGTTATATATATTTTAGGAAAGATTGATTTTATATTAGGAGAATTTACATTTTAAATTTCAAGTAATGTTCAAGTTATTTATCAGGAATATTAAATACATAATACTATTAGTAATATGACCACATTGTCATATATTAAATAATGTCAATGAAGAAATTTATTGTTTAGCTTCATCTTTATTTGAATGACGAATAAGACTTAATTTCATCCAAAAGATACTCCCCGAATGTACCACACATATTAAGTTTCTACATTTAGAACCGAGAAATGAAATGTTCTTTAATCATTTTTGAAATTATATGATTTTTTCATTAATTTAAAGTTATAGTGAAATCGGAAAAATATTATATATATATTGAAGTATAACTATTATAGATTGTAACACACATTGTTGATTCAAAATTTATGATATTGTTCTGTCATTGTATAATGTTAGTCATTTCCAGTTTCGAAATATGATACACATCATTTTCGTTTACTAAGCATATCAAAACGAAAAGGTTTTAATTGTTTAAAAAACAAAATTTGTTATACATTTTGCAGAACACAATATGTATACGTATATGTAGTGTATAGTCTATTTGAGTATGTCTTATTTCGGTTTAAATAAATTTGATTTATATAAGAGTGTCAAACATTTACGTTTGTACACAACAAACTAAATTACTATTTTTTAAAAATCTTGGTAGGTACATACTTCGAAGCATTTTATTATTGACGCATAAATATTTATTGATAAAACAAAAATGTTTGGGAATGTTCTTCTCGTGGTGCTTTTATTTCAAAATTTCTATTTTTTAAATAAATTGTTCAGAACCTTCTGGGAATTTGATGGGGACAACTCTGGCAAATAAACAGCAATGATGAATAACTGTATTTTTGTTAGAGTTTTACAACATCTTGTAGCACTTTCATTATTGCAAAGCAACGCTAGCGAGTATTATTCTGTCCTTACGTTAAACAAAGGAGCTTTTACGCCACTTTGAATCCAATACGAACGGAGGATTTTCTTTGCAAGAATACGAATATTGCGAAGGTTGCCGGCGTGAAATCGTTTCTCGCGAAATGACATTATCTGACGTGTTCGATGTCTTCGAAATATGTGAATGTCAACAACTGAAGATTACTTAATCATTAAATTATTGCTCGATATATAACACAATTAAATTCGAAAGCAGCCGCGTTTGTGGAGGGGGGGGGGGGGGAGAAAACTTTATTTACGCAGCGAATTAAGCGTGAGAATAATCTCGGAGCAGCTCCTGCGGAACGCGAGTGCGTTAAGTAATCGATAAACAGGCGAAAATTGAAGTTTGCGGAGCAAGTCGGAGTTGCAAGAAAGGTGGAAGCAGAGAGGTTCCACCCTCTAAGACAGACTTGAACCGCATCAATACCTTGGACGCGAAGATCGTCCCAGATCTGTCCCCTAAGGGGTTAATCTGGAGGGTCTCGAAGATCGGGATCACGCACACCCTGTAGATCACCGTGCACGGTCTTAGGGATACGCACAGACAGACACGCGAGCGTAGTTGTAAAACGAGCGGGGGGCGTTCTGGTGGGGTCTAACCGGAAACCAACGGCAGTCTCCGTGGAAAAGAAGCGTGAGCAGCTTCGAGGGAAATTAGTGTCAGCTCGGTTGTTGCCGCGAGAAGTAGAGAAACCGCCCCGATTATTTCCTCGACAGTGCAGAGAACTGAAAGTTGTGCACATGGTCGAGGTGCAACAGTTGCGCGACCCCTTGGAGGGGGAACCGGACTGCAACCCTTACCCGGCGACCACCAACCCCTCACCCCTGATCGCCGGCTTTGCTAGCTTCAGGTTCTCCTCGGAGAGATACAGGAACAGATTGAATCGCAAGCTGAAGGGTAACGGTAAAGATCGTGCGAATAACTAAATAGTTCACTTCGAACCAATCATCTCCGATAGGTATCCTCCAACTTTCTAACAGCTCAATTATTTTCCATGCAATAAGAGCGTGGTCGGGTATTCATTCGGGTATTCATTTCTTATTTTCTTCTCGTGATTTCTGTGCCGCACTCGTGCATAATGTTTATCAGTTTCTCATAAGATAAAAGAAAACTCGCTTTGCACCTCGGCATCTGAAGAATGTCATTATTGCTGACCAGTGCTTGAAATATTTACCGGTGATTATGAAAGTGTGATCGAGTGAAATATTTTATATTTTATTTTCTATCTTCATAGCTTCGCTATTCGTAAATCCTATAGAATTGTGCGTTTCAACTCAACTTCGTTTGAAAATGTTTTTATGCAAAACATTGTCGCATCACCGATAAAACAATACTTTTCTATCATTACTATGAAATATTAATTGGAAAACTACGCGTCAAGTCTACACTTTTTGTGATTCAGATCTTTCCATTAACAAATCATACTGTTTTCTTATGTCTTGATCGAAAGTTTCTAGAGGATTATAATATAATAATAAAAACATTCATCATGGTGGCGAGATAATGGTTCTAAGTGGTCTAGAATAGAATCGATCGAATCCTAGAACGTTAGAAAACTATATCGATCAAATTAGGTTCGTCGGTGGTGCTAGAGAAAGTTAGCAAAGACAAGGTTACAAAGAAGCCGAAGCTGAAAACGATCAAGCAGAGGACCGTGATCCCTCACACGAGCAGCAAAGGCTCGATCGCCGGAAAAGTATGGGAAACGTTTTCCGCAGTGAGGAAAACCCGCGAACCGAGCGACATCATAGAGACAGCTTTAATCGTCGGTTTGGATCATTTGAATGTGTCATCGTGTTGTGAGAATTTGAACGACAGTGCACTGTATGACGAGACCGATTCATTGAACAAATCAGATGACGCCGTTGCGAAGGAAGTCATTACCGTTCAGAAAGATTCAGGTTTGTCCAAAAAATACTCTCACTGTTCGTCATCAAATTCAAAGTGTCTGTTCATGTTTAATCTGTTCCATTTTATAAAAGCATTTGGGAAAATGCATAGAGCAACAGTTGCATGAATTAAGGATGTTCTGGAGGTACAATGGAAGACAAAAGTACAAGAAATTCTAAATCCATCAATACATGGCAATAAAAGCCATTCATGAGTATATTTTGCATAAAACTTTTGCGAATACTGTACCCTTTGTAGCTATATTCAGTGGTCTACACTTGTCGCGTTTCCATGCTAGTGAGAGACAACACGATAAATTTGATGTTTTGTAACAGTTTATAATTTTTTTGCTCTGTAACTGTTTAGTGAATCCTTATAAATTTTGAACATAATTAATTACATATTTTGTACTACATATACAAAAAAACTGGAGTTTCTAGTTGCGTTTTTTCAAGGTTTAAATAGGATTTGAAGTGGAATTTTATGAATTCTCCATAAGATGACGTGTTAAAATGTGCAAACTTTAAGTTCCTATAATTCTTAAATGGTGCAGTGAATCGAACACAAACTTTGGTAATTGCATTAATTTAGTAAGGATTATATCTTGTCAAATTTTCGAAAATTTTGTTGCGTTTTTATATAAAGCTCCAGAACATCCTTACGTTGGAGTAAATACTGTTTTTTCTACATTATTTACACGTGAAGCTCTAAAGTTCTAAAAACTGTAGACCGAATATACATATACAGCGAGTGTAAAAAATATTCGTACGCCCTTTATATATAAAATAGAATAACTATTTTATGATCGTACCAAACGACCTGATTTTTTATAATCAATTAGAAGCATTGGTTTACGAAATGATTTGTAAAGAAGATTTTCTAAAAGTTATAATTTACAAGGTTACATGGAAAAATTAAAAAGGCATTTTTTAAAACTTTTTTATATGGGTCATGGGAAAATTGTTTAAAATTATGATGTGCTAATGTTCAGTGATGCCTCAAAGTCGTCACTTAAATTCACTGGTGTTACTTTAGATTTATTATGACTAGACTGTGGATCTTTACGCAAAATAAAAAATGTTTGCATTGATTGCAAAACATAGGAGTGAAATAAAAATTTCTTTCTTCTTTTAATTATCTGATTAAGCTGAAAGCAATACGCTGATGCCTTTAAATCTTTTTAATATGTTCACTGCTTTAAATTGTGCTTACCCATTGTTGTCATAAGTGCATAAAATCCGCAGTCTAATTATGATAATATCTATATTGAAGTGACCTAGAAACGACCTTCGGAAGCTTTTGTTTAAATGATGTATAGTTCTCGAATAATTAGTTAAGACATATCTGCACAAATTTAATGAAATTTATGTATTAAAGGGGAAACACAATATTATCGTATCGTTATAAAACAATCTTCTTTAATTAATTATAAATTCCTGTCTCTCGTGTTTACGTACACAGTAGTAAAACGCATGTATTCTGTAAGCAGTAAAATAACACATGGATTCTTTAAATCAAAATTTACCGAATGGCTTCTAAGTTTAAAAATATTAGATTAAATTCGTTTAATTAGTAGTACGTGTTATATCATTGTTTTTGTGTCTTTCATACTGCAAACTGTTTATATGTTGAAAATATAAATTATAATTTCAGTAAATCGTTCTTGGAATTTGTATTCCATCGTATTTAAGATATTAATGTGTAAACGTTCTCGCAAGTATTTTACTGTCTTGTATTCAATTAATATTTACCTTTGAAGTCAGTAACCTGCGCCATCCTCAAACTATTCGCTGCTATTTTCCAACACAGCACGCCATTTTGTAGCAAGAAGATGCGAAGAAGCTATTTTGAACTTAAACCGTGGTAGATTACTTCTAGGAACGCGTAATATAAATTCCAAACATCTGCATTGTAATTGTTACGTAATTGTTGTGTATAGAAATAATTTGCTGGCGGTTAGATCAGGATTAATCCGTCAAAAATGTTTGTAAAACGGACTAATCACCTCTGAGATTCTATTAGGTTGGTGCATATGAAATGTCGGATTTTTAAATGAATATTATTGACAATTTCTGTAAGGCGCCGCAATATTGTTGTATGACTAGTCTCGATTCTGACAGCAAGTTGTCTTGCTATTACACTTGAATTTGTTACCGCTAATCTTTTCAAAGCGCCGTTATTTTATAAGCCATTATTTTATATGGAAATGATCCTCGCGGATCATTTTTTAGGGAAAAATCGGTTTCCCCTCTGGTTCACAAGTTTATACTCGTATAAAAAAATTATACGGATATCATTCAGAATAAATTTCGAAGATTCCTTAACAAAGCTGCGAAGAAGATTTTCGCAAAGGAAAAAGTTAGTTCAAATGACTCAGGAATCAAGCCTTGCAAGGAAATGCTACATTTTCGGGACACCGTGTACAATAGTAACCTCAACATAAAAATAAGTTACTTTCAATTTTGTAAATTAGTCTAAAAATCATCGCAGACGTAACATCTAGTCTTAATAAATTAATATTAACGCTTAGTTGGTATAATGACATTTCAATTAATGCTCAGGATTCGAAACAAAATTAATATTTACAAAATCCAAAAATACAGAAAAGTACGGGAGATATTTTAATTGTGCCGTACGTAAATGTTACGGGTCGTCGAATCGTTAATTAATAAATTAAATAAATAAATTAAATAAAAAAATTACACGAATATCAGAAGAACCCATAGTTAAAGAAAAATCAAAATAAATTTCGAAAATTCACAATTTGGAGGGAAACTTTCTCTCGAAAATATAACTCTGGTAACAGACAATAAGACTATAGAAAAGGTTATGTCAAAAACAATGGCATAACGATATCAGGGAGACAAATATCCACACGAAATAAAAATCCGACATTTCTTGTGCGCCAATTTAGGTAATTATTTAGGTGAATAAATTGCGCGCAGTTTATGTTTTCCTTGAAATTTTCTCGTCTGTATTCGATGACGTAAACTGTCGTTCGTGTATTAAAATTTTGACGAAACACTTCCGAATGCTTGTCATCGCTTCCGTCAAAAGAATTCGTTTCCGGCACAGAGAAAAGTCTAGACCCTGCAGAAGTTTGGAACGGGATCTGCGAAGTTTTAACAAGCCGCTCAATGGAAATTACTCGTGGCGCGTTACCAGACGCGTTCATAAATTCTCGCGCGTCTATAAAAGCCGAACAAGGTGCACGGCATGTCTTCATAAAGTTTATTGGCGAGGTTCTCTGCACCATCGACGTTCCTCCAATACATCTCGTGCAACCGGACCGTTGCAACCGTACAAATACGCGTGAAAGACGAAATTAGATCAGTATTCCGTGGAAATTGCACGCAACTACATATGTAGACGAATTAAACGCCTAATTGACGTGAGTTCATTGCGTACGCTCGTGCGAATTCGCATATCCGACTAACTCACAAAAACCACGATCATACGTATAAATAAAACTAAACAACATCGGGCGAAACAATTCTGTGCAAATGTTAAACTGTAGGTTTAAAATTTCATCTCATTTAAACTAAAGTGAACCTATTTTTCTTTCATTTTATTATTTACGTTTGAGAGAGAATTCATTAATACTTCATTAATACAAATGATCTTCATTAATACAAAATGTTAATCAAGCTTTGTTACTCATCAATAGACTGCGGATTTTATTTATAACGAAAATTGATAGATCAAATGCAAGACAGCAAAACATTTAAAGGCTTTCAAACCACTTTTGTACCGTTTTAAACCGAATACATATCATTATTAAAAGAAGGAACAAATGTTTATGTAGCTTCTTTGTCTTATTTTACATAGAAATCCGCAGGCAGATGATATTCTCATTTCATTGCGCACTTAATACCTTATAAAGTATGTTAATAATACACTAATACTTCACTTCTAGTTAAAATGTGCTGGTCTAGTACGTGTATACAGGGTGTCTAAAAATTGTTGTACTTGAAAAGGGTGATTCCCAAGATTATTTGAAGTAACTTTTTCTTTGGGAAAATGTTCTCCACGGTTTCGTTTAGGAGTTATTAACACTAAGCCTACCATCGCCGGTCAAATGACCGGTCTCGCATTTTTAATTTTACAATTATTGAAATTATGACGTTGCTTACATGGAAAATGATTCGATAAATTTGATAAATTTCCTTATCCAAGCGCATATTGCAATAAAAATTGCACGAAATCTAAATAAATAGAGCCTTGTCATTTTTATCAGCTAAAACATTTTTCAATCGCTTTCAGTGCTCGATAGTTTTAGTGTTAACGAAATACATGGACAAATCAGAGTGCGGTTACAGCGAGCGGAATCTGCGTTTTTCGTTAATAACTCCATAACAAAGCTGCGGAGAACATTTTTGCAATGGAAAAAGTTAGTTCAAATGACGTCAGGAATCAACGCTTGCAAGGAAATGCACCATTTTCGGGACACCGTGTACAGTAGTCACCTCAACATAAAAATAAGTTACTTTCAATTTTGTAAATTGGTCTAAAAATCATCGCAGACGTAACGTCTAGTCTTAATAAATTAATATTAACGCTTAGTTGGTATAATGACATTTCAATTAATGCTCAGGATTTGAAACAGATTTAATATTTACAAAATCCAAAAGTACAGAAAAGTACGGGAGATATTTGAATTGTGTCGTATGCAAATGTTACGGGTCGTCAAAGAGCCAACAATATCAACGGAAGGTTAATTAGTAAATTAATGAATTAATTATACGAAGAGAAAGGTTTGCTAGAAATTTGTAGCAAAATTTGAAAATTTGTAAAGTTTCATTGAAGAAGTACATGGCGGGTATGCATTTCATTTGTCGATCATGTTCGACGAATGATCTACGTGGCTACCGAAACCGTACGATACAATATACAAGTACGTACACGTTGGAATAGGTGGAAGGAAAATAAAAGAGTGATCTCGCGCGGCACGAGCGCAGACGGCAACGACAACCACGACGAAGAAAACGAGAAGGAGGGGCCCAGAAAACGGTTTCCGGCCTCCGTGACACGCGCCTATATCGCCCTATCTAAAAATACACGAGACTTAAGCTTTTCCTTCGCTGCACCCCTGCAGCATACCAACCCCTGCAGATCTATAACTATCTGTCTGCTTACGGGGTTCAAGAGCATCGAGTTTTTTAACCATGATATTTTTAGGCGACATCGTAACTTTATTGCACATCCATTTATCGTGGCGCTCAACACTAGCACGACTGGACAGGTCAAAGAGACTGATTCGCGCGATTTAATGGGAACTTAACGGTTTCTTTTTTTAGTATTAAATTACGAATGCTTTCAGCGCAAAGGTTCGATCATTTGTTACTTCATTTACAAAGCAATTGCGCTTTGCGCCGAAAGCATTGGCATCTAATTTAATATTAACAATAAATACGATATCGATATAAGGATATAATTTTCTTTTTGTAAACCTAGAGTTCTCAGGAAGTAGACAAAATTTTTGTTAGGTAGTTTCACGTAAAGTAGAAGTACAGTACGATACTGTACAGAAGGCTTAGGGCACTCGTATTACACCAGACATTTTTATCGGTTCAGGAGCGTGCACACAGTTATGGTGAGCATGTACGTAAAAACTTTTACATATATAATACTAAATGTTTTTTTGCCGTAGTTGCAGCGTGGACGCTTTTCACGTACAGCGTTCGTATAATTTATTAATAACCTCGATCGGAATTTTTTGCTATTCTGGTCGTGACACCTCAAACAGTTGATCTGCATTTTTTGGCTGATTTCTGTTCGTGCTCTATCCAAAAAATCTCGCATATATCCAATAATATTTAAATTTAAATCGGAACTGTGAGGTGACCAGCTCGTAACTCTTTTACAACATTTTGTAATAAATACGGAAACCCGTGTTTTTTATAGACCAGGGAAGGCATCTCTGCTAATTAATCATTACACATCTATTTTAAAGGGAGTATTATGTAATGTCAGTGTTCAAGCAGTGGATGGAATTAAAAATGTTGACATGTTCGCTACCACCGTCACAAATATGTGATAGCCATCATCTGACAGTTCAGTTAGAAATAGTAAAATTCATTTTATGCACTTTGTTGTTTAAAGTTATAGTAAAATGCACAATTTTTCAGAGAATCTGTGACTTTCTTCTGCTAAACTGTTATGATATATAATAATTCAAAATTGGGTACGTTGCATTTAATAAAACTTTGAACAAGGAAGGTAAGCAACGAAACAAATGCTGGTAGCGAACGTGTTAATAAACGACAATCGATCAATTAATGAGAAACTTTCAAACAAACGCTCCTTCGCGCACACTCATTTCTTTATTTCACACAAGCAAATTCACTTCGTACATTTTTGTCTCTCACTCATTATGTTTCTTTCACATTCTCACCACACATATTCACAGTTAGTACCATTCAGTTTAGTTAAGGGTGGTCTGGGAGGAACCAATTCTATCGGGAGGGATGGCAACCGCAAATTACTGAAATTACAGATTAATAATTAACAGTAGATAGACACATTACGGTACACGGTGCTTGCTATTAACAGTATCGTACGACTACAGTATCGCCGTGCATTATGTAGTAATTTAAAAACAGCACCTTTCAAAATATCTTTTTATTGCATTCCTGAAAAATCAAGTGCGTGTGAAATTGAAGTGAAAATTTAAAATTGTAGCTTAATTGTCATGTGCTAGAAAGTCAGTGATTACTAGACTGAGGATCTTTATGCAAAATAAAAATACTCTGCATTTATTGTGAGAAGCAGGAATAAAATAAAAATTTATTTCATCCCTTAATGACTTCGTTAGATTAAAAACAACATTACGGTATTCCGAAATTTTTCTAATCTATTGCTGTTTTATATTTCGCTCGACCAATTTCTTCTCATAAATGCAATTTCCAATAACGTAACTTTCTTCACGTGAATTATAAAATCGGTGGTGGTCACAAGCGAGCGACGCTGGGAGCGAATTAATATTACAACTAACGTCGTGTACGGCGCATATTTCTGATGGCACGTGCACGTAGAGAATTTCACGGTTACATATTACCGATTTTAAATGGATATTGACGTAATAAATCGGGTTTGATTTGGATGTTTGTCTAACGGGAGATTAATGTAGCAATCCTATCCGCGCGCACTGTCATGATCTGCTTTTACCACGAGCCGCATTCCTTACCTGATAAGCCTCCGCATAAGGCTGGATACTTGGAGAAATGCCAGACAGTGTGGCCCGTGCTAATGCGAAGCCCGTGGGCATTGAACAGACAACTTAAATTGAAATGTTCGTTTGAAATTCTCGTTATCACGTTGGCGTGATAACGTCGTCGTAATCGTCATTCATAGTCTTCAAACGAAGCCACACGGTCTGATATTTCTGGTCTTACGTGCTTTATAGATTAGATAACTGGGTCGTATCCGACTCGTTTGTAAAATCTCGCACGAACGGTTTTCGCAGTTACTTTTCACTGTTTGGGCATCGTTTTAATCTATTGTCCCTGTACTATACTGCGTCTTGTACAATAAATTCCCTTGAATTAGAAGTACAGTACAGCATTGATGTAAGAAAAACCCTCGGGTCCGTGCTATCTCTTAGATCCTGTAGTTCGACTATTTCTTTCCGATCTACTCGTCCGCGCAAAAATATAGTGATCCTCACATCTCCTAAACCTAATAGTTAACGAGATATTATCGAAATAATTTTCCATATGTACTCACCATATTCTGGTCGAGGGACATCGACATATACAACTTGTATGAATCATTTCTGTGTATAAATTCTTCCAAATACGATCATGTGTATTAATATAGTATAATAAACATGGAAACATGTTTAAGGAATTATTGAATAAGTGAAATTTCTGTACTCTGCATCAACTTTCTTGTTTCTTTCTGTATTTATTTCGAAAATTCAGAATCTATATATATATATATATATACAAGGCGAAATTGTCACGATACGAATCAGCAAATAAAATAGTTCGGTACAGTAACAACGTCTTGGTATAAGAAAACCGTCAATAAAACCACTAAATACAGTTCAAATTGTATCGTGTTTAGTGTCATTTTAATCAGAAAAATGCCACAAATAAGTTGGCGAAGGTTCCATAAAAAGATAATGAAAAATAAAGAAGCTTTGTAATTGTGGATTAGTAGTGGTTCACACTGATATACCCCACCCTTTATTGAATTATGCGGCATGTTCACACTTTATATTACATACTCTGCGACCAAGGTAGCTCAAGTCCTTGGCTTCTCGCAGGCTATGCCCCGCAGTGGAGGGGATATTCGTTTTTCGTAGATCCTACGCTGTTTCCGTTTTCTTAGATAAAGACTTTACTGTAGCAGGATCCAATCAATTACTTCTATACAACTACGGCAATCTAAACAGTTTTAAGGTGTAATACATTCCGAGTCTGACTTGTTCTGAACAACTTAGTGTTCGAAAATGTACAGGACTCTCGTGCTCTTCTTGGTGTGTTCCCATTCAAGTTCTCGCGACAGGATATAACATTCGTAAGCTGAAAGTATTGCAAACGGAGAGGAACAACTTTCTGTAAAGTAAATTAGAGTGAAAAAACACAAAAGTGAGAATGTTGGAGAACAAAAACTTTCTGGACGAACGTAATTTAGTGTAATGTCGTATAATTTCATTAACAATGAATAAGGTTAATACACGCGCACTAAAAGATGAAATTGCCGTCGAGCGGTAAAGTAGAAAAAATATTCATGCAAACGATGCGACGGTGAATTGAGTTTTACGCTAGCAATTACTCAAATGTGCGTTAGAGCGGCGTGCGTATTAATGAGCGTAATTAATGAACGCGTTTCTCGTTTGTTTCATGTTTTCAGGAGAACTTCGCGGGGGCGGCGTAGCCGGAAACGCGCGTAGTAGCAGCGAAAGAGGACGCACTTCCGCTTACAGCGGTGCCTCCGATCACGCTGATAGCATGGACAATCCTTCCTCGCGAGAAGATATTTCAGAAATGTATGTTCTCTGCATTATTTATCTTGCAAAACACACAAAGTCACCCTCGGAAACTGTGTTGTAACACGCCCGTTGTGGTTCACGTCACTCTGCATTTACGAACGATATATGCACGTCGGCTTGGACTTGTGAATTGTTTTAATCGTTTTCATTTTTGTTCGTTTAAGTAATCATTACCGTTTAACCCTCGGACAACGGACTATTTTTATAGCTATACGGTTAGGAACAAAACTGATCACACACACTTTAAATCAGATTAACTTTTTTACGAATGGACCAAACGACTTCAATTTCTCTGTAAGGCTAGAAGAATTAGTTTAGTAAATGACGTCCAAAAAATACGTTGCACAAATGCATTTGGTCGGAATTGTGAAAAACAATAGTAAAAATTGATTTTTACGACTTTTTTTGCTGGGCCAACAACGAAAATTTAAAAGATGCCATTACAGCCATTACCTCCATTACATCCATTACTCCATTACAGCGCCATCTGTGAACCAAAGTGCAAAAACTCCTAGATCAAATTTGTGTATTTTTTCTGGAGAATCGAAATCTGCAAAGGAAAATGGGGGTTTCTGTTTAAGTTTTTTATCTTCCCCCACCCGCACCCCCAGGGGGTTAATTAAAGTTCTGATTACTTTAAACTTCCTCTAAGAGCTTTCTTTTTGACACTATTGCCAATAAACTATTCCAGACGCGTGGAACAGGCTCTTTCATAGAAAAAAAGATTATTCATGTTTTTGTATCACCCCTTTTTAACAAGTATGCTTAGGGATATGGTAAACCAAGTCACCCACGAGAGACTCAAGAAACTCGCTACATTCGTTTCACCACGGATATATAGACACTCCACTCGTATTGTACTTTCATCCATAGTTTCGTACAGTTTTCATTGTTCTGATTGCAGTCGTTAATCTTTACGTTTACGTTGTACATAAATATAAATTTACGCTTAATTAATTACGATTACATAGGGTGCAGCAAAATATTTCCAGTAAGCCAAAGACGTCGAACATAAACAGGTCTGAAAGTTACAAAGAGCGGATACATCACAAGGTAAGAATCCAAATTTTATATCGTTACCAATTTTTATTAAACTTCCATGACACGTATACATTGTTTGAGTTTCTTGAGACTGTATTTATAAATTATTTTTCGAAAACACGACCAAATGATATCTTGTTCAAAATACAATTTGTCTTTGTTCTCGTTCGCTAGACTGCATTTCTAAATGAACATGTGACTTTTCGTTGCAGCGACAGCTACGGGAAAAACGGAAGACCAGTGATCCGAATCTTTCCAAAACAAAGTAAGTACCTTTTCTTTGAATTACCTAATATTTGAATAGTAGTTTGGTTAACAAATATTTTTGGGAAAAGTATACTCGTACACGGTTGGCGACGAACTAGAACCAAATTTCTATTACTACACCTAGAAATTTGAGTTGTTTCAAAATATTAATTACCGCGTTACATACGTGCAAATTATTAAATTATTTGAGAATTAATTACTGCAACTGAAGCAATATCCAGTATAAAGAAGGAAACTGCTGCCTCAATGTAAATCACAGAATAACGTCAATGTCAATTAGTTTACATTCTGTATTGTTTGAATATTATACGTGTCCATCAGGCGAAAATAAGCGATAAGTAGCGATAAATTACAGAGTTGGTTAAATACAACTTTAAAGCCAAACTTCAGCAATTACTATTTCGTTTTACGCAACAGTGTAATCCGATGCAAACATTCTCATTTCGCTCTCTAATATCTCTATAAGGAGGACCCAACAGTAATTAGGGAACTTTGGTGTTGGACAGTGTTATTGTGAACCTAAGATTATTTCGCTCTATTATCAGAATAATTTATAGCAAATTTCACAATCAATTACGTCCTAACACGTGCGCTGCCGAAACTAAACTAAATGCATCTACAGTAGTAAGAACACGACTTTTCTAAATATGAACAAACGCCATAGGAGGTGTTCCGCGATGCAGATAAGAATGACAACAGTAAACACGCTAGTTCGGGCTATGAACCTGTCATTATTTCGGCCACTGTAAATTCTTCCAAATACGACCAGGTGTATTACTGTAATATAAACATGGAAAATAGCAATAGCATATAATGTAAATACATACAATACTGAAAATTTAGGAACAGAAAATTGAATCTTTTTATCGTGCAAAATTATTTATATAATTGTAATAGTATAAAGTTTCGTTATTTTAGAAGGTAGCTAGTCAATTTTCAGAAATATGCTTGTTCGTTGTACAGGTTGGCGACGCATAAGCCCGCATAGTTTCTTAGTAAAAACATCAGAACGATGAAATTGCATGTATACATAACTTTACTGGCAGCCTTGAAGCATCATCATTTGGTGTTTTGCTTTTCCGACACCGGCTGGAGATGTGTGAATAAATCCAGGATGTAACTTAAAAGTTCTAGGGCAATGTAACTGGATAAACAAATAGTATTAATACGTACGCAGTCGCGATCGGTTCCGGTTGCACGTGTCCGTCTCAGTAGTAAATAAAAACCAGTCCTTCGCGGTTCGTTTCTGCTCAAATGTTGAATCAAACTGTTATAGATGTTAACAAATGTATTTCAAATGGAAAAAGGGAGTGGAATATTCTTCGAGACCAATGTCGTCGTGGATGTGATCAAGGTAAACCAAATTTGTACATACGGCGGAAAGTTTCAAACTGATTTAGCTTGTAACTGCCTGGGCAAGGTCCCAGATGTTCCATGAAATTAACGAAAGGTAGTTGAGTGTGTACGTGGTATATCCAAAACTTAGCGCGAATCCACTTATCTTTACATACAGACATTGAGTTCACAGTTATTCGTTTATAATTATCAATATAATTATTACAATCTATTATAATTAACTATATTATTATTATATATATCTATTATTTATGATTATTTATAATCTATTATAATTCATTATTTAAAATAGATTATTTATAATCTAAAAATAGATTATTCATAATATATTATAATTAATTATTTTTGAACTTAAATATAGCTCGATATTGAAATACGGCTTCAATGATTGATTCGGCCATGCTTTCTAACGATAATGCAAAAGCAACAAATTTCCCTGAAAAGCGAGCTTCTACATTTGTTTTCTTTTAATGATTATTTATAATCAATATTACAATTCATTATTTATGATTATTTATAATCAATATTACAATTCATTATTTATGATTATTTATGATCAATATCACGATTCATTGTTTATGATTATTTATAATCATTATTACGATTCATTATTTATGATTATTTATAATCAATGTTACAATTCATTATTTACGAACTGAAATATAGCCCGATATTGAAATACGGTTTCAATAATTGATTCGGTCAGTTTCTAACGATAATGCAAAAGCAACAAATTTCGCTGAAAAGCGAGCTTCTACATTTGTTTTCTTTTTCCGCTATTCTAGGCATTCTGTCAATGATTGTAGTTTGTTTACTGTTGTCCGGGGTATATCCTTCCGAACATTTCGCAAAACGTTCCAGATTTCATTTTTAGACTTCGGACAGTATTCTCTAAAGTTCCTGCCCAAGCGATCGTAAAATAACCGTGTGATTTATACATAACATACGGTGGTATTCCAACGAGTGAAGTATTAAAAAAAAATAATAAATACTCGTACAACATTCTACGGCAGTGGTTCATAAACTTATGTAGTCCAGGGCCCCCACTTGAATAACATTTTTTTTGCGGAGCCCATCCCAACCCTAAGCATTTTACGTAGATCTTGAGACTTAATTTGAAACACGGAAGTGTGAAAACATGAAACATTTTGAACATGAACATGATTTGAATGACTTTTTTTTTCTTTTAGCAAAAATATCTGTTGATGTTAAAATTCAAAATTTTTTCGCGGACCCCCGGTAAAGGCTACGCGGACCACAGTTTAAGAACCGCTGTTCCGAGGGATTAAGTTGCGTCTATCCCACGGTCATCCCTCGTGTCAACTTGGTACACTTTTCATTAATTTCTATTTTGTTTTATTAGTTGCAAACGAAGCACAGTGTTCGATGCCTTATGGAAAACGGGAAGAAATTTGTATCTTCTAAACTAATTCGTTCTCGACCTAGAACCTTACTTTCTTCAACAGAATAGAAAGATTAGTGATAATCGATCGGTGATAAAAAATATATATAATTTCGTTAAAAGAATCAGGCTGACCTTAATTTTTGCGCGACTGTGATAATTTCGTAAAAAATGATCGCACGACAACAAATATAGCGCGCGAAAAACTGAAGACGCCTCTTTTCTCGAAAATGCTATATATACATTTAAACGTTCATGAAAACTTTGAAAATTTCTTTCGGTCACTGAAACCACCATAGATTTAAAGATCGAATCTTCCTCTTTACGACGACACCTAAAAAATCGATGTACTATTTGTTCTCACCGCTTTATTGAGCTTTGAATTGGAGGTGTATCGCCATCTTTACAGTAGTAAATACAAGTTACATCATTAGGGCATCACCAAACTTGTCTCTTGTTTCGTTTTCATACAACTGCGAAAAAAAATCGTTCATCAATTTTCAAGGTGTCATTGCAAAGAAGGGGCTTCAAGCTTTAACTCTTTTAAATTTTTCGAGGACGTTTGATTTTGCTGGGTGTGAAATGTAGTATTTGAATGCTTTTTGGATCCACTCTAGTGTTCACATACGACTCCACATACCGAACCGAATTTTGTAGGGAAAATGTGTCTTTATTTCTCCACCTGCCAAATTATGTAAAAATGAATACAGCTTCGCGAAAATAGATGCTTCAAGCTTCACAATGAGTCCTATCTTACGCGTGTCCTATCTGTTTTCACGAAATGATCACGATTGATCATTTCATCAAAAATTTCATCAACAATTGTTCGCGAATTCGAAATGTAGTATTTGAATGCTTTTTGGATCCACTGCAGTGTTCCGAGTCCGAATACCGAACCGCATTTTATAGAGAAAATGGGATTTCGTTCCATCTGCTTCGCGAAGATAGAGGCTTCAAGCTTCAAAATGAATCCAAGCTCGTGTATGTCCTATCTGTTTTCACGAAATGATCACGATCGAAATAACAACCATTTTTCGGATTCACTGTACTGTTGCAAGTCCGAATCCCGAACCGAAGCCGTAGCTATCGGAAAGAAAAACGAAAATCACACGAGTCGGTTCGATCATTTTATTTGGACACGGGTGTTAGCAATGAACGAGGAAAGACTAGCCGCGCCGCACCGATTCCGGCTTCAATTCCGAAACTACACTCGGAACACGTCTATTCCCGGCTTTTACTCGACCCTGGAATTTTTCCGGCACATCGTGTATAGATTTTTGGCAGAGTTCTCCGGCTGGTCTTCAACCCGGCAACTTTTCGTTTCTTCGACGGTCTAGATCGCCGTGTTTCCCACGTGCGAACGGCGCAGACTCGATTCTGTCTCTTCCTCTGGCCGAAGGTGTCTTTGCCAGGCCAGGAGGCCTTCAGTCTGACGTTAAACGTTCAATTCCGCGGATGGCTATTGCGCTGCTTCGACGGTACCGTACACCCACGCGTTCGCCCGTATCGTTTACTCGCAACGGCAGAGTTTCGATCGGCATCGACGCGTTCCGCGATTTCCGCCGGACCGCCGCCGCCGCCACCGCCGCGGCCATCAAAGTCCTATACCGTTGATCCTGTCCCTAGTGAAAAAGGATATCGACCGACGGAAACATCGAACGGACCTGTAGAATCGTTCGGTCGGTCGCGTGTTCGACAAGCAATTATTGATTCAACGAATTAACGATTGTTCTTTCGTTGGTGTTTTCTTACTTTCTTTTTTTTTTTTTTTTAAATACGTTCATTGTCGCGACGCTCCACAGTGCTCGTTACGGTTGACCAATTCTCCATGCACGTTGAATTGTTCCAAATACTGTGATCATCGACTTGCTTTTTGTTCTGGAAGTTCTGGAAGATACGAGATCCCCCATAGTTGTTCCATGATATTTTTTAATGATTCTTTGTGCTCGGTTGCGTCGAAATAATTGTGTCAAGTTCCGAAAGACAAACTCGCTGAAGCTCAATTAGGAATGATTTCCTATGCACGCTACGACCTCCTATAAATGTAATTCAGATACTTTATTCTTAATACAAATAGGCTAAGTATTACCCGTAGAACTATCAAGTCCAGTCGGGTATTTTGTTGAGTAAACACGGCAATTGTTTAGCGGAAATGATCAAATGAACTTATCATCAATTTACACGTGATGTAATTGTTAAAATCAGATTTACGCTATCATTAGGCATTATTAGAAATTTATTAATTTCTTCATTCGAGCACACATTGTTATAAAAGTAAACTAACGGTACTTGTGTTGACGCTACAACCGTACAACCGGTTTCACATTTTTTTTTGTTCTATAATTATTGAAGTCACATTTACGATTTTCATTAGGCGTTATTAAATAAATTTCTTCATTCGAGCACACATTGCTATAAAAATAAATTAACGGTTCTTGCGTTGACGCTAACCATACTACGACCGGTTTCATATTTTTTTATTTTATAATAATTAAAATCACATTTACGCTTTCATTAGGCATTATTAAATAATTTTATTCGTTCGAGCACACATTGCTATAAAAATAAATTAACGGTTCTTGCGTTGACGCTAACCATACTACGACCGGTTTCATATTTTTTATTTTATAATAATTAAAATTACAAGTGTTACAGTAGGTATTATTAAATAAATTTCGTCATTCAAGCAGACATTCTCCTAAAACAAGCGAGAAATTGAAATGGATTAATTCTTGTAATTTTTGTAGAAGAAAGTATACCAGTCACATTTGGTGGTCGGTACAGTTAGTGTTAATGAAAGTTTTAAATCTTCGTCGCGCGACGGTTCGCACTGGTTTGTTACGAGGCAAGACGGCTCTGTACTCACTTTGATTTCTTTGGGTAAATATAAATTCATAGTGACAAATGATTGAAACCGAGGTAAGACGAGAACGCTATCAAACGCAATGCAAATCGATTATACTTATAAACATAAATATTACAAAGAAAGCCACGTGCAAAAATAACTGTCTTGGTATTTTACGGTAAACAGGTTAATTGTACTTACGTGAGCGTCGAGATTCGATAAGCTGTTAGACCAACAGGTCGATTGAAGTATATCTGACAGGTGTTCGAATTTCAGAATGAGAATTGTATTTATAATGACATTGCGTCTGGAGTGTGGGCCACGTTAATGGGATCCGGTAAATATCCTCGATATTTATGGGTATCCGAAAATGCTTTTTAGAACATTGAAGATTATTCTGTTTATCACATATGTATGTTATACAAAATGAACTAGTAAATACAAAACATTATTTAGAACGTGCCATCTATTTTTTCATGCTTAAATACTACAGAGGCTGAAAAATAAACTTATCTACAGTCAATGTGAAAAGTATTCGTACACTCTTTAGAAACGAATAACTTTTTTTTAAATTGCACCAAGTGGCTTAAACTCTTTGAGATGTTAAAAGGATTAGTTAACTATAGCAACTTTTAAGAAAAATATTTTCACATTAGCTAGCGAGCCAGTGCTTTTTACGTATCTGCTCCATTTCTATACTACCTAACCCTTACAATATTACATAAAGTTCTATTACATCATTACATGCAAATCTGTTTGACATAAATTCAGCGAATAGGCTTCGAGACTTTAATTCACACGTCTTTTGTGGGCTGTCACAAAATAAGATCTGCTACCTATTATTATGCAATCGAATCACTGCCTACTGTTTACAGTCCAGTAAGGCTGGTTGTACACTTTATGCAATACACGTGTGTGTGTGTATCTCTCTCTCTCTCTCTCTTTCTCCATCTCTCTCTCTCTAGTTTTCCATCTAATATCTACGTATAATCTAGGTGCACGGTAGTGCACCAGCCAAGTTCCTCGCACTACCTCCTTTTACACGAAACAACTTAGCCGTGTTTTAGAAGCTTATAACTAATTTCGTACACTTGTTAAATGTGTATGCTATCATGTCTCAATATTGACAAAACATTAATCTTCCAACATTAGTAGATTTCGAGATATAGGGCCTCAAAAATCGCTAAATTTGTCACTGACTGACTGACTGATGACTGACTGACTGACAGATCATCAAAACCTTTTGGGTACTTCCCATTGACCTACAAACTTGAAATTTGGTACATAGGTCCACCATCACAAACATTCAAAGGAATAATTATCAAAGTTTGAAATTTTACACCTTAAAGGGGTTGTATTTAAAAAAAAACATTACGAAATAGATTATGTATGGAGAAAATGAAATATGCCGCTTTTCCCATAAGGAACCGTGTAAATTCCGGAAAGAATCATCTGCTCTCTTCAAATGTCCGTATAGCGCCATTCTAGGTAGTGGCAAAAAGCTCAAACTGGTAGATTACGATAAGGTAGATAATGACACTAAAATTATAACAAAAAAAATCTAGGTAAAGTTGGGTCCTAATTCGCCGGCAGAGTGTCAATCTTTGATACTTACTTGATATTTGATGCAAAACAAAAATTGATGAAATCCCAAGAAAAACATCCTGTAAACAGGAGCCAAGTTCCTATGGCCGTAAAAAGTTGTGAGATCAAACAAAATACGGCCAAGTTCGTTGATTTAGAAATACCTCTTGCAAAACTGAAAAAAGCGTTTGTAAAAATTAGTTTAAAAGAACGCTATTTAATTTTTAATGAGTTACATGATGGGCTAAATTAGTCAAACTTGGCCGCTACCTAACACCTTTTATGGCCATTGGTTTAAAAAGTAACGGCCAAGTTTAAATAATTTACCACTCCATGTAATTCATTAAAAATTAAATAGCGTTCTTTTAAACTAATTTTTACAAACGCTTTTTTCAGTATTGCAAGAGGTATTTCTAAACTAACGGACTTGGCCGTATTTTGTTTGATCTCACAACTTTTTACGGCCATAGGAACTTGGCTCCTGTTTACAGGTTGTTTTTGTTGGGATCACGGTCTACTGCAAACAAATCGACAATTTGATGGGCACCAATATGTATACATACAGTGGGTGTACGAAGTATTCGTGTACACCTTTTAAAAACTAATAACTTTTTTATAATTGTACCAAACGACCTGATTGTTTATAATCAATTAGAAGCATTGGTTTACGAAATGCAACGATATACTAAAACAATTTTCCAAAACTTATAATTTACGAAGTTACATGCAAAAATAAAAAAGGGACTTTTTAAAACTTTTTGATCTACAAAACATATATTTAAAATTTTCATCGAGTGCCCAAATAAAAAAGTTTAAAAAATACCTTTTTTATTTTTGCACGTAACCTTGTAAATTATAAGTTTTGGAAAATCTTTTTTGCACATCATTTCGTAAACCAATGCTTCTAATTAATTATAAAAAATCAGGCCGTTTGGTACAATCATAAAGAAGTTATTAATTTTTAAAAGGTGTACGAATACTTTGTATACCCTCTGTATATAAATAATATTTTTAGGAACAATTTTTAAAATCATACCGGGTACTCGTCTGATTCGCGTACTCGTATTCGAGAGATCTGTGACTTTCTGTGGATAATTTAACATGTGTCATCCTATTTTACCACAAACACTTTACACTACCGGCAGTACTCCCCCTCCCCGGTGTTTATGTCAGCGTCAAAGAAAATCCTAGATCATGCGAGTCATGCCCGATTCTTTTTCCCTCATTTAATATGATAATTAGACTGCGGATTTTAAGTTATTCATGACAAAAATGAGTAGTTGCCATTTGAAAGATTGTAAAGACTAAAAGAGTTAAACAGTGTCAATATATTGTTTAAAGAAATTCAATTAATAAGACGTGATTTTTATCTACAGATGTATTTTAAATGTCCAGAGATAATTATGCAAATTCTCTGCTCGATGCTACGGAGGGCTCGAGTTCGTATCCTCCTCAACTCAACTTTTCTCTTCTAGTTTTTTTTCTTTTTTTTATATGTATTTATAAACTAAACGATTTTTATTGTTTGCACTTCAATATTCTACATGATAAAATTACATACATAATTATTAATGTGTAATTATCATATATATATTATCATAAATCTAGTTTTTATTATTTACGCCCATATAATGAATTTATTTCTCTTCTTTTTACTCCTCATTTACTCCTCCCTCCTTTGTATTTCTGCGCTCAGATTCTGAACACTGCGAAATAATAATATCTTGCGCATGTACCAAGACCGCGAAGGGATGATTGCGTAGCAACAATAATTTTTTCTTTTATTATTGCAATCCAGCCGATGACTGGAACCGCACTCATTCTGATCGTGTTTCACCAAAAGAATGAGCGTGTGGCCAGAGAACATTGTAACGTCGACTAGCGATCAAGGAATATGCCGACTTTGCGGCATGTTCAAAGGCGGCTTGCCGCGAACTGCTCGAAACGCGAAACGCGAGAACTAATTCGACTGTTACGTTACTAGTATTGTTCGAAGACCAGGAGAGCTAAATGTTCTGTCATACGAAGTATGGCATGTAAAACATTTTAATCTATATGATAATTACACATTAATAATTATGTATGTAATTTTATCATATAGAATATTGAAGTGCAAACAATAAAAATCGTTTAGTTTAGAAATACATATTAAAAAAAAGAAAAAAAACTAGAAGAGAAAAGTTGAGTTGAGGAGGATACGAACTCGAGCCCTCCGTAGCATCGAGCAGAGCCTCTAACACCGTGACTATACAACATACTTGTGAGAAACTTCTTCTTTCTGTTATTTGACACCAACAAACTAGCTTTACACGTATTTTTCTTCTTCAATGTAAGCTATTTCCTAAAATATAATTGTTTAGACTTCCAACTGTAATCATATATTAGAAGATTTAGTCGCATTTTTACATGTATCAGCTTTCCCGTACACTCGCCGACTTCTCGTTCGTTCCCGTTACTAAATAGTCAGCGCAAGGGGACTCGGCCGCTGCGCCGTTATTGACCAAACCGAGCGTTCGCCGGCATACTTTATTTTTTTGACACTGTTCCACCAAACGGACACTTTTGACATTTTTTTACAAAATAGGTTAGAATCATAGCAATATTTTATAATTTTTTGGTGGATGTCAACCCAGGGGAAGATAGTGAAAAAAATTCCCAAAAAATTAATTAATCATTTTTAACTATAAATAATTAACAAAAAATTCGGAAAAAAATCTCAAATATAGAGTGTATCTTTTGTTTGCCGTTTATCCCATGTCGATGTCTTTCCTCGTTTTCGAGCAAATTGCATTTAAGTGCGGGGGAATTACCCTCCATATCACCCCTATCGGTAGGGGTAGAGATTTGAAATTTTACACAATGTTTTTTTAGACATAAAACTACGTTTTGAGACAGGAATCAGGAAAATCGGAGCGGGGGCCGCTGGCCCATGCTTATCCGGCTATACCCTTTGATTCATTGCCATCCTCTGACAATAGACGTGTTAGTTTGCGTAAGGCTGAAATTAACTCACTTTCATCGCTTGGAACATTTTGACGGTCGTGTTTATATTCCATCGGTGAAATGCTGTCTATGGCATAGGTATATAAAGCAACTTCGAAGAATTTGATTATAAAAGCGACATTTCTATCATAAATTCCAAGAACTTTTATGGAATAGAAGTTCTGTTTTACTATTACTTTCGAATGGAAATAGTAAGTCAAAGTAAATCGTGTGCAAAAAATTGAGTAGTTTTCTAAACCTCGTTATACCAAAACAAGGCGCCATTAAATGTTGCTATATCAGTAATATGTAAAATAATTGTTACGTTATTAAATTATTTTATATCAAACAAATTACTAAACATTTGAGTCTCGCACGAGAATGAATTGCATCAATTTAATATGCATAAAATGAAACAAATCATATAATAGAACGAAAATATTCTAGGTCAGACAAAATGTTGTAAAATTAAATTTAAAAAGATAATTAAATTAAATATAGATATATGCAGTACAAAAGCAACATTTAGTATAGCAAAAAATAATATTGGGTTATGGCGGAAGTTACACAATTTTTCCAGCACATGTGTATGAAATAAACAGTAAGCGACGCGGAACTGTGGATTGATTCGAGTTCAACTTTTATGTCTTCAACTGTTACTATTGGATCTAGTTCAATGGCAACTTACAAAATACGTATTCTCGTCGAATTCTTCAGGCCTCTCGCGGCACGAGGTTCGTCTCTGATATTGCAGTTTCTAGATCATCATTTCTTAAAACATCTCGAACATTCCTCGGTTAATTAATTTGTCCACCCGCTTCTTTTAATATAATAATGAAGTTAATATTTCTCACAATTAGAGAAGGAACGTAGAGGAGATTTTTTTTAAATTGGACGAATGACTGAAAGTCCTTCGAGGTGATACACTATGATAAAACAAACTTTATTGTTAAGAAAATAAAGTAGTTATTGCTTCAACCTGTATAATTATATTAGGAATAACTTCTAAAATGAAATTTTAGTTTACATTGTTGATTGCAAGCTGTCTATTTCACTTTCCTTTATAAATTTTTAGTAA
The DNA here is from genome assembly GCA_028455765.1 of Lasioglossum oenotherae. Classification (NCBI taxonomy): domain Eukaryota; kingdom Metazoa; phylum Arthropoda; class Insecta; order Hymenoptera; family Halictidae; genus Lasioglossum; species Lasioglossum oenotherae. Next base: position 6,624,228 of record CM052291.1, on the reverse strand, counting down.
GAGCTTGTTTTTAGTAAGAAGCTGTATATTTGCGGATAAAAATATTGGGTATTTGTATGTTAAGAATTTTATTGTTTATTAACATCAAGAAGCGTCACGTGTTAAAATCACGATTTTTGATTTTACGATACCGTTATTTATAATTATCATAACTAGACTCCAGATTTCATGGATTTATGACAAAAAAGAGCAGGTGCTGAATGATGAACGTAGCTAGCATGAAAAATAATCTGTCAGTGTAATACGTACGTAGATGCAGTGGCTCGTCGTTCGGAAAGTTCGTGGCATTTTAGAAGTGGTGGCTTTAATGCCTTCTTACGTCAATAATAAATGTTCGAGACGCTCGGAAATCAGCGTGTCAGCCTTCAAATTGATCGTGAATTTATTGTGTTGTGAAAAGGTAGCGGCTCGAACTGCTGACTTAAAAATAGATTCCGGTTTTGGAATATGAGGTTCGGGAATCAGAGATGGAAAGCAAAGGGAATTGACATCGTCAAGAATCGACAACGTCTGTAACAAGTCCTTACTTTTCACGGTAGAAATTCTCGTGTTACATATTTTGAAGATAGATAATGTATAAATAGTAAATTAAAGTATTCGACCATATAGAATTCTTATTAATTGAAATTATTAAATGAATATCAAACCGGTTACCTTCTTTCTAATGACCGAGTATCTCTTCGAAAAGTATTGCGCAAAAGATATTATTATCGGATATTATCTGAACCATTTTTGCTTCACATTTTAAATCAACAAATTATGTTACATTTATAACATCATATTTTAAAGAAATACATCTCGCAACCAGTGTCGCCTGATGAGGGGAGGGAGCACGAATCGAGGGGGAAAAGTTACCCTCTGTCTGCCAGTACCGGATTAGTCGCGTGACATTGTGACACAGTAGCGGACAATAGTTTAAGACGCTCTAAACAAGACGATAACTATTTCAATATTGTACTATACGATTTGAACTTTTTTAGGCAAGCTAGAGCAATTAGTTTATTAAAGGATGTGAAAGGAAATTTTTTCAAAAATTGCAATTGATCGGAATTATAGAAAAAATACTAAAAGTTGCATTTTCAACATTTTATTGGGCCTATATTGGAAATTTTAAAAATGCGTTTTGTTGATCTGTGTCAATTATATGCACTGTGAAAGTTTCATCGAAATCGGCTGATTCGGGAAAAAACGACATCCTTAGATTTATCCCAGTTAGAGGCCGAAAATCGTTAAAATCTGCTATTTTTACCATCTTTAAACGTTTGTAGCTCACTGCAACGTCTACCGATTTTGACGAAACTCTTAGAATATGTTTAATTGACACATATCGATAAAACCTATTTTCTACATCCTCTAGTATCCTTTTCACATCCTGTAGTAAACTAATTGCTCTAGCTTCTCAAAAAAGTTCAAATCGTACAATATAATATTCAAATGGTTATCTTTTTTTTTAGAGCGTCTTTTAGAACTTTACTTCAGCGACGAAACGCGTCACGTGACCGGACCGCCGCACTATGGGCAAAATCGACGAAATCTGTCAAAATCAAAGAACTTTCGATAGAAATGAGATAGAGCGATGAAATTTTTTTTAAATGAAAGCTGAAACTCTGCAGAATATGGGATAATTATGGAGATTGTGATACGAACGTTTTTTAACCTTGAAAGAATTCATTAAACTTGCACGAAACAAAAGCTTCGCGGAGGAGACGCAACAATAGTAAGCAGACACTCGATTCGGGAACAATTAGTTCATTGGAAAATATTAACTCGAGACACGCGCGTTTCAGATAATAGGGCAATAGATTTCTGCGAAGAGCAGAAGGATGTCACGTCTATTATAATTAAAATCAATAGGCAACGATTGTGATATGACCACGGTGTAAATTTTGACAGGAAAATTATTCCTACGAATATTGGTAGAAAACATCTTCGTGAATATGTTAGTCGCCATCGTGACGCCATTAAATAATATTAAAAACCAGAACTTCAATTCTTAACATGTTCGCTACCACCGTCAGAAATATGTGACATCCATAATCTGACAGTTCACTTAGAAACAGTCAAATTAATTTTATCCACTTCGTTGTTTAAAGTCATAGTAGAATGCATAATTTGATAAACTGCGAAACTGTTTTAATAATTCAAAATTGGGTACGTTGTGTTAACCATAATTGGATCATTTTCTGAAATGTAACTGATGGGTCCAATAATAACAATATAGACTAATATATAAATCCTTTTTACTTCCAATAGTATAATACTTCCAGTAACAGACAAATGTAGTTTTATCAGAACAATTATCCTACTAGTTAGAACTTATATTTGAAATCTATGATATTTTTTGTAAAGCATTAAACATTGTGTTACATTATAGAGAGAGATTTCTCAGTACATATAAGAAATATTTCATTTCCAACGATTACGTACGCAGCACGATATACCTACATACAGTGGATAACAAAAGTAAGTTAATATTCATATTTTCAATAATGAAATCACGATAACAGTAATATTTATTCACTTATAAAAATAAACAAGTTGATTACATATTTAATGGTAATGTTGGAAACAAAATTTATCACGATAATCACAGCGATCTGAAGATTGATCAAGATATTGATCTTTCCATACTAAATATACAAAATTTGGCAGATTCGGAATCAGCGCATAAAACTCCATAAGTACCACCATCAAAATGTAATTGTAAAACAAATTTGGTGTTGGACACTGTTATTAAACGATACTTTAACTTACTTTTGGCACACCAAATTTTGCATATTTAGTATAGAAAGATCAATATCTTGATAAATCTTCAGATCACTGTGATTATCGTGATAAATTTTGTTTTCAACATTATCATTACATATGTAATCAACTTGTTTATTTTTATAAGTGAATAAATATTACTGTTATCGTGATTTCATTATTGAAAATATGAGTATCAACTTACTTTTGTTATCCACTGTATATATGAAATTGATGCGTTCACGTAGTAGCCATTTATAGCAAAGTTTCGTTAATATCCAATGACCGCCGATATTATGCGCAGGAATTAGCTAGCTAATGCATTTAGGTTTAAAAAAGATCGATGTGCACAAATGGGGGACAAGAAAGAAAGTGATCCGCTGTTATCGATCTGGTCATAGTACGTGTGCACACCTCTAAACGGAGGCCAAAGTGATATCGGGTCACAGATAGATGTCTTGGCCTTTATTTTTGAAGCAATCGATAGTTTCGAATCGATACACCGCCCGTAGCAGGCTCAGATTCCTTGCAGACTCCCTATCGGGAAACCATTTTGCACACCTTCACTCCGTTTTTGTTTCGTCAAAATACGCAGTCTGTTTATTTCACTTGAATTCCTAATTGTCTTCTTCATTGGAGCTACACTCTCCAATCACTTAGAGACTGTATAAAGAAATATTAACACGTCCATAAAATGATAATAACAGATTAATCCATGTGTTAGTCATCGATAGACAGCAGATCTTTATGCAAAATAGCAAGTTTGTAGCTGATTTACAACAAACTGTAGTGACACAGAAATTTATTTTCTTTCTTAATATGTTTAAAGGTGCATTAACACCAGTTCGCTACCAGCATTTGTTCCGTTGCTTATCTTCCTTGTTCCAAAGTTTTATTAAACGCAACGTACCTAATTTTGAATGATCAGAACAGTTTAGCATAAAAAGTCACAGATTCTTTGAAAATTATGCATTCTACTATGACTTTAAACAACGAAGTGCATAAAATTAATTTTACAGTTTTTAAGTGAACTGTCAGATTATGGATATCACATATTTGTGACGGTGGTAGCGAACAGATTAAGCTATTATGTAATATGTTAATATGTTCATGTATCGGCATAAACCATACTCGGTTTAAAGCATTAAATAAATAAATAAATAAATAGGTTGAAAATACTATAACAGTATTTTCAAATTCTTCCAATGTTTTTACAGTTCTAAATTATATCTAGATGATTTTGTCATGAATGCATAAAATTCACGTGATTAGTCATCAATAAACTGCGGATTTTATGCATTTAAGACAAAAATGGGTACGTACGATTTAAAACAGTGGACATGTAATAAATATTTAAGTACATTAATGTGTTAGTTTCAGCTTAATATTTAGGATAATTAAAAGAAGAATACAATTTTTATTTGGTTCCTGTCTCCTGCAATCGATGCAAACATTTTTTATTTCGCATAAAAAGATCTGCAGTCTAGTCATCAAATATTCAAGTAATGTGTTTTATCGTAGTGAATTGTAAATTATCAAGTAGGAGAAAGTAACCATTTCAACGTGGAGATATCGATTCCTTATGTTTACAACTTTGTTTCTCTCGAACCTCGAAAAATTTATTGCGTAGTTTTATTCCTTTCGTCGTCTATTTGTTGCTTCGTGCAATCAGACTCGCCAGATTAAAACTTGTGTCCCCACTCTACTTTTCCCTTCTACGGCGCTGTTCCCCACTTTCGCCGCGGCCCCAGGGCACGTGACTAATCCGATACAGGCAGAGAGAGGGTAACTTTTTCCCCTCGATTCGCGTGCTCCCTACCTTTATCTGGCGGCTCCGTGTGCAATGCAAAAGTGATATTGTACGTGTAACAGACTGTTGGTCTTGAAATAAAGTGTATACCGACTATTGAAATTACTTCTTCGTACACTTACGATTTAATAAATCGGAATTTGAAGATGTGTGTACTCTTGGACAGACCTAATTCCAAGAAAATGAAAGACGAATGGTTGAACGTAAGGAAAGTTGTTGGAAACTTTGAAATATTTGCTGCATTTGTCACAATAAAATTCCATTGGGTAGTCAGATTCGTAAGAATTCTATTCATAGTTTTCTCAGTCGCAATTTTCCCTATTTCCTTCGAGCCAAAACGTGAGAACAGGGGCGACAAGATTTGAACTATTCTTTGTATCTGTTGGCGAGGAAGGAACTTGACTTGTGAGTAAACGTTTGTTAAAGAAGGTGTCAGCATACGAGGCAGAGAATACAGGTACTCGTCGGAAGAATACAGGTACCATTGATGCCTACGTACAACAATTGTATGCACAAGGCTGCGTATTGGCCACACTTGATGTCGCTTCTATATCTGGGGCGAGAGGGGGTGGGGGTTGATTAAAGTGATGAAGGAGCGGCTTCGATAAGGCTTAGTTTGATCGACGTCGATTAAGTTCTCGTTTATACTCGGTACACCTTGCCAGTCGCTATTCAATTATTCCAGATAAATGAAAAACCCGGGAAATACAGGCGAAATCTTCCCGATTATTGTCGAAATGAAATTGAATTAAATTAAATTATTATATTGGGTTGACAATGCTTTTCCACTTTAATGTTTACAGCAACAAAAATCTGTGAAAGCTTTGCTCTATTCATTTGATAACTCTAACTTGTTATGTTTATGAAAATTCAAGGTTTTATCGATTACTTCGAAAAAAGAGTAAATTATAAATATGTGTAAAATCCTAATTTTAGAATCAGATTTTCTAAACGTAATTCGAGTATTACGCAATAAAAATTTTATAAAAAAATATTGATTATTAATGACTGACTTTTGTAAAAGTGTTCGCTCGATTGTTTTTAGGATTTGAGTTTGTAAATTCATATGGTAGTCGGTATTAACTTAATTTTTATTTCACGGGAGAAAGTATTGACGAAATTTTACATGCAGACTCACCGTTACCCTAAAGACAGCATTGTTAAGTTATGGAACAAAAGAATATGAATGCTTCATCTTGAAATTAACCTTCATACGTTCCTCACGGTGAAAATTCAAGCAATTACTTTCTTCGTGTACTGTGAAGCGATTGATCTCTTGCTGCCTGTTTTGCGAGTAATGTCGTCAATCAAGACTTGTGTCCTCGCTCTATCTTCCCCTTCCACGACGCTATTCCCCCACGCTTCCGCCGCGGCATGGTCACGTGACGCTGTTTCGTCCCTGTCTTATATGTGTCACAACGTCACGTGACTAATCCGGTACTGGCAGAGAGGGGGAACTTTTCCCCCTCGATTCGTGCTCCCTCCCCCCATCCGGCGACACTGGTTGTAAGATTATTTCTTTAAAATTTGACGTTATAAATGGAATAAAATTTGTTGATTTAAAATGTAAAGCATAAATGGTTGAGATAATATACCAGAATCTTTTACGCAACAGTTTTTGAAGAGCGTAATTTAACGTATTTGCGTGTCATATACTTGGTTATTAGAATGAAGGTAATCGGTTTGTTATTCATCTAGTAATTTCAATTTGTAAGAACTGTTAATACAGATTAATATCTGCATTCGAATAATGGTGCAACAAAAACTACGGGAATAAAAATTCTTATGGTTTTCTCCCCCCAACTTGTCACATTCGATTATTTCAGGGGGGTGCGAATAATGGTGTAATAACTATAATAGGCCAACGAAAATGTCAATGCACTGCTAGTCGACTTTCCACTCGAAAAGAATGCGTAACCTTTAAGCAGACACAATCCCTTACATTCGCCGGTTTTATGGGTTTCTATGGAAACCAAGCAATTCGTACTGATTGTAATCCACCTCGGACACATAGAAGACATTTTTACACTAGGCAAACTTTCCGCCATGGATACATTCCCTTTACTTTCTCGACCTTCCTTTTTCGACACTTTGGGTGGACTTGGTTAGAATAATAAATAGACTGCGGATCTTCATGCATTTACGTGGAAAACAGTAAAATATTTTAAAAATTCAAAAATGTTGTACTATTGCTTTTATGGTAATATAACAATGTCGTTAAGGGATGAAATCAATTTTTATGTTATTCTAGTTCAAATCAAAGTTTATGTTATTTATTGTTATTTTTATGTTAAAACATTTTTATTTTGCATAAAGATCTGTAGTCTAATAATAAACAAATTTATGTACAATTCCTACAGTGTTTCGTTTTACAACGAATTTAAGCCTCATACACACTCCTCGGAAACAGTCGCATAAAAGATGCTAGTATAATAATTCACCCATTTTTCGTTTTACAGATTAAATCAACAAATTATGTTTCATTTATAATGTCACATTACAGATCTCACAACACTGACAAAAAGAGATTGGTCGTTTTACAGTAGCTATACAGGGTGCCCCAAAACAATATGTTCGATTTAAGAAATTTATTCAATCATTTCCTACGAAAGGTTTTTTCTAATTTTAACAATTCTACAATAAATAATCTAGGACTGGTCAATTTGACCGGCACTGGTAGGTTCCTTGTTAAAAGGGGTAATTCCTGGAGCCATTTGAAATAACTTTTCCGGTTACGAAAATATTCTCCGCGGCTTTGTTAAGGAATTATTAACGAAAAATATGGACCAATCAGAGCGCGGCTATAGCGAGCAGATTGCGACTCGGTGACAGATCGCGCTAAGCGTAGCGTTGCCATTGACCGAGCCGGAATTCGTCCGCTGTAGCCGCGCTGTGATTGGTCTGCATTTTTCGTTAATAACTCCTTAACGAAGCTGCGGAGAATATTTTCGCAAAGGAAAAATTTACTTGAAATTACTTTAGGAATTACCCCTTTCAAGAAAGTACAACACTTTTGGGACATTTAAGTAGAGAATTTTTTGTTTCATACTTAATGAAACAAATGAATACTATGAAATTACTATGAAATAGTAAAGAGATTGTCCAGACTTAGGGCACTTCACCTTAATAATATCCTTTTCGGCCTCGGAAACAGAGCAATGATGTATCTGATAGTAATTCTCCGCTGGAGTTATTATTGTATCGGTACTTGCGTAATAACTAAACAGAAACATTGCAACTACATACGTAGTTGTCCTATCCTATACACTATACAAGGTCGAAGTGCAGTCAGAGCCTGTTTAAATCCTAACCCAACTTACGTAATGGGTACGTTTTCCAGTGATGTTAACACGTTCCCTATTAGATCAAACGTCTGATTGGCTGTTCATTAAATGCGGGTTACATATGCCCCACGTTGACGTGTAACAAAATCTTATTTTTCAACCATAAATAATGTTTCATTTATAAGTAAACAATACTCCTCGACATATTCGCTGCTCCGTAAGTACATATAATGACGCAACTAAAAATTGACTTTATTGTGTTAGCGGGCTCAAAAATGCATTTATTTTCGCTATAACCCGATTAGCAGTGAATTCACACCGATATACCTGACCCCGTATCAGATTACATACACGGCATGTTTACACTTTACACTACTCTGCGACAGCTCGAGCTTCTTGTCCCCTCTCGGAGTATGCCCCGCAGTGGAGGGGATACTCGTTTTTCGTAGATCGTGCGGCTTCCATTTTCTTAGATCAAGGTTTTGCCGTACTGTTATATTATTTTCACAGCCTACTAAACATATTAAGAATGAAACTAAAGTTCTATTTCATTCCAGTTTGTTGCAATTCAGCTAGAAAAGTTTTAATGGCGATCAACTGGAAACGTTCATTTGTGACATGTCAAAACCCATTAGAAATGGAATAGCAACGTGACATTGCAAATATTGTATCAAAAACTTATCATAAGTGCGTTTTTCAAGTTAAGCGATTTTTTAAATTTGCAACGAACTACTCTATTCTTCCAAGGTTCTCGTAATTTTTATCTCGACTGCTTCATTCGTTCATTTGTCACACCTTAAAAAGTTCTTTAACAAAGAATATCAACGCGTGTGTGGTTTCCAGTTTCGTAAATCGACCTCGACGAATGTGAGTTCGTATTAACTTACAGTGTACTTACACTTCTCTCACATGCAATTAAATGTATGTAATTGATTACAATAAAAGTGGAAAGTTAATAACGATTTACCAATAAGGTATATTTGTAAGAGTGGATTTAAGAACATATAATCACTTATCAAATTTACCGCCTTACATCGATTGATATAAGCTAGATCGATTTCAAATACGTTCGTACATCAGTATCTTAACAACAAGCATGTACGACGCACGTAACACACGTGTCGCACATTTATCATAAATTTATATTCCCCAAAGCAAGTGAGTGTGTCTTTATAAACAATATTTCTTACATTCAATCATTCAATATTTCTGTTTTTTCAAAATTACTATAACATATTTAATTTACAGACGCGATTCAAATAAATCTTGAAAAAGATCCGAACTAGGATCGAAACGTTGATTTTGTTTGACAATTAGCAAAGTTGCTTTATAATTCGTGATAAACGATCGAACCGTTGCGCCGAAAATATTTAAAGATTTATTTACAGTACTTATAGCGTAACCGTCGCCAGTAGCGCGTTATAACTAGTTGGGACCTCGGGTAAAGTAGAATTTCGGGGCCCCCGGAGAAAAACGTAGAATTTGGATCTTCGATCTTGGTTTGTGTTCGGGGCCCCGGGCATTTGCCCAAGTTGCCCATAGGGTAACGCGCCACTGGCAATGGCACAAATTAGTGATATAGGGAACCAATGAGAATAAAGAAGGGGGAAAAAATTAATACTTAACGAGACGTTGAATAAAAACGGCGAATTCAGACGTAACGGGTAGTTTCGTGGGTGTTCTTTGACGTAATATCATGTTTACCGTAGAAACAGCTCATGCCTGTCAGCTTTGTTCCATCGCGGAAGCCCTTGAGGGCTAAAGAGATATAAGAGATGAGGCAGCATGGTTCGCGACGCCGTCCTCGACCTAATTCTCGCGGCAACGAAAACTTAACTAGTCCAATATCTTGCACGGAACAACCACCTTCGCCTCTCGATCAGTCGAACGATACCTTAACGGGGTGTTCGAACGTCGAGAAACGACTCCCCGACGTTCTTGACGACGGCGACAATCACGAGGGCCACAGTGTTCATGAACGACGCACGAGATCCGAGAGGTACAAAGACCAACCTGCCGATTATTTTCAATTCGATCACCAGTTTACCTATGCAGGGTGTTCCAAACATCTCGTACTGCCTTGAAAGGGATGTTAGCTCAGATCATTGGAAATAACTTTTCACGTTGCGAAAATATTTTCTTAACCCTCATACGCTCCTCAAGAATAGTTGCATAAAACAGACTCGGATAATAATTGTTATATTATCTTATATTATGTTCCATTTGTAACGTCACTTTTGAAAGAAATACATCTCACAACATACAGACATAAAGGGATCAATGATTTTACAGTACACTCACCGGAAGGCTATAGCCGGGTTTGATGGTGAAATCTGCCCCCAGCGGTATTTTAATCGGACTTGGACCATTCGATAGAGTACCCACAAAAACTCCATCTCTGCCAAATTTCAGCCCCCTATCTCATCTATAAGGGTAGTTATCGAGAAAAATCGAAAAACCAGTTTTTGACCCATTTTCCCTATTTATTGACAATTAAAAATTCTGAAAAAAATCTGACACATTTCGGATACCAAGCCACATATTAGGTATCATTTCCAGATTTTTCCGCTGCAAGCTCTGCTTGTAAAAAATGAAAAACACGAAAAAAATCGAAAAAATKCAGATTTCATATAGAAATCTAAAAGGTGCTACTCTAGATTTAATTTAGCAATGAGATATTATCAAAAGTATTATGCTCAATTTTTTTCAGATTTTTGCGAGTGGTGCATCATAGTTAAAAAAAAATAAAAACCGCTTTTTTCGGCGTTTTTCCTAAGTTATACTAATATTTTCACAGTCATAAAAATATATTATGTGATATTAAACGTTCCTACGTTCAAAAAAACATCTCCCAGACTTTAAAACTTGCCTAATACGAAAACGATAATAATACTATGTACGATATATTCGAATATTTCGAAGGTGATTCCAACGGCGCCGGTTGGTGCAGCGGCTGTGGTCTCCGACTGCGGAACCGCTGAAGACTTTTTGGACCAGGTACGAATCCCCGGTCAAGTCAATTTTTTTTTCTAAGTTAATCAGATGTTTTTTCGGTTCCTAACCATATGATTGTTGTTAAACCATTGTAACAACATTTTTTAACTATGTTTAGTCTATTTTATAAGAATCTTTGGAAAATATTCTTGGAGTACTTTCGGCCTTTAGTCATTTACGGACGGTATTACAGCTCTACATTACATTTTTTACATAGAATTGTGCATCGACTTGACTTTTAAGTCTTTTATCTTTACTGGGTGTCTTATTCCCTAATGAATACTGTGAATTATTAGGGCCTATCTGTTTCTGTTAAATAAAAAGGAAAGTGGCATACATATTATGAACGATATTATAAGAACGAGGATTATGCTCCTAAAAAAAAGTACTCCAAGAATATTTTTCCAAAAAATTCTTACAAAATAGTCTAAACATAGTTAAAAAATTCTGATTGAAAAAACATCTGATTAACTTAGACAAAAAATTGACTTAACCGATATTCGTACCTGGTCCAAAAAGTCTTCAGCGGTTCCGCAGTCGGAGACCACAGCCGCTGCACCAACCGGCGCCGTTGGAATCACCTTCGAAATATTCGAATATATCGTACATAGTATTATTATCGTTTTCGTATTAGGCAAGTTTTAAAGTCTGGGAGATGTTTTTCTGAACGTAGGAACGTTTAATATCACATAATATATTTTTATGACTGTGAAAATATTAGTATAACTTAGGAAAAACGCCGAAAAAAGCGGTTTTTATTTTTTTTTAATTATGATGCACCACTCGCAAAAATCTGAAAAAAATTGAGCATAATACTTTTGATAATATCTCATTGCTAAATTAAATCTAGAGTAGCACCTTTTAGATTTCTATATGAAATCTGAATTTTTTCGATTTTTTTCGTGTTTTTCATTTTTTACAAGCAGAGCTTGCAGCGGAAAAATCTGGAAATGATACCTAATATGTGGCTTGGTATCCGAAATGTGTCAGATTTTTTTCAGAATTTTTAATTGTCAATAAATAGGGAAAATGGGTCAAAAACTGGTTTTTCGATTTTTCTCGATAACTACCCTTACAGATGAGATAGGGGGCTGAAACTTGGCAGAGATGGGGTTTTTTGGGTACTCTATCGAATGGTCCAAGTCCGATTAAAATACCGCTAGGGGCAGATTTCACCATCAAACCCGGCTATAGCCTTGCTATAAAGTCACTGTGTCCAGAAGAATTTAAAAGTTGTTGCACACGCGCGTCTTTTTGTTACTGGTCATTTCACCACCAATTCAGCTCAAAATTATGCTGCATTCTTCCTTTCCTTATTGTTAGCCGCAGACCTCATTAATAATGAGTGTTGTTTCTTTGACAATTTTTTATTACCACCTCTATAAGGATTTTTTCCGTAATTTTCACGTAAATTGATATACATAATTATTAATCACGGTATATGACCGATTACTTTTTCTAGCAATTGCACGATTAGAGCAGCTCAAATCTTTATAAGCATCGGTTGATGCTTTTTCTTCACTTGTTAGTACTTTTCCTCTCGGCATTCTAATACACGTGAATTAACACATTGCCGACCTTGGTATAATGGAACCTTCAATAGGATCAACAATTTCCATTGTAAACTATATATAGTATGACAAGTCATCCTCAATAACGTCATCTAATACTCTCATTTCAGATTGTAATGTAACAGAAAATTTCTATGCTTTCTTTTGGTACAGCGCAATTATTGAAAATCCTATTAATAGGCTTTCGGTAGGTAAAGTGTTAAATTATAACAAACAGGATTTCTATGACTAATACTTTTAGAATATTTGCAATTTTTCGTAGTTCTCTGCTCGGAATACAGAGAAACACTAACAAGGGAAGGAGCCCAAGTATCCGACTTCGATTTTTATAATCTTTTGCGAGACGATGGTATATGGATCCCTAATGATCCCTGCAAAATATTAGGTGTAGTTACACAATAGTTTTAAAGATATAAACAATTGAACTTTCACGCAACCTGCTTACACGGCTAATGGAACTTCGGAAACTAACATCACTCATAAAGTGTCCGGTCTAACTATTGTAAGAAAAACAAATTTTTTTTTAGAAATTCCACTTTATTCATCAACATACTCTCCTTCAAGAGTGATGCATTCATTCCAACGGTCCTCTAACTTTTCGATGCCCTTTATGTAAAACGATTACTCTTTGCTCTCAAAATAAGCCTCATTGTCAGTTTCGGCAATCACTTCTTCATTTGAGCCAAATTTCTTTTCCTGGAACATCTTTTTCATGTCTGCAAAAAACCAGTAGTCGCTGGGGGCCAAATCTGGAGAGTACGGTGGGTGGGGAAGCAATTCATAGCGTAATTCGTCCAATTTAACCATTGTTTTCATCGCGCTCTGAATCGTCGACGCGTTGTTGTTTCTGGTCCGGTGTGAGCAAACGCGGCAGCCACTTCGAAAGCAACTTGCGCATGCTGAAATTTTCATGTAAAATTGTAAAGACACTGCCTTCTGATATCTTCAAGGTGTCAGCTATCTCACGCAACTTCATTTTACGGTCTTTTAAAACTATTTTCTGGACATTTTTTTATGTTTTCCGGAACAACTGCCGATTTTGGGCGACCAGAACGCGTTCAGCATCATCGGTGCTTGTACGACCGCGTTTAAATTCAGCATATCAGTCAATAATAGTTGATTTCCCTGGCGCAGAGTCCCCATAATGCTTATCAAGCCACTGTTCGGCTTCAACAGTATTTTCCCCCATCAAAAAATAGTATTTAATCAACACGCGGAATTCCTTTCTATCCATTGTCTTGAAAATTACAAAACTGAGGTCACTAAAACGACTGTAACCTTTAAACTAACGGTCAGAATGCTATGAAATTTTGACACGTACTGTTTGAAGGATAGTACTACCCGCAAAATACATGGGTCTGTCAACAATTTTGCCATATATGTGTCAGACCGGAGACTTATTGAGTGATGTGTAGAGCTGCAAATCATGGTACAGTTTAATTGTTTATATCTTTAAAACTATTGAGTAACTACACCTAATATTTTGCAGACATCATTAGGGATCCATGTACCATCGCCTCACTGAAAATTATCAAAATCGAAGTCGGACACTTGGGGTCCTTCCCTTGTAAGTGACTTTATACAAATTTCGCACTTGTGTTCTGCACCACACAGAAAAAAATCAAAACAAACGTAAATAGTAAACATAGCCATCTAGAGTGTGCAGTCCCTCTATCCGAGTGTCAACAAGGCACAAGACCAGATACGATAAATCAACAAAAATGGTGATATTTTAAAGATATCTATGAAAATGAAAAAATGACTTTATAGAAATTTCGGCCACTGTATGTGGAAATAGTAAATGGGTGAATCTTTACCTTGAGGATCGTATAAGGGTCAAAAGAAGTTATTCACGAAAAACACGGACTAATTAAAATGCGGCTATAACGAACGGATTGCGACTCGGCGACAGGTCGCGCTGAGCGCTGCGTTGGCATTGGCTGAGCCGGGATTTGTCCGCTGTAGCCGCGCTCTGATTGGTCCGTGTTTTTCGTTAATAACTCCTTAAGGGGTCGACTCGTTTCCAGGATTGCACGGGTGCGGGATTCGCGTTCTCATTTCTCGACAGTGCAAAGATGCAGTTTTTTTCGGTAGTCAAAAACGCTAGATAAAAGATCGATCTAGGGCGCTATCGCCCTCAAAAATCCTATTTTTTCGTTTACGAGGCGTAATTTGCAGTCGCAGCTTTATGAAAATAGCTACATGCGCAGCTGTATGCTTCTGAATAATGCAAATTACGCTGATGAATAATGGAAATTTAATAACGCATCCCGCACCCTGTACTTATCATCTTCAAAAATGATGCAATGCAATAATAAAAATGTCAATAGCGACGGATTTTCTAAACTGGTAACGGGTCAGAGTGTATATACAAAGGGTCCAGATTGATTGCACTATCCAAAAGTTTGTTTAGTCATCTTTGCTTTTGTCAGAATTGTATTTAATTTAATGTTTGGGTTGAAGATTGAATTCATTTTTAGAATAGATTGACACAGTTTGTTAATAAAACATAATATTTCCACTGTTCTACGAAAGGAATAGTGATTATTAGAGCGTGGATCTTCATGCAAAATAGAAATTGTCCAAGTCAATTGCAATGTTCTCCTTTAGTGATGTTCTTTTTTTAACAAGCTGAAAATAATGCAAGTATGTCTTTAAATTCTTCTTATGTGTTCACAATGTTGTGTTTAACCTATTCATTTCTGCCGTAAATGCATGAAACCCGCAGTCTAATGATCACTCAGAATTACAGTGAGAATTGTTTTTAAATTTGTCGTGATAATTGAAAATAATGTAACGCAAGAAAAATATGATCTCTTGTTTAAATTGTAAAGTTGGTATCCATAAAATGACGTGCTATGTTAGATCCCAAACACGACGTCAATCGTTGAAAGGCTAACTTAACGATTTCGCTATATCTTGTTAATAGATAATAAATATAATTGACACTTTGTGCGAAGACAGTCACTAAACCAGATTCGAATTATTTAAAAAAAAAGATTGTTACTCTTTGATTTACATTTTCACTGAACCGTGTAGTTCTCGTACGAGTATGTTTGTCTCGAACTGTACTCGGATGGTACTTTCCCAGAAATAAGAATGACAGTGTTATGGAAATATCTGTTTAACATAATTGCGTAAGACGAAAAATACGAATCGACCTCGAACCATTTTAAATTGATAGAAGTATAAAGCGGTGGGTACATACACAGCTCCGCTCGAACTTGTCCCGCGCGACAGGATTCGGATATTTCACGAATCTTACGTAAAGTGTTAATATTGATCGATGGGATAGACAACTTGGAAAAGTTTGGGGTGGCTGAACTGGCTGGTACAGTTCAAACGTGGAATGCATAATTCGCTAACAATTGACTATAGGGCTGGTTTCAGTGACTGCGATCATTCCGGATCGTTTCCTGGGAACTCGGCGGGCAGTTCGTCGAATAGCAGTCTGTCGACGAGAAGTCTGGACAGTCCGAGTACCAGTCTGGAGCAGGTGCATCCAACCACCTCGGCGACGAGCACATCGACTTCGTGGGACAGCGATGTTGACGTTGAGCCGGATCCGCCGGACTGGAGTCAGGGTGTCGCTGAGGATGTACTCGCCAGACTCGGCAATGCCGAGAAAAAGCGACAGGAAGTCATTAATGGTTGGTGTCTGTCTCCCTTCGCTGCAATGTCCATGTTTAACCCTTTCACTGACACAGCCGAAATTCACCACCGCACCGATAAGTCTTGTACCCTGTTGGCCAGGACCGGCCTTTTTTATAAAGGGGCCTGGGTGCAAGAAACCATTTGGGGCCCCAAATTTTGTGTAAAGTAAAAAAAATTAAGCCCTGTCCTCCCTCCATCTTATTGCCCACCCACAGAGACGGGGACCCACTTTTTGTATTACTCCTGTCTCTTTGTGTTTGTTGCGGGCACTCGCCACTCATGTTCTTAGCTCGAGAAACTCTGTCACTCCTGGTCTTGGCTAATCCAGTAAAACCTTGATCTAAATCTAAAAAAAGGCCCTCGGGTCCGTGCTGTTTCCTTAAATCCTGTGGCTCTAAGTAACTATAAGTTAGCTTTTCGAAGGGAAATAATTCGGACTTTTCTGATTTTAGAATTATTCCACACCGAGCGATCTCATGTACGGGCGTTGAGAGTCCTGTCGCACGTCTTCCACAAGCCACTCCTGGAATCCCTAGTACTTCCGTTAGACCAAATACAATTACTCTTTTCGAATTTAGACGAGATGGTAACGATCCACTCGCGGTTCAATCAAACGATGAAACGCAAGAAGAAGGAAAACCCATGCGTGGGCGACGTAAGCGAGCTGTTGTTGGACATGTTTGACGGCGAGAACGGGGAAGCGTTCGAGAGAGCAGCTTCGACATATTGCGCGAAGCAGCAAGTAGCCCTGGATGCGTTGCGCGATCGTCGTCGTAAAGATCCGAAATTAAATGCTTTTCTGAACGAGATCGAGGCGAACCCACTGTGCCGAAGGTTACAACTGAAGGACCACATTCTGACGGGAATGCTGCGTCTAACTAAATACCCATTGCTCTTCGAGAATCTGGCCAAGTATACGCCGGAAAGCAATGAGAAAGAGAGAGCCGCGGTGTTGAGGAGTCTCGATCGGAGCAAGGAGATCCTTAGTCGTGTGAACCAAGCAGTTCGCGAGGCCGAAGACTATCAGAGGCTGGCGGAGATTCAGCGAACCATCGACAGATCCGCCTTCGATAAATTCGACCACCCGACAGTTCAGGAGTTCAAAAATCTAGATATCACGAAACGGAAGTTGATCTACGAAGGCCCGTTGCAATGGCGACGAACCGAGCAGAATCGAGCGAAACCCGTTGATCTGCACGTAGTTCTGCTCGACGACACGATATTCCTATTGCATCGGCAAGACGAAAAGTACCTGCTAAAGTTCATCAATACGAACCAAGCGAATTCGGTGTTGAGTCCTATCGTGAAGGTCTCCACTGTTCTCGTTAGGCACAACGCCGTGGACAAGAACTCGCTCTACCTTGTCAACACGTCGCAAAACGGGGCACAGATCTACGAACTGGTCGCTGCTTCGCCGGCCGAACGGAAATTATGGTGCAAGCATATATCCGAGGCAGCTGAGGCGTACAAGGCTCGCGACAAGCAAGGTAGAAGACCTACTCCGCCAACTCCACTGCCAGAAGAACCAGGACCTACAATCGAGGACTCAACCTCGGCCGAGCATGACAATATTCCTGACAAAACGGATCAAGAGCAGGAACAAGAAGCCGAATCCAGAGACTCCACGCAGGATACCAGTGTGGAACAGGAAGAGGAAAAACCTAACGCACCTGCACCGACTGCTGAACCTTCAACGACTGAGCAAACAAAACAACAATCCCAACAGCAACATCCGTCTGAATCCTCTACCACAGGTTTGCATATTTTTTTTTCAATTTTCTCATCTAATGTATTATCTGACGTTAGATACTATCAATAAGTTAAAATTATAGATCAACTGAATTGACTCTGTATTTCGGTTAAAGACTCGTATCGTTGAATAGATTTTTAAGATAACATGTTCGTTCATTACTAGACAGGGGATTTTATGCATTTATGACAAGAATGAGTAGGTGTAATTTAAAAAAGTAAAACCATTAGAAAAATTAAAACTATTAAACATATCAGAAAAGAAAATAATCTTCCACTTCACTCCAGTTCGTTGCAATCCAGGTACAGAGTTTTTATTTTGCATAAAGATCCCGCTGCCTAGTAATAATGAAATGAATGATCTTACTCCGGGAATATAAGTTGTGGGATATAAATAAACTTGAATCCGTTTTGCAACATAACGTCACTTTAATATAAGGTATAAAAGATATATATAATAAATGAAATAGAAAGGAGATATACATTAAATCTCGTAATTAACCATGTGCGTATTTCAACATCCTACAACGTGCTACCATGAGCTTCGAACGTATAGGCGGAAGTGTGTAGCACCCTCGTACAGCGCGAACGAATAGAGGAACTTCCATCATAAGTATAAATACCATCTATTCAATTGAAACTATGTTTCTTATTTATAGGTATGGGAGAACCATTACGAATGGTTACTTGTACCCAGGTCTCATTAATTGATCCGTTGGAAGTTCACGTAGAAGTACCACCTGTACATGTTGCAGAACCGGTACTTACATCCATAGGTATATTGCTTATATATTTATTATATAATCTTCTGTATAATTAGGAAATGTCTTAAATTACAATATCTATAATAGATAACCGTAGTCTCTAATCATAATTTTTAATAATTACTTTCAGAGTGTCTCAGAAGAAAAGATGATATAATTAAGCAAGCTTTGATAGAAAAACAATTGTTAGTAGCAGATATCTTGAATATCCCAAAAGAAGACTTCGAGCATGTGGCGGATATGGCATCTGAACCTTCGAGCATGGAAAAAGAACCTACTGAACTTATACTCGCTGCTATTAGTCAAGGTATTTTATGAACGAATGATGAAATATTACTATTTTCCAATGTATATGTTTTCTATTAAATATTATAATTCTTTCATATTTTCTTTTATTAGCGAATCAGTTAGTAGGACTTTTAAATTCTGCTTTGAACGTAAGTGAAACGGAAACTGTTCTTGCTTCACGTGGAACATCAGTGTTATCAACACCACCGAGCTGCGAAGCGACTGGTTGTCCATCACCGAGACTGTATCATCATCCTCAACAACCTGTTGTATCGGTTGCCAGCTTACAACCAGTGTGCCACTCTCTAACATCCCAATTATCACAGTTACTGGTATGGATTCATAAAATGTATCTTCTCTATCCTATATTATGGGACCTGAGAATATACAGTAGCGGACAAAAGTTTAAAACCGCTCTAAAGAAGACGATAACTTTTTTAATATTGTACTATACGATTTGAACTTTTTTAGACAAGCTAGAGCAATTAGTTTACTAAAGGATGTGAAAGGAAATTTTTTCGAAAATTGCGATTGATCGGAATTGTAGAAAAAATACTAAAAGATGAATTTTTAACTTTTTTATGTGGACCTATATTGAAAATTTAAAAAATACATTTTGTAGATCTGTGTCAATTAAACATATTCTGAAAATTTCATCAAAATCGGTCGACGTTGCAATGAGCTACAAACATTTAAGAGAGACATTCAAATTTTTCTTGACTAGAAGTCTTTAATAGTGTTATACATGTGTCTGTGCATTACAGGAAATTATAAAAGGTAGAGAAGAGGAACGAGAGAGATTGAGAAAAGAATTGCGTAGAAGCAGAGAACGTCTTCATGCTCTTGACGCAGACATTCAACGTCGTGAATTTTCAGAAACCTGCACTACATCGAACCAAACACAAACGGAACCCGGTTAGTTCTTTTAACTTTTTAAAAATATTTCGATACGTAGATATTAATCTACGTTCGTTGTATATCGCATATATGTAAAACACAATACAAGTAGTAATATAATACATCTTTTGCTTCTATTATAGGTGACATATTGAACAAAGAAAGCAGTATTGATGATATCGCACGAGATGTAAGAAACTATGTTTATGTTATTATTAGCGTGTATAACACCAATTAGTTAGTAATATCTAGGTTACTATCTAACAGTAAACAAAAATAATCGTTTTTGAAAAATGTTTTAAAGGACAAATATTAAGCATATCAATTACAAGATTTGTACATGTATTAACACTTGGATGACGGTGAGTTCGTTCGAATCTTAACGCTTGTCTGCATGAAATTATGTTTTCTGGTTTCGAGTGGTAATCCTTTTTTTATTTTTTACGAACTATAGTATGGATAGTGAAAATTATTATAAAAACAGTTAATAATATTAATGGAAAACAAAACAAATAAAAATTCTGTACATAACGTACAAGACGTCCACAATTTGTAAATTCAACGTTAGACGACTCGTTGCAATTGTCTTCATCTTCTGTTGAATTATAAAAAAAACTCCATTTTAGTTTGACAACTAGCTGGCTGTAGAAGTCACTTACAACAATTTTTTATACTGAACAAAAGCATATTTTCTTTTAATAGCGAACACATCTTTCTTCTCGGAAGACACCAAAAACTATTGAGAATACATTTCTTGGAGAATAAGAGTTCGAAACGATCCAAGCAAGACTGTTCAAGTATTAATACAGGCACAGATGAAAAATTTAAAAATCGTGACCTTTACATTTTTATAAAAAAGTTATTTACACATTAGCTAGTAAACTAATCCTTCTACATATACGTACATCGTGTGAATACATATTTTGTAGCCAGAAATATTCAGGACTAAGTATTTGATAAAAGCTTGTAATTTTCGATTCATGTTTAGAGAACAAGCTCATATATTAGAAAATTCGGATATTGAAGTATTTGGATAGTAATAGATGTTTAATTCTGCAAGATTAAGTTTTTTGTTCCCAAGTTATTAATCATTCAGAAAATTTTCATTTTTCTATTTCAGTTATGAAATTTTGAAGATGATTAATGAAGAAGTATTAGAATAGTGTGAATCCATATTTTTTAGCCAGAAATACTAGGGACGAAGTATTAAATAATTGTAAATATATATGTTTGAGCCAACGATTGATATGTTATGAAAAGTATAAATCATTTTTCTTAGTTTAAAGCAATATTATAATTTGAAAAATTGACATGCAATGTAATTATAACTTTACTTTGATATCGATTATATTTTTTCCCGCACTTTCATGCTTTTATCGTGAATCTAATCTTTTCAAATGTTTGCTAACAGGAATTTGTAGACGCACATGACGAATCTGAAACGAACGAAGAACTGGAACACGCAGAACACGAAACTGAAACAGAAGTAATGGGAGACAGTGTCGGTTGATATACCAATAAAAATATCAACGTATATGAAATAATGTCGACCTGGTGCATTTCACGAACAAGATCGTTCCCAAATGCTCACGCTGGAACTAATCAAAATTATGTAAAAACACACTGACAAATGGCGAGTAGCTGTTTATGGAATATAATAATATTATATACATATTTACAGAATCATGGGTCAATGATTAATCATGCCTTTGCCAAAGATTTTATGTAACTGGATTTAAATGACGTAACGTATCGCGCGCCGTGTCTCACGTCAATGACTAAAAATTATACGTAAATTGTAGACAAAAATAGTAATAGTGTTGCGGCTGCTACGAAACGATAAATAAGATATCTCTTTTTTAGAGGGTTGAGGGGAATCTTCAATAGATTATCGAGACTACTGAAGACTATATCCTTAAATTAGCAATTTCGATGAGGACCACCCTACTTTCTATTTAAGGAGAGATCCCCTCGTAATCCATTCTTCCGGAATTGATACTGCTATACTGTTCCAACGATGCCGAACTGTTGTATAGAGTTGTTACACCGTGTCTCGGAAGACATGTAGAACATATTGTTTTATATGCAACAGCAATTTAAATACTGAAAATTGTTTTCTGAGGATGCTGTTATTGAAATGTGATCGACATTGTCAAAGTCATTTTGAAAGAATTTCATACGGAACTATTTACATGGAACATGTTGTACGCGTTTAGAAACGATTTACTTACACACCTAACAAAAAACATACCTTTTGTGATTTCCTATGGTATATCATATAATGGAAACCAACTGTGTTATTACTCGGACGATTCAGTAATTGTGAAACGTACATACTATTGCATTTATGCACAGAAATATTATTGGAAATTGCGTTGACATTTAGCAAGTGTATAAAAATGAAAAAAGAACGCAAACTATATTATATACATTAACGCTACGGACATAAGCTATACAACTTTTGTTGTGAATGTGTATGTCTTTTGCATGAACACTGTAAAATAATGATTTCGATGCAGTATTATTACGTGATGCGATTTTAGTGCGGTTATCTTATCACACATTCTTGTATTCGACAACCAAATGTTCAGGATGTTAAATCCGGAGAGATGACACTTACCGATTGATTTCTGAGAGACGATTGTTTGAAGTAAAAACAGAATACAGATTTCGTCATACCTGTTTGATATTTCAAAATACAAAGCAGAATAGTGGGAACCGTTGAAATTGACGGGTTGAATAGTATTTTAAATGTCTATTTTTATTTAACTTATTCGTTAATATCATTAATGATATCGTTATTCAATGAATTACTGTTTATAAGCATTATCTCTACCGTTCATATTAATACTAGTATTTAACACCACTACAGATATGCAGTTCGATCCAGTAAAGGATTAGTTAAAAGATAGGGATCATAAAAATGTTAAATTTTTTTATTCTCAAATAAATTAAAAATAATTCATTTTTCTACGTGTTATTTTTAGCGAAAATTTTGATAGACAATAGGAAAAAATTAGATTTTTGAAGGAACAACTCTAATATACTTTAAAGATTAAGACTGTCTCAATATTGTAAGCTTATGTAACTATATTAATACGCTGTGGTATTATATTGTACCTTAGTGCAGTGTATTTCTATTGTTATTTCTCTAATTTTAATAACCTTTACTGTTGTATAAAATTCCAGCGCAGGCATAAACAGAAATACTAACAACATTTGCTCTATACATATTAATATTTGCCTCTTGGTGCTATATTTGCCTAAATGAACTATGAATAGTTCCTTCTTCTGATCGCAGAGCAATATATAAATACGTGGAGAAATAAATGAGAAACACAATTTTATACGCTACGTGAAAGATCCTGAACATAATTGGTAATTTAAAAACATTTAAATCAAAACATTTGTATTGAATACAAAAGTAAACACAATTATAGTCGATATAAGATAATATTCTTCGTAAATAATGTTTATAATGAATCAAATATTTACAATCGTATGTACGAACAAAGTACTATAACAAATATTTTATAGCTGTTTCATTAGTAACAACACTGTTTCGTTAAATACACCACTTTCAAAAAACACAGTTGGGATAAGAAAATGTACTACACTCTGTGACAAAGGACTGATCGTGCAAAAAAGACTTACCTGTTTACATAAAATCTTTGCTACTTTTAAACACTAATAATTCCCTAATGATAAAATACGAATTATTATAAATACATTACTATGTACATGTAAAAATATTTAATAACATTATTAGTTGATATTATTAATTATTATTATTATTATAATTATATTATAATAATTATTATTATATTACATTAAAATACTTATTAAATTGTAAATTACCCTGCAACTTTTTAAATATTCATTTAAAATATACCTCCATAAGGACATAGATCCTAATATTCATAACGTTCCTAGAAAGTACTAAGCTTCTACATTAACGTATCAGTTACCTGTAAATATATTCAAATTCAAGGATTATATATATATAAAATATTTCATTTATTTAAGACAATATATATATATTTCTTAGGAACTTGGTTCTTTCGAAAATGCCGTGATATTCAATGTCATAGAAGGTGTATTACAAAGTACTAGAAATCAAGAAATTGCGATAGGTATTATTTAAATAATATGAGATTTTCTCATCAAATGCTTTTAATATACAGGGTGTCCATTTTATCTGAGGACATTGAAATATCTCGAGAACTATGCATCGGATCAAAATAAGTTGGTAATGAAAGTTGTTCGTCGCGAAAGAGGACATCCAATGATACCAAACTCGACCCCCACCCCCACCCCCTGGGGGTGGAGTTTTTGCATTTTGGTTCACAGATGGCGCTGTAATGGACAAAAATCAAAATGGAAAAAGTCGTTGAAAATTGGACATATCTCGAGAAATACACGTCAGATCAGAAAAATAAAAGTAGACGTATTTGATATTTTTAAGAATGCTATTCAATAACACCATAATTGACCCCACACCCCCACCTCCCGGGCAGACACCGCGCTGCCGAATAATGTAAATTACGCCTCGAAAACGCAAAAGCAGGCCACTTGGGCGAGCTCACGCGCTAGATTGATCTTTTATCTAGCGATTGTGAGTACGTAGGCGTCTAAAATGTGCATTAGCGAGACGAATAACGTCTGGAGCCGGACCCTTGCAGAGTTGCAATCCGCCTAGGCACACGTACACGCTGCCCAAGCGTACACACAGGTTCCGTTAAATTCTAATTTAACGAAAGGTTGCAAAACCAATTACCGAGGGCATAAGCTGTCTATAAAATCGACATTAGCGTCCATGGCATTATCCCTCTCGTTCATACTTGTAATAGCTTCTACCTCGGTTTTACAACCGAAATTTCCTAAATTGCCGACTCGACAAAAGCATCTCGACGAGACGCGACGGCGCGGCGCCTGAAGTGTCGCGCCGTATGGGCCACGCCAACGACTGACTTCGACTTCCTCTCCTTGGAAACGTTCCCACCATTATCCTCAAATCTTATTTATTCGTGGTGCAGTAACTAAATTCTGCGAGAATAGAAGTTCACAGGTTTCCAGTCAGCCAAACGAACATCGAGCAAAATTTTCATCAATGTTTGCAATCGTACTTCGCGAGAAAAAGGAGGTCATTATGGTGCCAATCCTATGCTTGGAACAGAATTTGTTCCCTATTTTTTGTGAATTTGCTGACCAAAACCTGTGTCGATAAATTTGAAGCCTATGCCGCGCCTGACGACCGCAACGACACTTTCAGAGGCGCTCACCACTAGCGCGGGCGTTCGCCGCGCCGTAACTGGCCGTAACCCGTCGAACGACCTAGTCCAGACCGTTCTAGTGGTGAACACCACTGCGCTCATGTCGAGCGAACATATTTTGCCAAGACACCTCTGTAGGTTCGACGGTAGGGCACTAATTTACTATGTTGTGACGTTGCAAGTCTGCGACGTCACTTCTCCGTTTGAGAAACGGTCAAGTAACCGTATCGGGAGTGGACCGGACCGACCGTTAGTGATTACGAAAACCACCCGAAATATGGAGCGCTCCTTAAGGAAGTTATTAAGATCAAAGATCGCTCCTAATGCCGTCTGTTGCACGCGCCGAGAATGGCCACTTTCAGGAGCGTGCCTAGGAAGCGACTACTACCGTAAGGACGCCCCACACCAAAGGATCGACCGGAAGAACTATTGGCCATAATCAAAAACATTCCGGATCCCGAGAGGTAGCAAAGGGCACCGCCGCACACGAGTAAGGAAACTCGGAGGCGACGATGTGGGACGAAGGGGTCATGAGTGCAGACAATCGGGCATTTTGGTGGTCCCGCCGTCGTCTCATCCCGCCTACATTTGACCCCGGCAAGGGTGGTGCGGAGGAGCGCCTGGGAGGACTTATCCTCCCCGGTCGCCAGCGGCGATCGTGAATTGGTGATAAAGGTCGGGGGCCCGAAGACCTGTTCCGAGTAATAGTTGCGTTGCGGGTGCGCCCCTAGGAAATTTCGGTAGGACGACAGGAGCAGGGAGACCGAGAATCGAAGCGTCCCGTCGATGCGACCGCGGATCACTGTCGCGCTGATTGTCGAAGAAGACACGTCGAAATTTCCATAGTCTCGCTGATCGATTCCGAGTCCCGTCTAAACGAGAGTTTGTACGCGTTGCGGGTGGTTTTTCGCGACATAAATTCCGTGCGGCACGAGTCCCGAGACGAAGGCAAAAGTTCCGGCCTTCCTGCGGAAATCCGGCGAGCTGAATTCCAGCACGGTAAGTCGACAAGTGATCCTCGGTCGTATTTTCGTGTTGGCTCGATAATTAGTGCGAGGACGAAGCGAGTGCGTATCGTCCTCGAACACTTGGTAAGTGGACATTATTATTATTATTTATTTTTTCGTGAGGGCATCACGGAAAAATAAACAAGTTAAGGATTCACTCCTCAGGAGTTTCATGCCGAGCTACCTGGCTTCACGAGTCGTGAAGATATCTTGGAAAAAGTATCTAATTCAATATTTTTGCCCATCATCGGTGCCTCGGTCGCCTAGGCCGAGTGGTGCAATAAACACGGCCGGGCGATCCCCTGGCCAGCCAGGTAGCTCGGCATGACACCCCTGAAAAGTGGATCCTGAACTTGTTTATTTTTCCGTGATGACCTCACGAAAGTGCCACGAGCCAGTTCGTGGCGTTCTTCCGATTACGAAAAGTCTAAACTCGATAGAATTCGGTCACTGCTTACTGCTTTTACTCGTGAAGATATCTTGGAAAAAGTATCTAATTCAATATTTTTGCCCATCGTCGGTGCCTCGGGCGCTTTGGCCGAGTGGTGCCGGGGGATTGCCCGGCCGTGTTTATTGTACTGCTATTGTGTTCTGGGCTCAGGTCTAGGGGCCCAACCCTCGGGCCTCGGAACGTCGAGCTGGTCAAAAGGATCTTGAAGGATACGAAAGGATCTTTGAATTAGATACAGACCATCGTCGCCAATTTTTCCACGCTTCTCCGAGGTCGCGTTTCGGTGGACCGAGTAGCTGAAACGCGAGCCGGGAGAAGTTGAGCCAACGATGGAAATGATCAAGATCCGCTAATGTAAGTTTAATTAATTATTTACAATTCAATCAAATATGTTTTTTATTTAAATGTATTAGATAATCAAATATTTCATAAATTCAATTTTCCTAACTATACAATCTATTTAAGTAAGTACAGTTTCCAAATATGTTAAATTTTGCAACAATCGTTTTGAAACAAATCAAGTTTGAAACAAATATTTTTTTATTAGTTAACATCTTTTTTTAACAGAATCTTGGAAGAAAAATTGTCTAAACAAAGTATATTTTTGCTCAAATAAAAGTTTTCGTATAAACATCCTTTTATAAACAGAATCTTCTAGGTAAATTTTTTGAACATGTAAATAATCTGTATTATTTTTTAAATCGGTTTAAGTAGATTATAATACATATTTAAATAAAGTAAAAAAAAACCTTCAAATTTGAATAATAAAATGCATTTTCCTATTTGCAGAATCATCGTTGTCATCGCTGCCTGCCAAAATACTTCCTCCATCGGCTTTCACCTAGTTAATTGTTATTGCATCCCTAGCAATAGTTATTATGTATTATAATAATTATTTATTTGTTTTATATTATTTGGATTATATTTGTCTATGTATTATAATATTTGTTTTTGAGTGTGTGTGTAATAAATGACATTAATTTGTGATAATAAATGATTTTTTGATTTTCGATTAATTGTTGTGGTTCGGCTTTCTTTTATTTTCCAGTCTATAGTTAAATTCCGACTTTCAAACTAAATATAATTTCTAAAAGTCCTAAGTAAATAGTACCTTGTACAAACATTTTCTAGTTTGTTGGTAGCATCTCGTCGGTGGTGGGAGTCATTGCGGCTGTCTCAGCTTTATACATTGGGTACAAAATTGCGTTTGTTTAACACTAAACCTACCACCACCGGTCAAAATGACCGGTTCCAGATTTATTATTTTATAATTATACGTATTGAAATAATAAAAATGATTTTATAAAAATTAATTGTATAAATATCTTTAATAGGAGCTGCACAAAGTCTAAATAAAATGAATCTTGTCGTTTTTATAAGGGAACATGTACAGCTTGTCAAATCTAGCTGTGCGGCTGACCAAAACATAGGAATGGGTAAACAAATACAAAGATTTCCCCTTGCGGGGGACATTCAGCCGCACAGTTAGATTTGACAAGCTGTACCAGTTAAGTACTTTTAAGGATCGACAGGTTTATCGTTGATGTCATTGCTAAAAATCAGACATTTCATATGCAACAACCTAATATATTTACTGTGTACCAAGACGAAAGAACCTTCCTAATTTAACGAACAAAAAACTGTATTATTACAAGATGCAGATGTTTGAATGCAGTGTACGATTGTGGACGTGACTCACTTTGTATGAAGTGTCTTATTACTTTGGCCAGCACTGCAGTTCGTGGCAAGGAGCAGGCCTTTGTACTGGATCGCGTCAAGCAGCTTGCATTTGCGAATTGACGTATTCTGAAGAATACCGGTTAAAAGAAAGAGGTAGTAGTAGTAGTAGTAGTAGTAGTAGTTGTAGGTAGTAGGTAGGTAGGTACGTGAATGCGTATTAGGACACTCGAGTACCTCGATTAATTGGGACCTCCGTGGACTGTAGACCCGGTTGCGCGCGTGCCATATGCGGTATCTTCGAGGGCCTCCTTGGGGTTTCCCGACAGGACACTGCAGTCAGCTAGTCCTCCAGAAGGACTCGCGCGTTCGACGGTACTGAACCGTGAAAATTTAATGTCCACTTTCTTCGGGGGTCAAAGAGGAGTGTACTGTTACTGCATAATATGTATGGCGGAAGTCGGAAGTCCAGACCTGTGCAGGCGCGTTCGATGAGTTTTGAGTGCGACGAACGGAGAAACCCAGCTGAACGAGTCCGTGGGTGGTCTATCAACGTGGCCCGTTTGCTTTATAAACTTGGGAAGTTAGATCGTATGCCGGGTGTAGATTAGAACAGGATGGCCTTTAACTTGAATGATACAACGGATCAGGGATAGAAACGTGGTCGTTACCGATTGACCACACTTGCCTTCATTATCTCGGTAATTAACGTTTCACATTCTTCCCGGGTTCACCGGTTCATTCACGGATACTGTTCATACACTGCCAATACATCATTTTCGTATTCATCTGTACTGTAGGATTTTATGCGTTTAATATAACCACGACCGGTCACTTGACCGGTTTCACATTTCTTATGTTATGATTAGCGAAATTACCAGGTCTTCGGAGTCGGAGTCGGAGTTTGGGAGTAATTGCTGATTACTTGAGTCGGAACCGGAGTAAGAAAAAGCTATAAAGGGTGAGTCCGAAGAAACAGAACACTTAAATATTTCCGTTACTTTACGTTGTACAAAAAAACTTCTTAGGACAAAGTTAGCCCTTTTTTGAAGGACCACATGTAACGGTGTAAGGGGAAAAAGTAATTTTCGAGGTAATTTTTTTATGAGATTTCAAAGTCATCGATATTTTTTTTAATGGAATGAGATATTTTTTCATTAGCTTCAACCACCGACCAGATACACTATTATTTAATAGTTAATATCATTTAATAGTATCTGATCGGTGGTTGAAGCTAGTTCTGATCCATGCCACAGATTTAATAACAGTAAACTGGGTTCTGTTTCCTGCTAAAGATGGTGTAGGTTTTGTTCCATGCTAAAGATGATGTAGGAGCTGTTCCAGGCTAAACATGATGTCCATACAATGTTATTTAGAGGCTATACGAAAATTTCTTGCACCATGACGCTATATAATTGCTCTAGCTTCCCAAAAAGTCCAACTCGCATAGTCCAATATTAAGAAAGTTATGGTGTTTTTAAGAGTGTCCGAATATATATTAGTGGGTGTCACTGTATGCTCCTCTAAAGATATCTATACAATCATTTATTACGCGAAACCATATTTATTATATCAATAACCGTAAAATAAAAAATCTGGAACCGGTCATTTTGACCGGTGATGGTAGGTTTAGTGTTAAAAAACCATCCAGTGCTAGAGTTAGTGATACTTGTATACAGTAATATCAAATTCAAACCATTTTTGTCCGTCAAATTAGACATAAGCGAGTAAGCATTAGGTGTTCAATAGAAAATAACAGTTGTAACTGGTGAACGTAATTATTTGAGCCAACCTGTTCGGTCACACGCTCTTGCAGTGTACCGTATAAAACTATTTCCGTTGATGATACCACCACTATTGTCATAATTAATTTCACTTTTTTTCACGCAGCTGAAGAGCGAGTTCACATATACAGCAGACCACCTAAACGTGTGCGACAAGAGTTGGCAGTTGGACACGTTGCAGTTAATGGGACTCCTCACCTGCCCTTGGTTGCTCCCCTATCTAGACGTGTTTCGTTTTTAACCTGTTAATTATTGTTTATGCAACACAGAAGAAAGTGCTCTTCAACGGACTGCGTACTCGACCTTAATTTCTGTATGTTTGTACGATTATTTTATGACTTATACAGGGTGAGTCCGAAGAAACAGAACACCTAAATGTATCTCCGTTACTTTTCGTTGTACAAAAAAACTTCTTGGGACAAAATTACACTGTTTGACGGGCCACATGTAACGGTGTAAGGGAAAACATTTTCAAGGTCATTTTTTACAAGATTTCAAGGTCATTGATATTTTTTTTAATGGAATGAGGTATTTTTGAATACATCAATCGATGCAACTGGACATTCGTTATAAAAAAGTACCCGTGTATATCGAAAAGTTAGTAGTTCAGGAGATATTTCAATTTATAGAACTCTAAAACACCATTATAGTTACCACTAATTGTAAGTAAGACGTTAGCGTTTACTTGCTAGTGTAAATTGAAGAGTTGAAATTGAAATTGAAATTTAAAAATTCAAGTTGAAATGGTAGAGTTAAAATTGAAGTTGAAGATATGATATTGATATTGAAGTTGAAATGGAAAAATTCAAGTTGAAAATGAAGTTGAAGAGTTGATATTGAAATTGAAGTTGAAATGGAAAAATTGATGTTGAAATTGAAATTGAAGAGATGAAATTAACGAATTGTAATGGAAAATTGAAGTTGAAATTGAAAAATTGACGTTGAAATTGAAATTGAAATTGAAGTTGAAGGGTTGATATTGAAAGTGAAGTTGAAATTAATGTTAGCGTTTACTTACTTGTGTAACGTCTTAGTACGACAGTAATGGTGTTTTAGAGTTATTTAAATTGAAATATCTCGTGAACTACTAACTTTTCGACATACATAGGTTAGTAGTTTTTTATAACGAATGTACAGTTGCATCGATTGATCTATTAAAAAATACCTCATTCCATTTAAAAAAATATCGATGACTTTGAAATCTCATTAAAAAATGACCTCGAAAATTTTTTCCCTTACACCGTTACATGTGGCCCTTCAAAAAGTGTAATTTTGTCCTAAGAAGTTTTTTTTGTACAACGAAAAGTAACGGGAGATGTTTAAGTGTTCTGTTTCTTCGGACTCACCCTGTATACATAGAGGGTATCTCCACGTAACTGTCGCCATGATTTTTCAGGAACTTTCGGTAGCCAGATAAAAAAATGTTTGGAACAAAATTAATTAGTTTTCAGTCGGCTACAAAATGCAATAGAAGAAAATTTAAAAATGAAGTATGTTTGTTTATTTTAATTTATTTGTAATTAATGTTACTTTTCGTATCTGCAAATTTTATTGCTTATATCAAGACGACATTTCCATTCCATTGAAATTATTGAGAAGAGAAAAAAAATACCTAAATGTATACAGCTTGCAATGTATACCAACAATTTTTATCTCGCATGAAATGATCATAAAAATGAATACATCAAATGCAAGAGTGAAAGTATTCACGGAATTTAAAATTACCGTTGTATTATTTTCCAACCCCCATAAAAATGATTGAGAAAAGAAACAAATACCTACATGTATACAGCTTGCAATGAGAATCTTTCAAACATACTCTATTCTCGATGAGTGGAAGGTGTTGATGTAAAAACAAACAAGTCTGACTCGATGTTAAAAATTTCCTACAAAATTATTTCATCCTATAATTATAACCCCCTAAAATTCAATTTCACTAAATTATTCTAAACCATCCAGTCACTTCAATATCGCCCTCCCTAAAATTTCAATTCAAATACAAAATAAAATGTTCCTCACTAAATTTAATTATTGTACAATTTAACTATATATGTATTTTATTAAAACTCACTAATATTATAAGGTCCTACATGAAATTTTTATAAGCAGTTACTCTTCTTGGTACTTACTAATAAATCAATAAAAATTAATATTATTAGCAGAATCTCTGATCTTGTTTTTTCTCGCGTGCAGCTTTCAGTTTCTTTGCTCGTAGCTTGAATAGAGACGTAGGCGGGATTTCCGAAAGGTTCGTGACAAGATAATCCGGGATGAGTCCTGCGGGTGTTCGCAAAGCGTGTCTCGTATTTCGACTCAGGTATATTTACAGATGAGCTTTTCACCGACCACGTCTTCCTCCAGAAACGCTTACCGTAATTGTATATGAAGGCTACTTTCAAATTAACGGTCCTTGGTCGAAAATGGCAAAGATGACCGTGCCCTTCAAATTTTCGAAAATCTTGCCTATCCTTGCGTCGTCGCGTCGTCGACGCGGAAATCTCTGCAAGAACGATAAAGAAACGGAAACCGTGTGAAACATGGTGCACCGGCACCGGCGCGGCGCGGCGTCACGGGTACTGCTACCTGCTCGAATAAATTAGAATAAATTTTATAGTCAGTGACACTGCCCAGAATATTCAGCAGTCGGTGTATGTTAATTTCAAGCTAGCTCAAGTGAAAGGATCATCACGGTCACGTTCTACATTAGACCTATAAATTAGATGATCAAACTGATTAGAATTGCCATTTGCAGGTCCTCCTACAAGTTATGCTGAAGTGCGCTAAGTTTGTGTTACATTGGGCTCGAATATTAGCCCCTAGCACTCGAGTGGTGACTCAAAACACGTCATACTAAAAATTGCTGTATTATTATTCAAACTATTGTGTACATTATTGAATATGTTGGTATCTAATCAATTACTAAGCATTTATCATATTATATAAATTTCATATTTATACAAAGAAAAAAATTAATATGCGTAGAATGGAATTATTATAGATCCAAAGAAATGTTTAATTTTCGAGTTAAAATAACTCCAAGTGCAAAGGGTTAAAACAAAAATGTAAAAAACACGATAGAAAATTGAGAAAAACGATTTTTAGAGTAGTGTCCTTACTTTTAATTGTTTGCAATTTTCTCGATTCTGCTAAATTCTACAAAAATAATTCCATTTTATATGATTTTTTTCATTTAAGTATTTATGGCACACTCGTGCAATACTTAAATGTTTAGTAATTGATTAGATATCAACACATTTAATAATGTAAACAATAGTTTGAATAATAGTACAGCAATTTTTAATGGCGACTCTGAGTCAACGCTCGAGTGCTAAGAAAAAAGTTATGGTAAGTAATAATTTTGGACATGCAATTAACGTTTAAGTTGATATCAGTTATCCAAATAGCACATATATACATATGTATAATTGCATATCTGAGCTGTGTTAGCCTAACACGAGTTTTTCTTCGTTAAAACGTGTTCAAGAATTTTTCAGTTCGAACTGGAACGATTATAAGAAAGCACGAGGACGAATGTAATTATAGTAAACAAGTTATACACTCATTAACATCTCTTGAAAATTACAAGAATCGTAAGCGTGATTTTATTTTGATCAATTAATGATATTTCTATACATACATATACAGAGGGGACATATACAGAATATATTAACACATTATTCTCTTCGCTGTTTTTGAAAATGTGAAGAAACTTTATATTAACCAAAGTTGAATTCTGTAAATCCTATTTTGCGACGATTGATAACGAAAATACGGTAAATAAAATCTACAGAATTCAACGAAATTAAAGTTTAAATATCTGTTAAATTCATAATTTTGCGAAATGTTAATACATTTTTAATAACAGAAAAATGTATATTTCTATTCTAAAAATAGCTTCAGGTGACCTTGAAATCTCCGAAACTCTTTCACCTACAAAACTACTGTTGATACTGCAAGACTTTGGTTAATAAAGTTTTTCCATGTTTCCAAAAACGGTGGTGAAAATGATTATTAAAATATATTGGTCCACCGTGTATACGGCATACAATTCAAAGCGTTTCAGAAGATCGAAAGTAGTTTTCCCACTTTCATTAATTCCAAGCTGTACAAATCTATTTATTGTGATCTACAATAACTTTCTGATTAACCATGGCATTTCATGTAATTCCTAACAAGCTTTCTCTTAAAGATTTACCTATATGTATACATATTTTAATATCATATAATTTACTTTTACTCCTGCAGAAAAAATGACTTACAGAAAAAGGTCTCAAAACTGTTATAAATAAATAAATAAAAAAAAAATAAAACCAGCAATCGTGACAACATTTCGACACATACTAAAGAAAAAGTACATATGTATTTTCATTGTTTTTTCAATGTTCAATGTTTTAATAGTACCTATTGGGTTGGCAAGAAAGTAATTTCGGTATATGTATTAACTTTAATCAATAAAACATTTTCTTATTTATTCTTTTTGGCAGAAGATCATCGAACAATAGGGAACATATCTTATTCATTAAGATTCATTGCTTGAATAAAACAATTGGGTTCTATTTCACCCTAAATTCCGAAATTACTTTCTTGCCAAACCCAATACATCATATGATTCAAATTGGTTAATAAACCAGATATGTCTATTTCTTATTTGAAATTATTAAGAAAACGATTTTCTTTATTTCACCAGAAACGTAAAAACAGTAAAACACTCTCCTGAGAATCTCCTTCTGTAATATATTAATGTGTATTACACATATAATTAGACTCTTTATTTTATGCAATTATGACAAAAAAAGATGAGCAAAACAAAATTATTGAGAAAAGAAATAAATACCGACAATTTGTATCTTGTATGAAATAATTATAAAATGGATATATGAAATGCAAGAGTGAAAATATTCAAGGAATTTAGTAACACTGTTGTACTATGTATTTCCAACTCATTAAAATTATTCAGGGAAGAAATAAATAGCTAATACAGCTTGCAATGAATGCTTGCGATAATTAATATACAGACCCATGGATAAGTCACGGTGACTGTGTATTGGTGCCTAACGTATATTCAACAGATTCAGGTGATTTTGACGCGTAACATTTATGCGTGTTGCGTAAGTATACGGTTAAGAGTTAAGAGTATCAAAATCGCTCAGATCCTTCGATTTATCATACCTGAACACATGTGAGAAAGGCGTAGGCTCCCGAGGTGTTTCTTAACCGGCGATGTTCGTGTGTATACCCACGCAACCCACGTTGAAACATTTTAGATTAGTGCCCCCAGATAACACGTGTACGCACTCAGGACCGTATGTTACGAACGAGAAATTGGCAGGGATCTGAACTTCCTTTTATTCGTTTCAATAGGCTCGGATCTACACGTGATATGGGCGTTATGAATTTACAAACGATTACGATACTGAATATCAAACCTGATCATTTCAACTTGATAGCGATATTTAAGCTGAGACTAATTTCGAAAAGGATAAGATGACTCATACCCTGAATAAGTTGTTACGATTAAGTATTTTTTAATCAATTCAACGTTATTTTTAATAGCGTACCGGTCGATCGATGCCTTTTCTGATTCTTTGTGGGCTGCACACGCTGTTCTTACTCACTGTGATTTGCTTCTTTTGTCCTTTCCGTTCCAGTTTTCCGCAAAAATCAGTTCATATCTAAAGTAAAAAGACAGCTTTAATAAAAATATTATAATAAATCAGACGCAGAGAATACTTTCGAAATTACACGTTCACATTCTTCCTAGTAAGCAATCTGCTCTTGATGTGCTATGAATTTGCTACTAAAACTGTCTACAAATTCCGACCCATTTGCTTCTATATTAGGCTCGGTATTTCAGTGCAAAGTAGGGATTGCAATACCGGACTAAAAATACAATACCGGTATTCGGTATTTTTCTAAACGTTCTACCGGTATTAGGAATTTTCATGAAGGTACAAAAACACAGTTGTTTAATAGAAAAAAAAACATTAACTAATTTACTGATCTGATACTTTTGAAATGTGATTGTAAAAAACATAATGCATCTATTGAACTGTCATTAAACCTTAAACGTATTTTTATGCACAAATTAACTGCAGTTGAAAATGCTCTTTCCGCATCCACGCTGGTTGGTGGTACTGTTAATAATAATGAGCGATATACTTTTTCTAAATATCTGCCTCGATGTCCTTCATCTTCTAACAACTCGGTCTCATGGCAATTTTTTTATTTATAGCTAATTGTAATTTCTTCTCGGGAGACAATTCTTTTTCGATATTAACATCAACATCATCTTCAACGAATTCTTCTGGATAGGTTTGTGTTTGGTTTTCATAAATGTGTTTGTGGAAATTGACGACGAACTTAATTTAATTTGACCTTGTTAGCTTCTTTTCTTCCTTTCCGTTTTCTTTTTTAAAGTCGTTATAATTATATAAATACCTTAAAATATCTTCTAGTTCACTATGCCTTTCCTGTATACGAATTTTCAATGCACTGTATAATCCTCAGACAATGGCGTGTCCTGATCTTTAAGGGATTGCAACATAAAATTTATTGCTGCATTCGCTGTTAATAAGTTGGAATCCTTCCGACATAATGCTTCCACAGCCAGCTTTATTGGAAGCAGAGCTGATACAGTTTTTCATATTAAACCGAATTCAGTAACGGAAAAATTAATTTGTAAATTTAAGTCAATTAATGCTTTCTGAGAATTGGATTTTTTAATTTCAAAAATCGTTCCATCATTAATAACAAACTGTTCCAGCGTGTTTTAGAATCTAATATTAGCACGAGTTCTTTTTTTATTTCAGTAAGTATAATATATCTTTTTGTAAAACGGCATTTTTAGTAGGGGGTATTTTTTATGAGGTACTTTCAACAATCGTATTATTATTTTCCTCATTGTCACTCTCTTCGAAATCAAAATCAGAAGTTTCTAAATCCAGATTTCAGCGGCGAACGTATTTTGGTGGTGAATGAGTCGTTTGGTGGATCGCTAAATTATATTGACGTAATCTTTGTGGGCACTCCACGCTTTTATTTATAGTCACTAATGTCATGATTTTATTTAAATTTATATTAAATTTTTCTATCTATTCCGACACTAATTTTATAACAGAAGAAATTTTCGACTAATTGCTTAAAATTTTGGAGAAAAATATTATTAATCATTTCATTTGATTCGGTATGTTATGGAGAACCAGGAAAAAAATTATTTTCTCCGTTTTAGTGCATTTTAATATAAACGTGGGTTTTTAAAATAATTTCGTAAACCAATGCTTCGAATTGATTATAAAAAATCAGGTCGTTTGGTAGAATTATAAAAAAGTTATTAGTTTTTGAAAGGTGTACGAATACTTTGTACACCAACTGTAAATGCATAAAGATCCGCAGTCTATTTATTAGTTTGTCTGATTCGACGTTTACAAGAAGAGTTGGTACCTCGCGGGTACCGGTAGAATACAGTCGATGGGAGGAACTGTAGGAACTGCATAGAATGCTTTTTGTCGGGCCCAAGGCCTCGCGGAGATGTGAATGAATCTAGAACCTGTTCCCCTCTGCTTCTTCTTACGTTTATTCCGTCTTCTTTTAGAAGTCAGGCGCGAGCAATGGGCTCGTTGAAAGCTGCCTTAGAACCGGAACTGAGTTGAATAGGGTTTGTTAAATGAGTCTGAATATAATCTACTTCGTATACATTGTCGGACGTGTAACCCCTTTTTTTTCCACCACGGGATCGACCCAGTAATCGTAATAATTTGTGCCGGTAATTATGGCAGTGACCGAAGTCGTATATCCTTTGTCTTAGAATATTAACCTTGCACCGATTGCAACTATATCAAAGTGATACTCGCCAAAACCGATTTATATGGCTGTACTTTTGTATTGCATCCAACACTACTTTTTTATTACGCAATACTATGATATGAACAGTTTTTGTAATTGTCGAATGTTACGGATATGGTTTTCAAATCCTTTAAAAGCAAGTTTATAATGTGAAATCCACATAAAGTTACAATTAGAATAATAAAATAAAAAATTTTATCAGAAAGACGAATTATAAAATAATAATTCCTGATATACTGCTGTTACTTATTCTTATAATAAACTCCCTTTACTTTCCCACTAGTTTCAACAATAGAAAATAATTTATGGATCTATAATTTGGAATCCATAAAGTTACAATTAGAATAATAAAATAAAGAATTTTATCAAAAAGACGAATTATAAAATTATAATTCCTGATATACTGTTGTTACTTATTCTGTGTACATACTAAAATTCCTTCACTTTCCCACTACATAGTTTCGTTTCAACAACATAAAATCATAGTTTACAGTCAATTACATATTATTTTATTACTGTTTTCAGTCAATTACATATTATACAGCCTGATCGAAAACTTTTTGCCAGGGGTTGTATGTATTTGGGATTTACGTTACTTTTATTATAAATTCTCTAAAATTTGCGATTTCAAACTGATAAATCTATTTCATGATATAAACTAGATCTTTCTTAATAATTGTTATAATGTTTGTACAGGTAATTAAACAATATTTTTCATTGGACCACGATAGTATATGTCAAACGTGATCGAAAGTTCTTCATCTTTTTTATAGGATATCTAAATAACGGATGTGACTGCATTGATAACTTATATTCATTCATTTCCATTTCATTAATTTTTCATAAAGCAGGACGTAAGATATCTCTTCCGTTTCCTTCACGACTTATCTATTATATTTAAAATTAATTCTTTTCATTCTGTAATGTTGTTTCATCACTTTTACGCCTTATTCTACAATGTATGTCATTCTATATGTATAGCCTAATTGATACTTCAAGTCAGTTCTATAAGTTACTAATCATACATATTTGCAATGAATTCAACGAACACTCTACATAAAACTTAAGATGTTTCTTATTCGAATTGAACTAAGAAAGATCTTCAATACAAATTTAAATATCTATTTCGTTTCATTAACTACAAAAACTGGTCTAAACAAATTTGATGTTCGTCTGGCGTTTATAAACCAATTAATTAGTTGTACTAATGAACGAAATATACGATATTAACGAACAAATTTCATATTTTATATACATCAATGCACTAGAATAAATTGAAAACGAATCAAGTTTTCTTTATTTCGTACTAACTCGATTGTTCGATAAAACAAATTTTACACATTACTTTTAATGAACACTCATCGTTCAAACATCTTGTCTAATTCAAATTCTGTGTATATAAAATACAATGTAATTCAATCACAATGTGTTTAAATTAGCACAACTCTGATCGAAAAACATTTCGCAACGGAAAAGTAAAATAAATTACAAAGTTGATGATGTATATTTGATAATGTTTACTGAAATGCTTTCTGCTTACCACTGATATTACGAATTTGTTCGTCAGTGCAGCCGTGGCTTCGTTCGGGAGGAATCTTCGGAAGAGAGCAGAAGGTGAAACGGAAAAATGAATACTTCGCGAAGGGCGCGAATGATTTACACCACTCTGGTTCCCATCGAGCGAAATGCTATTCGCGGCGAATACCTACTACCTTTACCTATTCTACCTTCTACCTTCTAGAATCTGCAGCCTCAGAGCTACAGCTATAGCAATGTAGAGGATTGCAGGCCCTCGACGTTTCCCTCCCCTTTGCCCACGTGTATTCGAGCCGTGCCGCACCGTGCCGCGCGTAGGCAGCAACGCCGCACCACCGCACCGCACCACTCGTTTGCCTCGTCGCTGCTCGTCGCCGCTCGCCGCTCGCCGCTCGCCAGTTTCGACACAGTCGTGCCGGTGTGCGCATCTGCGATCCGATATCCGATATTTCGTCCACCGATAGATCACGTCACTGATCACACGGTACATATTATACATATTCGCAACGCGTCGATCGACGTCGACATATTTTCGAACAGTGAAGCTCGCCAGTCAAGGATTTCGTTCTCTGTGAAATTGCGACCGGTGCGATTCTCCTTCGCCGAATGAATCGTTCATTGGTTTAGCATGCATTGATCTGTGGAGTATCCTTCTAGTCAGAGGTGAGTGAACTTCTTTTTTTTCCTCTTGTCAATTATGGTTCTCCTCTTCGACTTTGTTGTGTGCGTCATGCCGGTAGACGCTGATAGTTCTATTTTCAATTATCGACGCGTTTTTGCGTAACCGCGATGTTCGCCATTGTGAAATTTTGGAGAAAAACATTAGTTTTGAGATCGACATCCTGTAAATAGATGATGTTATTGTCTGATTGTACAATCTGAAATGTGTGTGTGTGTGTGTGTGTGTGTGTGTGTGTGTGTGTGTGTGTATGTGTGTTTGATGTTTATTTTTTAAAATTTATGCCGGTACATAAATCACATGTATTGTGACAGAACCATGAAAGAAACATGTTGTTCAGTTGGTTACGATCTGTGTTGGTTTTGTTAATAGTCATGGTTACCGATAACCTCTGTTATTTTAACGAAAATAATGCCTGAAGATCGCGAGGAGAGTTCTACCTTAATTTCCAAAGAAATAAAATTGATTAATGTATAAAAATGATCAGTATTAATGACGTTCTGTAGAAATTTCGTATTGGATAATAAGTATAATAGACAGCACGCGTATTTATGGAATATCTCGCACTGATAACTCTTGGTCCTTCGTAACTGTAGGCAACACAACGTGTCATGTAAATATGCCTTTAGTTACACGGGCGCAATCCAAAGCAAAAATTGTATTAGACACAAGTTCTATATATACCACAATAAATAATAATATTGTTATTTCTCCGTATTCTCTTAGAGATCTTTTTTGTTTACAATATTATTAACACTAACCGTACCACGACCGGTCAAATAACCGCTTTCACATTGTTTATTTCTTAATTATTGAACTTGTAAAGATGCTTGCATTAGAAATTATTCAATGAATTTCTTCATTCGAGCACGTGTTATTATAAAACTTGTGGAAAATCTAAACAAATTCAGTCTGGTTTCATTTTTATAAAACAATATATATATACATATCCGACACATTTTGTACCCGGTACGGTTAGTGTTAAAATGCGGCCTCGGTCATTTATTAGACAAACACTTAAATACAAATTTTCAATCCTACTTTAAGAAACTGAGAAGTTGAGTTACAAAGTTGTAAATGAAAGTGGCCCCGCCCCGTATCGTTCAGCAGTAAATTCGAAAATGCTGCTCTTTATTTTCAGATTTATGAACCTGTTTGTCGAGCTCCCAGCTTTGGCTGTTGCCGCTGCTAAGAGAAGCTTTAAATAGCAACCGTCATATCTTTGTCACCCTATGAACAATTAGGATAATATTCGCGAAACGCGCCATTGTTTTCTCCCTTTTTCACGATTAAAATCCCTTCTCGTTTACTGTTTATCGATCCGTTACTTTTGTATATTACTAATTACGTAATTACTTGACTCGTGTTGCTTAAAAGTGGGGGGGGGGGGGGGTACATTGGTCGTTGAAATTTTGATTCCTATGAACGGACGACGCGACGCGTCGACTGGCGTTCCGAGATCGACTAGCGTCGATTGTTTACGTTTACATGATGTCGAATGTCGCGAGACAGAGTTAGCCTTGAGGCATCAAAATAAAATTTCGATTTCGTCGGACAACTTCAAATCGTAGAACGAAACGTACGTATAGATGAAAGAAAAATAATAATGAACAAAAATTTATAATATAATATATATATTTTTCATTTATACGTTCATTACTTCAAGAAGTATTAAAGATTCTTACATAAACACGTTGTATTAAAGTTATCTTACTGAAATTGGGTCGCAACATAAATACGTCTGATTATATTCCATTTATTTATTAATAATATACAAAATTATATTTAATCAATTGCATGATTCCTAGTTTCTTTTTCAATCACAGTTATGCATATTTAGATAAAATTAGAACATATTTATATTTGCAAATGAACGAATTTATATTAGAATGTTACAGTTAGAATAATAAAAATATATATATATATATTTCAATTACAATTGAACGTAATTTATACAGTAGCGGACAAAAATTTAGGATGCTCTGAAAAAGACCATAACTATTTTAATATTGTAAATACGATTTGAACTGTTTTGGGAAGCTAGAGCAATTAGCTTACCACGGGATGCGAAAAGAAAATTTATCAAAAATTGCAATTGATCGGAATTGTTGAAAAAATACTAAAAGTTGCATTTTCAATTTTTTTATGCGGGCCTATATTGAAAATTTAAAAAATACATTTTGTTGATCTGTGTCAATTATATGCACCGTGAAACTTTCGTCGAAATCTGTAGATTCGAGAGAAAACGACAGGCATCGAAAGATGTAAGAATTCTTAGATATACACAGTCCGAAAATCGTGAAAATCTGCAATTTTTACCTTCTTTAAACGTTTGTAGCCCATTGCAACGTCGTTCGTTTTTGACGAAATTTTCAGAATATGTTTAATTCACACAGATCGACAAAACGTATTTTTTAAATTTTCAATATAGGCCCGCATAAAAAAATTGAAAATGCAACTTTCAGTATTTTTTCAACAATTCCGATCAAAGGCAATTTTTGAAAAAATTTCTTTTCGCATCCCGTAGTAAACTAATTGCTCCAGCTTCCCAAAAAGTTCAAATCGTACAGTACAATATTAAATTAGTGATCGTCTTTTTTAGAGCATCCGAAACTTTTGTCCACTACTGAATAATACTAAATTCGATTCGATTGTGATTGAAGATTTCCCGGAAATCTGACAGCAATTGTAAAGCTTCTTTATCACGATTAAAAGTACCTGTAAACGTTCCTGTGCATAGGTATTTAAAAGTCGTTGATTTCGTAAATACGCCTAATATGTGGGTATAAATTATGGAAATGCGTACGTCTCGTATCCATGGATACGTTTTACATATTTGCATCGTCCGTAATCGTAGTAGCTAGTAATAAATCATTGCTGAATTCCCTTCCCTGGAATGAATATAAGGGATCCAACCAGTGAAAATAAATTTAAATTATTAGCTGCTCATTCAAGGAACTACTGTGATTTACTGTAATTTTTGTGAGACAATGGTATATGGATCCCTCATGATGTCTGCAAAATATTAGGTGTAGTTACTCAATCGTTTTAATGATATAAACAATTAAACTTTCATACCTGGTTGATATACCATCAATAATGTATATTTTAAAAATTAATTAAGACCCTCAACGTATTAGTTTCAATTTAATAAAATAATGAAATTTTTATTTAGCGTCTGTGTCTTTGAATCGACGCAGACATATTTTATTTTACATAAAGATCCGCTGTCTATTAATAAATATCCGCAATC
This sequence comes from Lasioglossum oenotherae, assembly GCA_028455765.1. Lineage (NCBI taxonomy): Eukaryota > Metazoa > Arthropoda > Insecta > Hymenoptera > Halictidae > Lasioglossum > Lasioglossum oenotherae. The sequence goes on along the minus strand of CM052291.1, from coordinate 6,580,970 downwards.
ATGTAGTCTGTTATCGAGCTATAATAATTCATTGCTCTCCATAGAAGCATGGTTACCAACACATAATATTTTATTTATGCTACGTAACGCCCAAGGTCTTTAGCCGGGGTTTCATCACACTTTCTTTAAACTTCTGCCCCCTCATCAATTGAAACGTCGGGAAGCGTGATGAAAGGGCTACCTAATGCGACGCTAACTTTTATTCATAACTTATTGGCGTGTTTCCTAGTAAGCCAGAGAAACGTTCAGCCCTTTTTTTCCTACTGTTGCGGCACATTATGCAAATCGTAAACACGATTAAGCGTGCCCTTCCAATTAAAATGAATTTTCAATTGGTGGGCCGTGTTGACGGAGGGCTACTTTTACACACCCGTCGCGTCGGAGAGGACGAGGAAGAGAACGGAACGGAGGTTGCATCGAGCAACCTGAACCCACCTGGGTAGATTTGTCGATCGATGACGTCACCCTCGACGAAACAGCCACTCCTGTATGCATCTACCTGCGGCCATGTACGCGTGTTCGATGCTCGCGAATAAAAAAAGGATAAAACGGACTGGAAAGAAGAAGAGGCACGGCGAAGGCAAGCAATCGGCCAACGAACTCGCCCAGCTTGCTTGATACTCCTCTTTCTCTTTCATCCTCTATTTCTCTCGTTCTCTCACTGCGGTCCTCTCCGTCTCGATTCCGCGACTCATACTCGGTACGCGCTCTGTTCCGTTCTCTCTTTCTCTACCTTTTCTGTCTCGTCTTTTCTTCACCCGACCTTCTTCCCTTGCGACTTTTCCTCTGTTCCATCTAATCTCGCGATCTCCATCTGACCTTGCTCCCCGGCGCAACCGTGAACGTATGTGTCATTCGGCTCCTAGATAAGCCAGAGCAAATGAGAAGTTATCACAGGTGCGCGCGGCCAGTTTATAAAAATCACCGACCAACCAGTGTGTGGGAATGGACTTGAGCTTCTTTGCGAATTATTGGATTAGTCGGAAATCGAGATCGATGGTTTACATACGTTGAGTACATTCCGAAACAGAAAGGATAGCGTAAGTTAAAATCTAGGGGAGACACCGGGGCTATAAGTTCCGATTTTGAAGGAACATATAAAATTACGTAAAAATAGGATAGATATTCTCATCTTTGACGGGCAATTTATTGTTAAATTTATTATATTTTATAATTATAACCTTAAAGTGAAAATATTGTAATAGGTTTTTTTATATTTTTCCATTTATTTGTCGTTGTGAGCGAAGCGGCGGCAAGTTGTTACTAAAACATAACATCTATTTTATACATATAATTGCCAGTTCCTCTGTCCTCTGTAACAAAGGGGTGCACGAATATGTTTTTATCCCGGAAATCCTTCAGGATCAAGTGCTAAAATTAAATTAGTGGGATACCTCCAGAAATAAGCCCGCCGTTGACTTTTCAACGGGAATTGTGCTACTTTGCTAATAAAACATTTAATGAAATGTTTTATTTGCTGATGAAATACAAACTATTATGTAAATAATATTGATTTATTTAGGTTAATAAAAATATGGTCCGTTTAACGGAACGTCAAAACAATATACATAATAACTCAAACATTATCTTTCATATGAAATTACTTTGGCGTACGTGTCCATAATTATGAAAGTGGTCTAAATGAAAATTGGAAAAAATGAGTTTATCAGTTAGTTCACATTACATTATTTTGAACTAAATTAATTTAATGTAATTTTTATGATTTTGTAAAAAATGAACCGTCAGATAGTGCTTATTTGAACATTATATGGAATTCATTTAGTGTTAACGTCCGTTTCCTTTTCAAATATATCTCGAAACAAGAAATACATATTGGACTTGGACCACTTTCTTTTTTAATGAGAATTTTTTAATAATTTTCTGCTTTACGTCAAACTAAAAATGATTGTACACAAACGAGTCATTGACCGCGAATAAATGAACAATTATTAATTGATTAACTTTTCTTATGATTAAGCATCCAGTACGAGAATTTAGCGAAGCAAAGTCGTTGATAGCGAAAGTGTAATGGCATATGTTTTATAATAATTATCATAGATACGTACTACGGGTAAATTTTTGTTATAAAAGTAATTGAAAATTTAATGTATCTCTGAAATATGATAGTACAATGTAATGAGATAGTGCACAATGAAATTAAGTGCACAGTGAAAAGCAATAACGACGAGCTCGAGCTCGAGACACATTTTGAAAATATTTAAAACATCGCACCCGCTATTAACTTTCTTCTGATGCTGTAATACATGCTCTTTATCCGTTGAATCTCGGTCGCGCGCTCCTCGTATAATTAACGAGGATACTAATTGTGCAGTTCTACAATACTGCAGTATACATGCTAACATTGTAATTATAGTGTTTTTACGAGTAAGCACTAGTGATTACGTTTCTCCGACGCGTGCGTTGCTGTTTCTTTCCCGCACAAATCAGTTAACTTTTTCCTGTTACTATTTTGCTGGACAATTTTGTGCTATATTCTCATAAAGACATTAATATTGCCAGTTTTAAATCTTTTCCTACGAAATACGCATTTTTTCGAATTTTTCGAGATGTCCAATTTTTTTAAACATGTTCGCATAATCCGAAGAATCTGAAAAAGTGTAATAATCACGATGAGACACAACTAACATTGTAATATAAACATGGTACCCTGAAAACTATAATATAAAATCAATTTTATGCTTCCGGATTTTTAAAAAATTGATTTTATAATCAAAAATTCTGAAATACTTCATTGTCGCGTGTGCTATTAGGTAGAATGTTTATTCAAATAGAGTATAATTCATCAAACCGTGCTGATCCACTAACTACCCTTGTGGTAAGGGTTATCAACTTGAAACTTCATTGAAAAATCAATCCGGTTTAAGACTTTTGACTTCTACTCGTTAACTTTTGACAAGTTAATTTTGTATATTTATATTTACAATATTATTTCATGTGTATCTTTCCTTATGTAATTTACATATTCTGGTAAATTAGATTTGCTATTATAATAATTATTTAAATTTGGTTCGTTTATGTTTGAAAATAACACATTTAATTTCGTACGTTCAATATCGTGTATGTGTTGGTGTATACGTATATTCAAATACCATAAAGTTTACTTCGAGAAGGGAACGATTTTTCTAGAATTACTAGAATTCATAACTATTTCTTTTTACTTATTTACTCTGTGCACAAAATGTAATCAATCAGAAATTAAAATCATTTGTGTGCATTTTCAAAAACATTTGTCCTTGAATTGTTTTGTTTTACTACGATAACAACAATAAAATGAACTGGTATTCGTTTCTCCAATGTTGTTTTTGAATTTCGAAACAGTTTTTGCTGCAACACGTGCCACTTGAGGCAACGACTGGAGATAAGAATAGGCGATGCGGTCATTAAAAAAACCTTCTGACAAATCGAGCGGCTGTTCTATAGATCTTTTTGGAGTACATACCAATTTTTCAGTCTGCGACTGTAATATGACTCTCGGGCATTGTGCCAAAATTTTTCTCATTGCATCTGAACATACGGCTAGTGTATTAGTTAAAAAATATTGCTGCATCTTTTGGAAATCGATATCTTAACTCTTTACCTACCGGAAGCCTATTAATAGGATTTTCAATAATTGTGCTGTGTCAAAGGAAAATATAGAAATTTTCTTTTACATTGTAATCTTGAATGAAACTATTAGATCACGTTATTGAGGGTGACTTGTTAGTACACAATGAAAATTGCTGTTGCTATTGAAGGTTCCATTAAAAAGTGTTTAGCCATGTACCACAGATTTTTCAAAATTATGCAAATAATTACCGGTCGGTAATGTGTTAAGGAGAGAAAGGAATTCTACAACTTAATTTTCCTTCTAAGAATTATAATACTGCAAATATTAATAGGTGCAGATTCATTTGTCTCGATGGAAGTAGATCGGTTTTTATGGAATACATACATACGTATTATATCATCGTCCTTGCTCTCTATTAGATCCTTGACATGCATTTATTAGAAACACAGTATTGTATCTTTCAATTGATACGTTCTTTCTTACGTGACATTGGCTTTAATATAATACAAATGATTCATCCATTACAATATCGGAAAGTGGAGAATTGACACATTTAATATAAATTCTTAAATAACATATACAGTGGCCCACAAAAGTGTTCGTACGCCCTTTAAAAAAGAATAACTTTATTATAATCATACCAAACGACTGTATGTTTTGTTAAGCAATCAAAAAAGGCATTTTTGAAAACTTTTTTTTGTTTGGGCCCTTAATGAAAGTTTAAAATATATGTCTTGTAGATTTATGTTAGTTGTACACATGCTGAAAATTTCATCGAAATCGGTTGACGCAGGAAGAAACGACATGCATCGAAAGATGTACGATTCTGCGGATTTTAAGCAGAAACTGATCAAAAGTCGTGAAAAACTACGATTTTCACCATTTTTAACCGCTTATAGCTTGCGTGTATCTCAATCGATTTCGATTAAATTTTCAGTATGTGTATAACTTGCATAGATCTACAGAACATATATTTTAAATTTTCATTAAGGGCTCAAATAAAGAAAGTTTTAAAAATTACCTTTTTCATTTTTGCATGTAACCTTGTAAATTATAATTTCTGGAAAAATTTTTTTTCACATCATTGAGGAAACCAATGCTTTTAATTGCTTATTAGTTATTCTATTTTAAAGGGCGTGCCAACACTTTTGTGGGCCACTGTAGTTTATACATATATTGTTCGAAAATTGGAGAATTTCCTTGAAAAGGGTGATTGCCAAGGATTGGTGGACAACGTTCTGTGCCTGTTTATGCAATATTTTATGCGAACATTTACTTGCAGAAATTATTAGAGCGGAATGCACTGTTGTTTGCAAATTCCGGCACAAGGACCGGAGGCCGTAAGATCCTAGAGATATAATAGAGCGCCTATCTAGTTAGGTATAATGCGTGCCATTTTAGGTAAAAGTAACGTACCTGAACCGCTCCGTTTATATCGTTTCTCCTTGTGAGCATACTTAATGCGTCTCCGTAATTGCGCTTCCACAAAGTAATCGTTAGCGCGAGACGGCATAATTACCGAACAACCCCAGGCTAAACTTCGCTCCACCAGGGCAGACAATTCCAACTAATAGTTCCAGAGCACGTGTCGCACGTTACGAATTACGTTTTTGCAAATAAAATTACGTCTCCGCGCACGTGCGTCTTTCTAGGGTAACCACTTTTCTCTTGACTCAACGAATGATACGGTGAATAAATTAAATGACTGAAACCGTTCCGAATCTATCGTACGAGTTCGCGCGCAAGTGCACTTCTATTATGTCTAGAAATGTACGTATGCGGGACAGGACGTTATTATTTTGAATGAAGTTTGTCTGTATGAAGAATACAATACACCAGTAGACAAATAATTGTTAGATAAATAGGAAAAAACGAAATAACTTTATTCAAAGGTGAAATATGCATCTTTCATCGAATTGTCATCCGCTAGAAAAATTTATTAGATTTTTTAATAGACATTACACATGTTCCCTAACTTTCTTAAATGCATATCAATCCACAAATAGTTATAGTATATATATATATATATACACACACACACACATATATATATTAATGGTTTCAAATTAAATAATTATTATTGGCCTCACTTAAGGATCAATTATATGTATTAATATTTTCATTCGATAAAATCAGATTTTACCAAAATTGGGAAAAACCATATAGTTCTTTTTATACTGAGTGGCCCGTTCAAATAAGGTCACTTAAATATCTCGTCAGGTTATTGTGATGCAAAAAATATTTGTTACGTAATGTGCATGGTGTCAATGGACCAAATATCTGTCAAGAATATTTTTTTCCGAAGGTAATTTTTTCGGAGTTATCAAGGTCATCGATTTTTCTCGATATATAACTACATTTTTTTTATTGCATCGTGTTGCTGATCGAAAAAGACATTCAGATATGTATAATAACATAACATGACATTGACCTTAATCTGAAGGTAAAACTTTAATTTTCGAAGATTCGAAGGTCATTTCAAGGTCAAGTTATTATAAATATCTGAATGTATTTTTCGATCACTTACACGACACAATTAAAAAAAAATGTAGTCATGTATAAAATAACATCGATGACCTTGATAACTCCGAAAAAAATGACCGGAAAACAATATTCTTGCCAGATATTTGGTCGATCGACACCAACGTAACAAATATTTTTTGCATCACAATAACCTGAAGAGATATTTATGTGGCCTTATTTAAACGGACCACCCTGTATGCTCACGAGTTTCGAGAATTTTGGACAAAAATAAAAACAGTTTTATGTAATAATTAAAAAATGGATCAATTTAAAATTGGATCGCGAACGCTTGAATTTGCTTTTAGTTGTTAGGATTAATTTGTTAGGTAATGTGTAAACCATTTTTCTTGAAAATTGCTATTCACCGTAATTGCGAAGAAAACAGTAAATTCAGAATTTTCGTGTATTAATTTTAAAAAATATATATTTACACATTAGTTAATAAGCTAGTCCTCCTAACATCTCAAAAAAGACAAATTCAAGCCGTTTGATCGACATTTAAAAAAATTCTTCGTTCTTATGGGGTGTACGAATACTTTTTACACTGACTGTAGATAGAATCGCTAATAACACCAAATATAAACCCGTTCCATAAAAATAACCGACCGAACGATTTCAAGAAACTTTCCACGAAATACTTTTTTGCATGTACATAAACATATTTCCGCAGTAGAGAAGATTGCAATGTTACTTTTCCGCGTGCACAGCTTTCGAAAATGTAGAGGGAGGTCAGAATTGTGCGTACCTGAACCATCGTCGTCTTAGGAAAGTTTTACTCTCGCGTACCTGACCGAACAATGGAAAATGTCCTTGCCAGCGATCGACTTAATTACGAAAAGCCGAAGTTCTTGAAAAGGGTCTTCCAGGGAGGGCCCACCACGCACACCTGACCAAGCGTACATATATATACCTGCCCCCTTCGGTCATGGGAACCTGCCCTTCGGTAGCTTGAGGCTAGGGTTTCCAATGTGCTACGGAACAGATGTCGATTGTCCGTCCTTTTTGTCGTTCCTGCAGGTTCGCGCACCTCGTGCACGTTTCCTACGATTCTCCCACGCTGAACGTATTGTACGGTTCTCTCTCTGTCTCTCTCTTCCTCTATTATTGCATAGAGCGTGCTAGTATTCAGTTCGATTCAACGCACATCCCAATAATGCTCGTAGACTCACCCCGCTTTCAACGCTATCACATTCAAACTCGAAATGATCGATGCTTGTCACGAAGCCGTTCCCAGATAGTCGACACTTAATTGTCTATTTGTTGCCAAACGCGTGTCATGAACATCACTCGATGCTCTCAACGGGACATGGATTTTCAATTTTTATTTGTGTTTAGTGTAAAGTTATAGTGGAGCAGCGAGGTGAGCTGTGCGGTGAAAAAAAAAGAAAAACAAAAAAAAATACATATGTACTTTTTCTTTAGTATGTGTTCGAAATGTTGTCACGAATGTTGGTTTGTTTACACCGCGCCGCACAGTGGTCTAAACGGGCCATTTAGCTGGACAAAATTATTCTGGCATTATTTTAAGAAAGCCGTAGTTAAGTAGGTCATTAGATTCGTCTTGACATCAGCTACAACAATATGTAATAAAAAATACTTAGTGGCGTTTAAAAAATTAACATAAGTTTCATAGTTTGTTATTAAAAAGAACAATTTTGTGAAATTTTTTTATTGGGATTTATAGATGACCGAGTATCGATTAACTTTTGTTGGAAACATTTTCTTGCCAGATTATCCGAAATGTTCAAAAGTGTAAGAGTCGAATTCTAAAATCGGACATTTCGTATGCAACAACCTAATAATTACAGCAGCAGTATTGCTTTTGTATTTAATGACGTATTTAAAACGGTTCGATTTTCCGAAACTACTCGGTCCCAATTAGTTCGGATAACCGAAGTTCTACTTGGTTGAAATAAATATCACACAGAACGTTCGTTCTATTTTCTGTCGTGATTCGTAATTATGTATTCGAAATGATCCAGATCTTTAGGGCTTCCTGTCGGTTGTTCGGTTACAGGGGGCTTTACTGTTACTTCACACAAATAGATAAGAGTTCACGCCAGGCGCGTTAATTCCTGCACTTCGAGTATGTCTCATCTAGAATTTCCGTGATTCTCCCACGTTCAAGGAGAGAGGCATTGTTCGGTTGTCGAGGGCTCGGCGTTGAATGCGAAACAAGCGTATCCTGGTCCGTGAGTTTGCATAAATCCACCGGTTTCGTGTATCCTGAAAAGGCTTGAACGGCCGAGCCCCTAGACCGCGACGTCTTAGATACGCTTCTACACGGTACGCACAGGTACATCCAGCAGTTATTCGATATATAAAGACGTCTCTACGGCCTAACACGGGACTACGAATGGGAGGGATAACGAACAGAATTTTCATCGTTGTAAATACGTTTGTATCGCGCATGATTTGTTTCAATGACCGGCGATACCGAAGTTACCGCTTCCTTTCTCTTTCAACCTTTTCTAGGCCGTCATCTCCGAGACGTGGAAACAAATTTTTCGTTGTCGAACATTGTGTGGTGGTAAAGTGTACAGAAAATTAATCACCACTTTCTATCGTTAAAATTCTCGTAACTAACAGCAGGTTGGTATACATGTTTATGGGCACACGCTCCGACTAGTATCCATTCATTTATATTGTTACAACATATCAATCTTTCGATGTTATTGGTGTAGCATAAATAACTAAAATCAATTCCATGAAAATGAATATCTTTCAATTCATACTAACAATAAGAATAACTAAGGATAATTAGATTACTAAGAATAAAGTAAAATAAACTTTTATAGAAACTTGTGAGTGCAATTAATAAAAAGATCGCGAGTCAAAACTTATTGTGTTGTTTAAAATGTAAAAATTACATTGTTTCGAAATATAATCAATTTTAACTTGAAAAAAATATTCTCATAAAAAGCAAGTGATTGGGAATCAATATAAATTTTGAACAGATGGAATCAAAATGAAATAATTGATTGATTAATTCATGAATGAATAAGTTAATGGCACAGTAATTGGGGCAAGTGCCCTGCACGTACGTACACATTGTACGTAGACAAGTAACGTGCAAGTAACATCAGCGTCCCGGCATCGCTCTCTTCTCTTCAGCGTTCTCTGCATGGACACTCGCGATAGGACAAGCTAATTACGATGAACGCAAGCAAGGATACTTGTGCTTTATAGCCGTGGCACGATTCTCATTGGGGCGAATGATCACATTAGATTTGGTTCGTTTAAGACGGTATTTAGGGCTCCCGATGAAAATTCTCAGCACTCGACGAGAATGTTCCCGATCCCGACCATTGGTTTGTTACATTTTCGCTCCCCTTTTCGAAAAAAAACGTTGCGCATTCCTCGAATAAGAAACGTTGTGCTTCACTGGCATCCATTCAACGTTTCATAGTTCGCGTGAACTCTGTGCAAAAAGTACTAATTATCCTGGGCTGCATCCGACGATTGCAAAAGCATTCAGATGCCGCGGGCTGCGATTTGCTACTAACAAGCCTGCCTCCGTGAAGCGGTTCGATTTCTTTGGAACTTCGCATAGCTGCAGAGTAACCGGTATCAGGGAACACATACGTGTACTTCATTCTTCAATAACGAGACCAGTTTTGTAAGAGACTCTTGTCTGTAGGATGTTTTATTTTTCGTCGTGATAAGCCTTCAGGCTATGATACTCCCACTTTATCTACAGTGGATAACAAAAGTAAGTTTACATTCGTATTTTCAATAATGAAATCACGATAACAGTAATATTTATTCACTTATAAAAATAAACAAGTTGATTACATAATTTTAATGGTAATGTTGAAAATAAAATTTATCACGATAATCACAGTGATCTGAAGATTTACCAAGATATTGATCTTTCTATACTAAATATACAAAATTTGGTGTGCCAAAAGTAAGTTAAAGTATCGTTTAATAACACTGTCCAACACCAAATTTGTTTCACAATCACATTTCGATGGTGGTACTTGTAGAGTTCTGTGCGCCGATTCCGAATCTGCCCTTAATTTTTCTCCTAGACAAAGAGTTGTTGAGAAAAAAGACTTGGAAAAAAAAAATATTTTTCAACTTTAAACAAATATTGTGATGGTATTATAAAAGATGTTGAATTGTTCTTTACAGCAGAAGATTCTGTAGACTTTCCCGAATACAGTGATATATCTAATAGTAATACATTATCCGTAATCCGGCTGGAGCTGCCACGATCCCGAACAAATCCGCTTTCTACGTGTCCTCCTGTCGAATTCGCCGAGGGCAATGGCAATTCTTTCGAAAAGAGACCCCCGGTGGACGAGAACACTCGAAACCGCGAATGTGTGTCAGACGACGAGCCAGTTCGAGGACGTTCGAGAATCGAAACTCGTGACTCGAGACTTATAGTTTTACTTTCTACGGAGCGACGGTCGAGAAGAAGAGGCTAAAAAAGCGCGAACGAGATACATAAAAATTAAAACGACGAAATAGAGCCGCCGAACGAAATATCGTGGCACCGATTCCGTCGCATCGGTCGCGACAATAGACCACGGCCAATATCAATTACCAAATAGGGTACTCGTCCCAATTATTGTGCCATTAACTTGTAAATTCATGACTGAATTAATGAATTATTTGATTTTAATTTCATCTGTCAAAATCATTAAAATTTATCCCTTAGCACTCGAGTGGTGACTCAGAGTCACCACAAAAATTGCTGTATCACTATTCAAAATATTGTTTACATGATTAAACAAGTTGTCCGATTTTAGAAAGCAAACTTTATGAAGCGTTCTGGTCATGAGGTACTATTACAGCCTGCAGATTAAAAATTCAGGTCCTTTTGATCAGTTTGAAAAAAGTTATGCGATTTTTAAGAGTGTCCACTTGATATTGTCCCCGACCGTGTATCGTTGGGTAATGTTTACCATGAAATAGTCAACTAAATTCGCGGAAACGACGTTAAAATCAAATATTCAAGCGGCAAAATAAAATTTTCCTTTCAACCAGTACCTTCCACTAACCGATCCCTTCGGTATGACTCACTAACGGGTTCACAATGCTGAAACTGGCGACACTTGTCAAGGTCCGCCTCCTCAGAGTTGCATAAAGAGCTCAATGATATCTCTTTAGGCTGTGCGAGCAATAATTCCACCGTCGCCTGCGGAATCGTGCTTCGTCCATATTAGTCGGAAAGGTGAACCCGCGTGGTTGTGAGAAGCGTAGAAAATCAGTTTGTCGCCTTTTTCGATATCAAGGAACCGGTTCCACTTTATTGCTCGATATTTTACAGTCGAATGTTAACAAACAGTGTCCATAGCTCGTCTCGCGTAACACGTAGGACGTCGAGAACTCGGACCTCGTCAGCCAGTTGACCGAGGAGTCTTGGTCAGCGATGGGCAAGAAGCATCTCGAAAAATATTCAAATGACAAAGCATTATCAACTTGTAATTTATTTTCAAATGTGAAATGTCTGAAAAATATTTAGATATTGTATTCGATTGTTGTGTCGTTACACAAAGTACTTTCATCAAATAAATAAATATATTTATATTTTAAATAGTATATTTCACGTTCATAAAAATACTTATTTTGAAGAGAATAACAATTTTTAAGGGAACAGTGTCTAGACGAGCACATTAGTTGTTGGAGGCAAATACAATGGACGAACTTGACAAATAACAGGCACACTGATTTTAATATGCTAATTTAATATACTAATTTGAATTTCAAAATACACAGACTGATTGGAACAAAAACAATATAACCCTTTGCACTCGCAAAATTAAACATTTCTTCCGACCTAGAATAATTTCATTCTATACGATTTCTTTTTATTTTATAGATATAAAATTGATTTGACACCTCGTGCAATATTTACATATTTAGTAATTGATTAGATACCAACTTGTTTAATAACGTAAACAATATTTTGAATAATGGTGTAGTAATTTTTGTGGTGACTCCCCGAGTCACCACTCGAGTGCTAAATTAAAATCAAATAATTCATTAATTGTTTCACCAATTCACAAGTTAATGGCACAGTAATTGGCACAAGTACCCTATTCGGTAATTGACACGCATTTCAATTACAAAAGCATTCGACTTTGATTTAGAAACTATTACAGTTTCCAAATGAACATCTGTTTTACGATGGCAGGCGTAGCTAACTTGAATGAAATGTTGCGCCCTCACAGTGAATGACTAATTACGTTTCGCGAGGATCGTAACAAGCTTCATCAAGAAACGAGAACTGTATACCTGTCGTCGGGTCGCTAGGAGTGTGCGCGGCCACCTCTCGGGCATCGTATTTCAGATTTTACGGTACCTCGACGAACGCGCGCGCGCATGTCGTGTGTACGTACTCTGAATTTTTCATCCCCATTGTAGCACGTGGTACGTGGAGAAGCCGCTTCTAGAACGTCCAGTAGAATCAAGTCCAGCATGTGTCCAGGTATACATACATAACTGTAATGCAGCTCGCGTCACCTATGATCTCGCACCGTTACCTAGAAATAGGTGAGCCGTCAGTTGGGTAGATGGTTAGTAAGACGCGCGCTAACAGGCTAGAAGAGCAAACACAGTAGAGCCTCGTTTATCCGAACCAATTAATGCTGAGCCACGTGTGTACGTGTGCACTCTTAAGGGAGTTCTCATTTATCAATCATGCAAAGATTGGGTTTTTCGGTAGTCAAAAGTGATAGAATAAAAGATCAATTCTAGGCCGCGATCGCCCTCAAAAAGTCACAGCTTTATGAAAATACCTACATGCGCAGCTGCGTGCTTCCGAATAATGCAAATTACGCCTCGTAAACGAAAAAATAGGACTTTCGAGGGCAATCGCGGCAAAGACCGATCTAGCTATTTTGACTACTGAAAAGTCCCATCTTTGGATCATTGAGAAAGGAGAAGGCGCATCCGCAGAAACGGGAGCCTACCCCATTGATGATAGAGAATTTTTCTGTAATCTATTAAATTATTTATTTCTCTCATACCTACCGTTATGAAAATCAATAAAAACTCATAAATACTAACGCAGTCGCAAAGGTTTTTCTTCACGTTTTAATTTACTTATTGTATGTAAAAAATATGTAAACAACTTTTTAAAAACCACGCTTATGTTAAAATGTACTAAAAAGGAGAAAATAATTTTTTTCCTGGTTCTCCATAAAATATTTTTCCCAAAAATTTTAAGGAATTAGTTGAAAATTTCTCCTGTTGTAAAATTAGTGTCGGAATAGATACAAAAATGTAATATTTTAAATAAAATCATGACATTAGTGACTGTAAACAAAAGTGTGGAGCGCCCACGAAAATTACGTCAATATCGTTTAGCCACGCTTTTATTTATAGTCACTAATGTCATGATTTTATTTAGATTTCTATTAAATATTTCTATCTATTCCGAGACACTGATTTTATAACAGAAGAAATTTTCAACTAATTGCTTAAAATTTTGAAGAAAAATATCAATCATTTAACTGGATTCGGTATTTTACGGAGAACCGGGAAAAAAATTATTTTCCCCCTTTTAGTGTATTTCAATATAAGTGTTACGTACGGAGGCTTTGCCTACGTGACTTTTACTCCCTTCTTGC
>CM052291.1:6555138-6567193 GCA_028455765.1 Lasioglossum oenotherae | reverse complement strand
TCTGTTTCACCACCGGGTCGCCACTAGATGGAAGGTTGTGAACTAGCCGGTGGTGAAACAGACATCGGCTAGTCCACGACACCCTCTGTCTTTCCTCACCTAGTGGCGACCCGGTGATGAAACAGGCATCGGCTAGTCCACGAAAACCTATCCTGTGACACCCGGTGATGAAACAGGCACCGGCTAGTTCACGACAATCCTGTTCATACGAACAAAAAACCTCGGCCACATCTATCCGCCAGCCCTCGGCTCGTAACATAAGCGTGGTTCTTAAAAAGTTTTTTTATTTACTTTATTTTCTATTTTTATTGTCATCGGAAGCAAGTGGGTATAGAAAAGTTTAGCAAGATTAGACTATGGGAAGAGGTTTAAAATTCGATTACAAGATTTCACGCGTACAACAACACGGCAAGTTAATATAAGCGTGATAATTACACCCCTGTACAGGGTAACCATCAGAATATGTATGTACGCAGAGTGAAGGTTAAACGAGGTTCTACTGTACACAGTTCAAGTCCGACGATTTTCCCAATGGGAAACCCAATGGGAGAGAGAAAAAAGGGAAACGGGGAAGAAAAAACGTCCGAGTGGAGGAACAGATGAAAGCGCGACCGGAAGCTGGTACGACGGGAAGCGAGCGTTTCCGGCGCGCGAGACGACGACATCCTGATGCATCTATTTCTGGAGGAAACGATGGAGGCGGCGCGGCGGCACAGTGCATCCCTGGCGGCGAGAAAAGAGTTTTTCGGTATATGCTGGTGCGTATGAATGAAAAGTTAAGAAGGAAGCCCGTTAGGCGGTGCAGTGTCTGGCTTCGTTCTGGCTCGTTGCGTTTTCTCAAAGGAGACGTGGGTGCTGCTGCCCTTCCACTCTTTGTAATTTGATGCTGTTTAATCGTTAGCTCGCTCCAATCGCATTATGTATACGGTTACACGTTGCTGCGCGCCGCGTTTTCATCGAATCAGGACAATAGACTCAGTCTCAGTTATTATACACGGGGACGATCGTGACGTTTCGTTTCTTTCGGTCGCACGGTGTCCGATATGTACTGTTGCTGTTGTTCAAGTGGTACATATGTTGCTCGGAAGAAACAACAGTTTTCATTACCGACCATTGAACCACCAATTCGAGGTGCTGGAAGTGACTGATTTGTGCAGAAGCGCCTTCTGACGTCAGTTGTATGCTTTGGATTGCGAACGATCCAGTCGAGATGAAGGTATGTTTGTGATTGCAGAGGTTTTCATAAGAAGGGACAGTTTAACCCTCTGGGTTTGCTCCTCATTGAGCTCCTCAAAATAACCATCAACTGCAGACTCCACCTCTTCATTGTTGGCAAATCTTTACCACCGAGCCATTTTTTCACGTTTGGAAAGAGAAAATAGTCCGAGGGGGGCTAAATCTGGCGAATAGGGCGCGTGAGGAAGCAATTCGAACTTTAACTCATTGATTTTGGCCACCGCGATACCGGATGTGTGAACTGGTGCATTGTCGTGATGGAACAACACTTCCTTTCTCGCTAAATGCTATTGGTGACTGTCAAACAAATATATGTACCTTTCAATTCGGCTCGAGTAATACATGAACGAGGGCTCTTTCACCAGAAACTGGTGATTACGTTCGTAGTCTGAGGCGCGTTTATTTAAGGTAAAATCACGGCTGAAATGCAAAGGAACTTAATGCGGGCAAGCGAAAGTTGAGAGAAATTTTATTAATGATATAATGATACTGTCTGTCAACCGATTAAGAGACTCGTGAACCTCAAGAGCGGGCCTTCGCTCCGTGTCCAAGGTTACAGTGAAAGCGAACCTGAGTTTTAAATTCTGTCAAATGATGTAGAAAGTTAAAAATGTGCTGCGGTCTAAAGTATGAATCTCGGTGCATAGAAATACGTAACAGGCAACTGGGCGTGACGGTAGATAGGAATACTTTTCTCGTGTAATCGCAAGAAATTGGGTCGCAAATCGAAGTATATCGATCAACGAAAAAAGAAGGAGATCGATAGGGTGAATGCGTTCAGACTTTTATGTCGTGTAAAAACATTGCAACACAATTTCTGTCTTTAGAAATCGGCAATTCTTAGTAGTTGATTAGTGAAACGTAGCATTTCTTGTATGTTTAGGTAGAAAATCTGTGATGTATGATAAAAATGTATGTAAATATAATCGTAATAATCTTTTACAACCAGATGTGCCTCAAAAATGTGATACATTTATGGTTAGATCGCGAATCTATGCAAAATGACAATTTCACTGCGGATTTGATGTATTTATGATAAAAATGGTCACGTACAATTTAAAGCAGTGTACGTATTACATAAAAATATTTAAGGACCTCAACGTATTAGTTTTAAGTTAGTAGGATAATTAAAAGATGAATACAATTTTTACTTGGCTCCAGTGTCCTGCAATCAACGCAAACGTATTTTATTTTGCATAAAGATCCGCAGTCTAATAACAATTTTCTGTATCAACTGCAACAAACGGGAGCCACTTGCGTTTCTAAGAATACTTTTAATAGATCGAAAGTAACGCATTTTGATACACTCTTCACTTCTTTTAACCTTCTAGCTTTTAAATAATTTTAATTCATCGAACGTAATACATATATTGATCATCTTCGATTCTTTTAATCTTTTTTTTTTTAATAATTTTAATAGATCGAAACTAATATATTTATACTCTTCAATTCTTTTAATCTCTCTCTTGTTGCAAACGGCAGCTGACTTATTTTGTTGTTACAAATGCATAAAATCCACTTTCTATTTGTTTTACAATATAGTTTTTTACTAGTATTTTACGGTAAAAATAAAAAAATATATATATATTTTGCCGTATAATGTGGGAAAACGATACGGAACTAAACCATTTGTTTGTATAAGATAGTCCTGTCGTCCTGTGAATGGGTTCGCTGGGACCGTCGCGTCGCATCGTGTGTCTCGAGCTATTGCAGCCGACCGTGTCTAAATAAATGTAAATCTCACGTTCGTTCTGCTTGAAACCGAACATAGTACAGAAATGATAAGTGTCCACATACTTTTAAGCGGGAGTGTATGTACGTATCGAGACGTAAAATATTAGCTGGGTTGGCAAGCAAATTTAGAAGGCTTTAATTAAATCTCGGTTGGATTTGTACCGCGCATCAACAGGTAGTTCGGCGACTAGGCTCGAAGGTCCGTGACTTTTCCAACGACGACGCGCGACGTCGTAATCGCGACCGGATATGCCGTGTTGAACGTTCACGTGAGCTGCTTGCACGAGACGAACGCGGCCGTTTTCACGCGAGCTCCTGTGCACGCTTCGTCCCGGAAAAATGCGCGGCACTTCGCCACGGCATGCGGTGTATGTGATCTGCACTTATACGGCCGGCTCAAGCCACACGTGGGCACACCACACACCACAGCCACTTTTTTCCCTGTCTCCACACCCTGTTCTCTCTTCTCCGGTCCCAGAACGGTCGGCCGATGCTGTTCATGTAACGGGTGGCACATTTTGTCAGTTTTAATATTGTATGAAATGGTCTTATCGCTAGGACGCATAGTTTCCGAGATATCCGCGTTCAAACTTCATTAATTGTGAAAAAGAAATGTTTGCCTTATTATTATTTGACTGGCTAACTCTTCAGCACAATTAGTGAACTTTGAGCGCGGATATCTCGGAAACTATGCGAGATAGCGAAAAACTGAATCGAATCAATCTTGTGGCACATTTTGTCAGCTTTAACATTGTATGGAATAGTCTTATCGCTAGGACGCATAGTTTCCGAGATAACTACAAAGGAATTTGTACCATAAGAATTCGAATAATATTTCAAAAATGTGTTCCTATTGTTAGAATGATGACATTTAAACTCTGCGTATTCGTCAGTAGATAGCTTATTTAAATTATTATTATTATAAATTGCTACGCTTTTTGATGAAAGAAACTTTGATACATTTTATATGTATATGCACGTATTATGGGTCCATTTCATACATAGATATTCACGTTGTATATCGGTATCATTTATGTACAAATTTACTAACAATAAGTGTTCGGGTACTAATAGCCGGCAATTTAGGTCTTGAGTAAAAATAAAAGGTGGTAATTCGAATGACACGGTACAAAAAGGTGTCGTAGAAAAAGCGATGGGAAAAGGAGATCGCGGTTCAAGATCACAAAGGATACCACAGTTACTATTTAATGATTCGTGGTACGTCGGCGTAGAGGAAACGGTGCACAGACTTGCTACAACAATCTAACGTCTAACCAACTAAGTTTAAGTGTTCCTATGGACAAAAAGATCGACCGTTTTCGTGACGGGTTCGACCTAGGTGGATGTAACACGAAGAGCTGGGTACAGTGCACGCATGATCGACCGCAAAGGCGTGCGCGTGGTCGAGTCGTAATGTTGGCGTGAGTAGGAGAGGAGAGACTTCTCCTCTTTCGTTCGCAGACGGATTACAGCAGGAAACGTTGCTAAACGTCCCTGGCATGCTGGGAAAGTGATCGTACGATGATCTGGGCTTTTACTGAAGATCGAGCCTCTCCCTGACGATCGCCGATTCACAATGTCGTCTTTGCGGTTTGATCACTTGCGAGGATCGCCTTCCCCGACACTCGTTTCCTCTCTTCACTTCGTATCCTTCTCACAGAGGAAGGACCTGATCGTTAATGTATGTCGCGCAATGTAGATTGAAGGGGGCTGTCTCTTGTAAACATTGCGAAATTTAATAATTTTCATGAATTGCTTTCGATGTGATATGCTACTGTGTTATAATTTTTCTTTTGTATTTCTTTTTATACAGTTTTTGTTGGAATTTATTTCATAAATAGAGGACAAAATGAATTTATTATTCTTTCGAAGGAAGGATCGATTTATCTGGCTCTTGACCAGTATGTACATCGTAGTACAGTAAAGCCTTAATCTAAGAAAAATCCTCGGGTCCGTGCTGTTTCTTAGATTCTGTGGTTCTAAATAGTATAACGGTATATGTAATCTGTAATAATCTGTAATATTTTTGCATATTCTTGCAATTTCTTTTTAATCGAGGCTTCACTGTATCAATCAATTTATTGCAAAAGACAAATTATTAAATATTGCCTTCCAATTTCGGTTTTAATTTATACCGAGTGAACGTACCAAAAATTTATTGTAAGATTGTGCTTTGCACTAACAAAGTGTTACAGCGCTTTATCGTGTCTCATAGTTCATGAGCTTTGCCAATACTTTTACTCTTGAAAAATTCTGTTTCCTTGGATACCAGAGTATCTATTGAACGTATAACCAGAGTATATGTATATTGTACGTGGCTTCGAGAACTAGAAATGTAGAGACGAATGCCAGTGTGTATATTACTCAAACGAATAATCTTTGTAAGAGGCATTTATTTCGGCTTCGTTAGCCGACTTTTTACTGCTTAGATAAATGAACGAAAGGAATAGTCATTAATTTTTATTCGCTTTTTTTGGGAAAACATTCATTCTCTAATCGATGTGTCACTATTTGTCTTCCAGGTTATCGCGATGCGTCTGTTCAAACGTCAGTCTTCTGATACCAGCCCGCAGCTAGTTTCGGCAACGCCCTTATCACAAGATGGGTCGGCGCATTCGACAATCGTCGATGACAATCCTGACCAAACGAGAAGGAAAGTTCAAGACGAAACCGATGGATCGGAACGAACTTCCACCAAAGAAGTAGCTAGTGATCCTCAGAAACCATCTTCGTCGCAGACATGCATCTCCAATCGCAAAGGTAATTTCACGTACGTTAGTACGTACGCATATAAATAAAACAACGTAGAATTTATGCAGATCATCGAAATCCAATCTTTAAAAAAAAAAAATAAATGTAAATAATTAAAAATCTATTGTTTTTTTAAAGATTTAATTTTTTTAGTGTTTAGTGTTTAGTATCAATCTTCTTTGATGATACTCTTTCTCTTCCATTTGAAGTAGATTTATACAGTATTAAGTTGTTACTGAAATGAACACTTAACCAGTCCAATAATACACAGGGTGTTGTTCCAGTAAACTTGATTAGGAAAATTATTTCGATAATATCTCGTTAACTACTAGGTTTAGGATATATGAAGGTCAATACAGTTTTACAAAAGTAGCTTATTCCATTAAAAGATATGAAGGTGACCTCGTAATCTCCGAAACGCCTCCACCCACAAAAAACAAAGAGCAAGTACCGTATGTTATGGGCCCCTCGAAGCCATTTAAATTTACAATTTTCATAAAATGTATCATTTAATAGTTATTCGGGGTAATCAAGTTAGCTGGGACACACACACACACACACATATATATATATATATATATATATATATATATATATATAATTTTGCTAACAAAAGTAAATTGTTCAGCAATTTGATAAGAGAATTTTTTGTGAAATTCTGATATAGCCGCTTTCATTGAGAAGCCAAAGTTGACGTGCCTATTCGTTTTGCAGGAATTTCAACATGGGGAAGGAAAGTAGGTCGAAGATGGGATCAGCTGAAGAGATCGGATAGTTCGGAGTTAGTTTCAGTTTCGGGTCGAAGAAGACGATGGAGTCCGAATCGGAAAAGCTGTGGCAACGTACCGGACGAGAAAGACAATGTAAACATTTTATTCTCAAGTTTATGAGACTTATCATTTTATCTTTATTCTTGATACATTTATAGCAAAATGGAGTAGATGAATATATAATTTATACAAGTTGACCAAACACATCTTTTAAATTTTCGTTATTGGCTATAAAAGTCGTAAAAATCAATTTTTACTATTGTTTTTCGCAATTCCGACCAGATGCACTTTTTCAACATGTTTTTTGGGCGTCATTTACTAAATTAATTCAGCTAGCCTTACAGAGAAATTCAAGTCGTTTGGTCCATTCATAAAAAAGTTATTCTGATGTAAAGTGTGTGTGATCAGTTTTGCTCCTAACTGTATGCAGCTCAATCAAAATATGATATACATACCTATTTCATTATCAAATTTTAGAATTAAAATTGAATTAGTGAAAATGATTTGTAGAAAACGGTATAATTGAACTTAAAATTACTATACGACTGTTGTCAATCTGCGTTATCAGTGTCCCTAGTTTTGTCTACAAGAAAGTTTGTGTTCCAGGGTGCGAGTGGCTCGTTGTCGGAACTACCGAAGCCAAAGAGAATCTCTAGAGTGGAATCCCTGCGAAACTTGTTCAGGAGTAGCGAGCGGAATAATAACTTCCTAGGCAGTGATGTATCGACGAGAAGCGTGACGATTCACGAGGAGGACATCACTTGTATCAGCCATTACCCAATGGAAAAAGCTCTGAGCGAGGGTGCGTTAAAGAATACACCATTTCGATTCAGTTCGGATGACAGTCAACTAGAGCGCGGCACTCTTCTTCACGAGAAGAAGAAACAGCTTAGTCGCAGTATACAGAATCTTCAGGAGCAACAACGCGTTTTGGATTATATTTTGAAGAATCAGGATATATTGAAAACACAGGAAGGATCGTCATTTGCGAAAAACACTTTAGACAAAACCAGGCGAAGTGCCAGTCCGAAAAGAACTAGTCAGTCAACGTCGGATGGCAATAAAAACAGCGTATCGACGCAGACGAAAGAGTTCCTTAACACTCATTTGAATAATCTTAAGAGGAACTTGTTTAATGTACGAACAACGGCTAGCAATGAATGCGACAGGTGAGAATGTACTTTTTCTTAGAATATTAAACATTTCATCCGACCTAGAATAATTCCATTCTATATTAATTTTGCAATCATCCGATATTACACCATATCATGGGAGTTGTATTACGATTATATAAAATTATTCACTCATTTACAGAACCGACACGTCAAAACCCTGTCAACCGACAGGCTTGGAAGAGCTGATGAACAACTTGCGACTAGGTTGTGACGAAAGCGGCTATGATTCCGACAGTACTCGTGCCGGAGCAGATTCACCGGATAGCGAAAAGTCTGTACCACCAATGTTGAAACCCCGTAGCTTCTCGATAACGTCCGACGACTATCATGGAATCGATTTGTCGTTACCAATCAACATATCGAACAACGGAGAAACGGCGACAGGAAGTGATGAAATTGGATCAGGCCTTCCCAGTCTCGACGAAACTGTCGCCCTTGAAAAGAGCCTACTAAATGAATCCGTAAGAACGGACACGACTGGATTGGTTTGCGACGATGACGATACGGACAGTTGCGACGAGGATACCTTCGCAGGATTTAAGGAATTTGAGATGAGTTGTGCTATGCATTATTCAGAGATTGATAACACTCTGGTGAAATGTAATACTGGTGTGTCAAAAACATCTATGGCGCAGCCACGTTCGACGAGCAACGATTTTAAAGAGCTTAGAACAGAAAGCAGTGAGCTATCTAGGCTACCAGAGAAGAGAACGTTCCCTAAAACGGAGCAGTCAATGCCATGTTCGCAGGCAGTAAAGACACAAAATCTACAGAAAGAAGTTAAGTCTCAGATACCAGTAAAACATCGCAAACACAAAAATTCTAGCAAGCTCACTTTGTTAGACAACGCCTCTTCTCCGTGCAAGGACAGTCCACCAGCATTGAAGATCTCTGCAATAGCCGTGACCAATCCGCAACAATATTACAGTCCGAAGAGGTCGCGGTCGAACATGGAACCCGATGACATAACTGCTGTTAGGAACAAAGTCAAGAGACCCGCACACGTAGCGAAGGTCGAACAAACTGCGGCGCCTCCTCCTGCCACGCCAGCGAAGACTTTGATCCGTCGAGAACTGAAGACGATGAAGCTTTGCGTTGAGAAATCGGGAAGCCTCGGTATCTCCGTTGAAAGGCGAGAAGCCGTAAGGCCATTCTACGTGATCTCGAAGTTGTACACGAATGGTGAAGCAGCGAAATCAATGCAGTTCAGAATCGGAGACGAGATCGTACGCGTTTGTGGGCGAAGATTGCGCGGAATGTCGATCTTGGAAGCTAGAAACGCGTTGCGATCCTGCGTAGGAACTGTGGAGTTGCAAATTGCAAGGGAACCAGCTTTCACATTCGGGGACGAACTGGGTGACACATGGGGTGATATGTTGGTCCGTACTCGAAGCGACTCGGATGTGTGGACATTGAAGGAAGAGGAAATCGAAACTACTGCGTCTTTTAATACTGTCACGCAACCGGAAGATTCATCCAAGTGCACGGTGATCGGGGCACTGACAAAAGATGGGAACAGTTTATCCACGAACGCGATGGAACGAATTGAAAGTGACAGTGAGCTAAGAAAGGAATCGGACCAAAAGATGACTGGTATGAGAAAGTTCCAGGTGGTGCGAAAACGTAGCACGAATCCGGTTTCCTGCCCAAGAAGGGCGACAAGTCTCTCGATGGACTTATTGACTATTACGCTGGAGAAAGGCACTGGGAAAAAGTTAGGGTTCACGATCGTTGGCGGATCGGATAGCAATAAAGGATCTATGGGTATCTTCGTGAAGGACATCTTGGCCGGTGGACAGGCGGCTGAAGTAGGCACTCTTAAAGTAGGAGATGAGATTCTGGCGATCAATGGAACATCCATGGACGGGCTGACGCACGCGAAAGCTTTGCAAACATTCAAAGCTGCGAAGGCTGGGAAAATGATCCTTCACGTGGGTCGGCGGGACCCAACGCACAAACGGTTGTGTTACAAGCGATAGTATTGGTGGTTTTAACACTGGGTTAGTTTTAGTGCTTTGCTTTATTAGGAAACATTTTAATAGAGTTATTTAGTCGACACGCGATACAAGCCAGTTTATACAATACTATAGACAGAAAGCATAATAGATAATAGAAGTAGAGGTAATTATTTTGAAAAAGGAACTCGTCGCCAATTTCGGTATGCTTGACATGTGTTGCCGGTAGCACGATTTTTAGTTTTTTTCCGATTTCGGAAACCAAAGCCGCGCGATAATATGTATAGATCATGGAGCGTACCTTTGTATAAGTAATTACCAAATTTCAAAGTTCAATTGTGTATTTATAAAAAACTAGTAATGTATTTATAAAAAACTAATACACTAGTAATTTCGAAAAGAGGAGTTTAATATCCGACACTTTCTCGATAACATATTAATAAGTTTTATCGCATACCATCGCTTGTCGATAAAAAATCTCGATTAGCGCGGCATAACACCTTTAATGCAGCTTTGCTTTGGGGTAAATCAAGGTTTTTTTTGGTTCTGGAAATCATTGAAAATTTGGAATATTAAATTATTTGAAAGTTATCTATTGACAATATAATAGTTCTATAAAATATTTCATATAGATTATGAGTCATGTAACCGTGAAGAATAGAATAGATATTATGCAAATTTTTTAACAATATAGTGAATAATTAGAGCTGCCATAGCAATTTGAAGTGATACCAAATATTCCAAAATGATGAAAGGAATCGAACAGTTATTTACCACGTTCTTAAACTAATCACTAGACAGCGGATTATATGCATTTGTAACAATAATTGGTACGTACAATTTAAAGCTGTGGACATATTTAAAAAATTCAAGAACGTTAACGCACTAGTTTTAGTTTAATAAAGTAATTAAAACCAGAAAGAAATATTTATTTAACCCTCTGTGTCTTGGAATCGACGCAGACGTTTTTTAATTTGCATAAAGATCCGCAGTCTACTAATCTCAATTTTTCTGTCAAACACTCTACTTTAAGTTGAAATATTCTAATGTCAAAATCATTATTGTTGCAGATATATAATTCAATCAAAATCTTACGATTGCCTGGACAAATTAACGGAAACCGGAGACGAATGAAGACCGAGATTAATCGAATAATCAAATCTACCAGTCATTACAAAAATCTACACTATCTGCATTATTTTTAACATGCGAATGAAAACGGTTTTTCGTAAAAGATGTTATTTTCTTAGTTTTACTAGGAGAATAATGTTATTTTCATGTATAAATCAGAGTTCATTGTTACGATTCACGGTCATTACTCATCATATATATTTACTAATTACATTGCGACAATAATTTCGAACGACTTACTTTTTCTTTGTCGGAAACATCTTTTCCACATAGGGTTTCGTTAACCAATATATTGCGCATATAAATTGTACGTCCGAGCTTCTTTTATAGTAACTGTTGTCTTCGAGACAGTATTGTGATATCGCCTGACCATATTTGTAACTAAAGGGAAGATGAGTATTCTTGTAATCTCTGCTTTAAACTAATGAAATGATTTAATTCACCGGCAACCTGTTAGGTTTTATTTAAAATTTGAGGTCTACGGTGATTAATTCGTAGTTAATAAGCTCTACTTAACAAATCAAATTTCGTTTATGATAATTTAATTGATTGCAATATAGGTCAAATTAAGTGTTAATAAAATACATGTTGTGGTCGCGATTAATATATTAAATTTTACGTAAGTGTCATAAGTTATATAGATCGTTTCTAGTTTTCATTTCGAAAAACTTGGTTCGATACGTTTTTGTATTATAGTGTATGAAAGTCGTTATATTGTCATATCCCGTTAGATGTAGAACGCTAACACGTTGGATGATGGCTGATTAATTTAGTGTAGCGCGGATTTAACGTATGTTTTGTGTCGAAACATATTATTCTGTTTAATACGTGCTATACAAAGCGAAACGTGAAAATAATTAACTGGGTTCAGTACTCACTACTCAATTAGATGTAAGCATAGTGTTTAGTTGACTTATTAGTTCTCATTTAAGTTACTGAGACTGACATTTAGAATGTCTACCTGAGAAATGCTGTGATATTCATTGTAGTCGCATTAGCTGGTATCGTACAAACTGTATTTAAAATAAACCTGGTTTTGTTATAAATGTATGTACACGGTTCATTTGATTTCTATGTTAAGTTAAGTATGTTTACCTGTAATTTGGTCGATATGGTCATTGGGAAAATTGCAAAGTGCGAAAAGAAAATTTAACTATTCAAGTGTTTCGCAAAACTGTTTGCGGTAAAATATTTATTGAAGATGCAGTTATGCAACATATTTTTCCATTTTTAACTTGGGCTTCAAATCTAATATACGTGTCCAGTATAAGTTTTTGTGGACCAAATTGTGAAATGTATTTTT
>CM052291.1:6527684-6555038 GCA_028455765.1 Lasioglossum oenotherae | reverse complement strand
TATTAAACAACTGTGTTTTTGTACCTTCATGAAAATTCCTAATACCGATATTAATACCGGTATACCGGTACAACGTTTAAAAACATACCGAATACCGGTATTGTATTTTTAGACCAATATTGCAATCCCTAGCTATAGCCCATTTAGCCCTGTGATTAGAGTGGTCCTAAAGGAACATGTGGAAAACACAAGGATGATTAACTCGTGACAAGTGATTACACGTCGGTTAATGATTAACGGAACAGATCAAAGTGCATTATCTATTTCTACTGCGGACCTGAATATAATAATAAAGTGGGCACGTTACGTTGTTTACACGTGTTACCGTATTTAGGTTCTAAAGATATTCCTACAATGATATTGCACATTCTTCGAAGACAGCACGGCTGCACGATTTCTCCGGTAAGGAACGCGGATTATTGTACAGCGAAAGAGATTGTTGCGAGCATATTTCATCAAGTACCGAGGAACAATTAACAAATTGTTTCGGCTCTGTCTGATCCGAGTAAAAAGTCCGAAATGTAAAAGGCATGCGGTTGCATAACGAGCCGCGCTGTGAATTAATCGCAACGATGTTCTTTCGTTTTTTAATCGGTCGGCGCCTTTGGAAAATAACTGGCGGGGAAGCAAAATAAAAGTTAATATGACGGCGCGTGAATATCTTATTGAAAGCCAGCCATTGCCCACGGTGTATAAAGTAACGAACGTACAATCTGAATAAACTGTAGCGTAAAATGAATTCTAATTACCGGCGGGGACAAGGCTTCTCGTTAATATGTGCACGGCGTGGACAAATAATATCGTAACATTAATTATTAATAGTCGAAGCGTGTCGTAATGTATAAGCAGCCGCCGCGCCGCCGCACAGTGGTCCAAATCGAGAAATTTAGTGACTTTCTGTTATAACTTTTGGACCATAAGAGATATCGGGATGAAATTTCCACTAAAATTCATTAAAAAATTATTCCTATCTACTAATCATTATCGTAGTAAATATATATGTTTGGAATAATTTTATTGTCTTAAAATAATATTTATAATCGTTTATTTGTTACTCATTTACTACTTTTTATATTTATTTAGTAACTTTTTAAAGGGAAACGATCCTTGTGTGATTACTCAAAGGGAAGTGTGCTGAAAATATTACAATTTGTTAGAAAGCTAAACTCGGCTAAACTTAGAAGATTCTATGTACTGTGTTAAATAGAAAGAACTTCGCAAATTTTTCTTACTGAATTGAGCTTTATTTTTCTAATAGAGTGTTTACATTAATTGATAATAGAAGATATGATTTTTTATCACAAAAGCCTGCTCTTCAGATTTAAAAAAAGGAGTGAGAGAAAATATTAAATAGGATTGTCAGGGCATCGCATTAAAGAGAAGCAATTTTTGTCGTGACAAATACTCTTCTTAAAATGTCCAACTATCAATGTTTATTGCAACTATAATATTTATTAAATTTCCGTGGTCCATGGACAATTAGGAAGCGAAGTTAATTGATTAGATATCGATACGAAAAAATTAATTTTTAGGCAAAACAACACTCAATTTTCCGACACGGACCGCTATGCGCCGGCGCGGCGTACTGAGAAAATCTGGAAAGTAGACGACAGGCAGAGAAAGCGATGAGGTAAACTACCCGGCATTTTGTTGTTATATTAAGCTATAAATTATACGTAAAAATTTTATGAACACGCGTTCGAGTGCCAATGGACATTTCGAAGGGAATGCGTGGGTCATGTGCCCGTAATACGTGTTCCGTTGCATCCCGTAATTTTTACACGCGTGTAAAGGATGTTTTTATCGGTCGTTCTTCGACGATGTAATAAATCAACGCCTCTTCGAAGACGCGGAGTTCCGGTAAAACGTTCCTCCTCGACTAGTATTTAGCTTTGGATTTCTAATTAGCGAGCCATCTCTTAATGACATTATTTAACATTCTATTATAGTGAGATCGTAATTATCGACTCGAACGACGGAATAGACTTTCGATTCACTATCGAAACGAATGTTTCCTGTGTTTCGTTTAGATTCCATTTTAAATGCCGCTAATTTACGGAACGATATTATCCGTAGATTTCGCTAGCCATTGATAATAAAAGTCCGAAATGAAATATTTAATATTTAACTTTTCGGTCGACTAAATTTCCGGTATATTTATATTTATGGTGTTTTAGAGTTATTTACATTGAAATCTCTCCTGAACTACTAACTTTTCGACATACATAGGTTAGTACTTTTTTATAACAAATGTCCAGTTGCAGCGAGTGATGTATTACAAAATACCTCATTGCGTTTAAAAAAATATCTATGACCTTGAAATCTCATTAAAAAATGACCTCGAAAAGTTTTTCCCCTACACCGTTACATGTGGCTCTTCAAACAGTGTAACTTTGTCCTAAGAAGTTTTTTTGTACAACGAAAAGTAACGTAGATATTTAGGTGTTCTGTTCCTTCGAACTCAGCCTGTATATTACTAATGCATGTTTACTTAATGCGTGATTTTGTTTTTTGCTAATACAGTAATTACTTCAGTAAAATTACATTGTTTTAGTTCTTGATCGTGTTGGGGCCCTCTCAATCGCGGGGCCCCGGTGCCTAGCATCCGCAGCACCCCCCAGATGGTCGGCCCTGCATGTAATTTTAAACAATTACGTTAATCTGAATGAACCACTGTTATTGTTACATCGTCATCGATTACCTCGACTCGGGAGTCCCCTACAAGATTTAATGATAAAATCTAGATTTGAAGAATCCGCGCGGTCTGTAGAAGGGAAAAACAGGGCCGTGATTGAAGTGACTCTGCGTCACGTTCAATTTCTAAGTCATCTTTGTCTACGAGTGTGTACACAGTCTCGTAAATCATAAATGTCGTACTGGCGACCGTAAACCGTGCGATTGCGGTCGTAATTCTTTTCTGGTGGTTCGCGATCACGTGGCACCCCTCAACCAACACCTTTTTTCAGTTTTCACTAGACAGAAGGTTATTGAACGTGTCGCGGTGAAGCAAGGCAAACCGAGTGGAACGAAAGACAACGACATGTCCATTGTTAGAAGAAAGACGTTCCCTGGCCTTTGAACGCCGCGCCGCTTTCCGCGCAACCACAACTTCACACTGCTCGACTGATTCCCGCCGTTCGTTCAGGTCGTGTCGCTTTTAAGTTTTTAACAAGTGTCGCCAGAATCGACCAAAACTGGTTCAAATGGGACCCAGGACGGTCAATCCATGTGTATTTGTGTATATTTTGTAGGATATATATTCGTAGGACAGGTCTTGGAGTCTTTTTGTCCGGAACAGATGGTATCGGTACATTTCCGCCAATATAACTGCCTCTGGGATCTGTTACGTCATCATCGAATTTGGTCGCGCATGGGCGTGAAGTCTTGCACAATATCTCTGCACTGGCTACATACCGCCGAATCGCCGATCATCAGTAATAGTCGTTTATCATCGGCATCATCGGTGACAATCGTTCGCAAGGATTGCAAGGACCATGGATTCATTGCAATCAAGAAACTCAAGTGAACACGCCCACGTATATACGCGTACGTGCGTTTTGTCGTTTCTGAGCCACCATCCTAACCTAGTCCACCGCGTCGTTGCGAAGCACAGAAAATATACAACAAGAACCGTTGCATGGTGAGTACTGTTTCCGTGTTTCATCATTCGATGGAAGTCAAGATTATTTACCTTAATTTTTATACAATGAATTATGTATCAAGCGGGGTATTTATTTTTTACTGACCTAAATTTTCAACTTGTGTGTGCGTGTTGTTAGTCAGTGGAATTGCGTCGGTTGTAAAAATATGTATAAACTGTAAGACATGATTACTCCCTTGTTCTAATTGTTTTGGTTTTGCATAATTGGTATGGAGGAATATACATACCATACAAAGTAACGGCTCTTGTTATTTGCTTTAGCCTGAATATCCCCGGGCTTTTTTCTCTGCCACTAGCATATTACAAAATCATTCTTTACTTATTTATTAAATATTCATAATGATAATTTAACCATATGTCATATTTAAAGGATTTTAAATAACGAAATATTGACGTTCCGAAAGATAAACTCGATATAATCTCGGTACAATTTATTAATATCGTAGACAGTTACAAAAATTGATATTCCAAAAGATACGTCATGCAAAAGATAAAATATTATAAATGAGAAGCTGTGTGTCACAGCGATTAAATATACGGTTTTTAAGTCCGCTGAAACAACCAATTCGAGCCCAGAGAACATAAACCATCGAGTAACTGATCCATTTTTATATTATGTATATAGACAGCACCAATCGCCATTAATATTCATCAAAATGCAGTGAATTGTTCGTATAATTCGTAGGAAGCAATAAAGCACGTGCATTGATCGGAATGCCTATTTAAATTAGCTTTGTTTCGCATGACTCAACGTGTTCAAGCTCGAAACAGACAGTCGCGTTGTGTTACTGGCGAAATAGTTTGGTTGCAATTAATCGTAAACAATTTCGTTTAATATACAGGATGTCCCAAAAATGTTGTACTTCCTTGAAAGAGAGGTGATTCCTCAGGTCATTTGACGTAACTTTTTCCTTTGCGAAAATGTTCTTCGCAGCTTTGTTAAGAAGTTATTAGCGGAAAACACGGACCAATCAGAGCGCTGCTACAGCAGAAGGATTCCGGCTCGGCGACAAGTCTCGCTGAGCGTAACGTTGGCATTGGCTGAGCCGGAATCTCTCTGCTTTGGCCGCGCTGTGATTGGTCCGTGTTTTTCGCTAATAACTCCTTTGTAAAGCTGCGGAGAACATTTTCGCAAAGGAAAAAGTTACGCCAAATGATGTTAGCAAATAGAACATTTTTTGGACATCCTGCAATTACCTAAAACATTTTTAGTTACGTCTTTCTAAAGTTATATCTTCAATTATTGGGTTGGCAAGAAAGTAATTTCGGTATTTTAAGGTGAAATAAAACGAAATTTCTTTATTCAAGTGATGAACTTTAATCAATAAAATATTTTTTTATTTATTCTTTTTAGCAAAAGATTATCGAACAAAAGGGAAACTATCTTATTCGTTAAAGTTCCTTGCTTGAATACAAGAATTGGGAACTCTATTTCACCGTAAATTACCAAAATTACTTTCCTGCCAACCCAATATTCACCTCAGTCCATCAATTTTTTACTTATTTCTACTCTATAATTTTCCAACATAGACAATCTTCAAAGCTAAAACAAATAAAGTAGAATAGAAGTCACGATGGCGTAAAATCAATTGTAATTTTGTAACATGTTGAATAGACTTTAGAAGT
Organism: Lasioglossum oenotherae; assembly: GCA_028455765.1. Taxonomy (NCBI): domain Eukaryota; kingdom Metazoa; phylum Arthropoda; class Insecta; order Hymenoptera; family Halictidae; genus Lasioglossum; species Lasioglossum oenotherae. The sequence continues at coordinate 6,549,751 of CM052291.1, read as the reverse complement.
TTGAATGTTTCTGTTGGTAGCATGAGCTCCACGTAATTACTGTAAACGCAGACCGAAACGTTTCATAGCGACACGCGTCTGTGCATACAAGTCACCCATTACTTATTATTGAACTCCGCTTTCCATGAAAAAACGGACGCAGCAATTTTACACGGCTCGAACGAAAGCGAAACTGTACCGCTCATTGTTTAAAACATTTCGCTTTCGCTTTCGCTTTTGTTGCAACAGTCTTTCACCAATTAAGTCGTAATTTTTCACGCGAAACCTATTTCGGCTCGGAGCATTCTCTGAGCATGTTGAGGGTGTAGACTCGCGTTTCCAGGATTGAAGGATGCCGGATGTGCCTTCTCATTTCAGTTTTTCAGTAGTCGAAAGCGCTAGATAAAAGACCAATCCGGGCTGCGATCGCTCTCAAAAGTCCTATTTTACGTTCGGCGCTAGGTGAACTCCCTCTACAGTCTCTACACTGTTCCATTCGTTTAGAACGATCTCTGACAAGCCTGGAACATTTCGTTCGGAATAAGTGGATTTAGTGAAGAGATGGTAACTTCATCCTGAGGATCGGTGACGTTCTCGCGAGCTGAAATGTAATGAATGTCGCGGCAGGGCGAAAGATGGTATGATGCGGGCTCATCGGAAGATGGTTTCTCGCTGTGACAGAAACTATCCCACGTTCGCTCGTTCTTTTCCCAGTTTTTATTCGTCCACTGTCCTCGCAGCACTCTTCCTTCGTTTTCTTTTCCTCTTTAACGAGCATGTAACTGATTGCACTGGGCGCGCTGCAGCGGCAAGTGCACACTATGTACTGCACACCGTGGCAGGGTGTCCCGCTGAATTTTTCTCTATTATACCGAGGCGCGAGAGAAGTGAATTCGTAACGCTGCAACTATATAGCAATAATGAATAACTTGATGTTTTACGCGCGCAGGATAATCAGCGACAGAATTCGTTTGCAACGTCAGGACTATAATTATTCTCTCGTTTCTGGAGGTACATCAATGCGAAAAGATTATTAAAAGATCGCGATTGTTTGAGCATCAGCTTATGCGATTACTTGTAATATTAATTAATGATAATATTATTTATAATTATATTCCGTGGTTATACGAGGTTTGTTTTTTAAAACGGTTTATTATGAAATTATAGCCAAATATTGGATGCACTTACTTAGTTAGTTAAAATATGTGTATAAAAGCAGATCTTCAAAGTTAGATTAAAAATAAAACACAACGTAAAGTGAAGTTGACGAAAAAATATACTTATGGAACTGAAAACTTAAGAGACACAGAAAGAAGGTAGATTTTATGCAATAAAGAAGAAGAAGAATTGATAGCAAAGGAATTTACATCGTAAATGCAATTGTGAAATGTTGTAAACTTCACAATGCTCTTAATTTGAAACAGCTTCAAACTAAAGATAATATATGTTAATAAAATATTTGTTATTATTACTCATATATTTGCCCTTTGGTAGCACAACGAATATGGTGATAAAATTATACATACGTATACATACATATCATTTATAAGGGACTATTAATCTAAAAATATGTAAAAACTACAAAATGTGAATCTAAAGAGAATTCGTTTCATCAGGGAAAATCACTTTCTGTTATAAACGTATAAGTGGCCTACAATTAGAGAATATCGCGTAGAATAGCGTGTGAACAAGCTAATGCGTTGTTTCGATTAAATAAATTAAGTAGAAAGCAAAAATATGTTCATTCAAATTCCTCTATAAGAAACGGCAGTTACACATCAACCTACTTAAACTGCCTAAACAGCAATTTACTTAATTATCTATAAAGAGTGAAAGTCAAGTACAATTGATGTATCACTCACTATAAAACATTTGGTTGCGCATCGTCTTTTCAAGTTATTCTATGTATGTATACACATGTGTTTGTTATTCACCGTGTTCGTAAAATTGTAAAATTTATTAGTTACTTACTTCCATTTTATCTATTCCCATTTTAATACGAAGAAACTTACAGAAGAAAGATAATTCGCATTCTACTTGATCAACAATTGTTGCTTATTATATGTATTTCTCCATTTATTAATTTTTATTCAAAATTTCAAGCATCTATTTACAGTATAGTGTAAATATAGTTGTATATATTGTTATACATACATGTAAGTAGTATACAACTAAACATACATACATATGTATATGTGTAGTCGTCAATCATGAAACCATATACAGTGAATCAAAATAATATTGGCACACTTTCTAAAGGACCATTAGTTTTTTAATATTGTGATTTTGGTGACGTTTTCAGAATACGTATAATGGATACAGAATTACAAAATTTATTTTAGAAATTGTTCATATAGGCCCACATAAAACAAGTTGTAAACAACAACGTTTAGTATTATGTATCTCTGTAAATCCGACCAATTGCAATTTTTTCAAAATACTTTCTCGCGTCATGTAGTACACTAATTACTCTAACTTCTTAAAAAAAAAAATCCAAGTCGTATAATATTAAAAAGCAATCGAGAATGTAATTAAAATTTTTCAATATTACACGGTTTAGGTGGGTTTAGACGAGAAAAGAATTCTGTTACAAATTCTGTTCCCCGAAGTAGGCCAGTGGTTGGAATTGCTTGAATAGATCTTTCAGAAGTGTACATCGTGACATCGTGAAATGTATGGCTAAGGGTGTCAGTATATTCAGAATCCACAAAATAGTAGGAATCAGATCGCATCGATCGCCATTAGGAAGTATCCTATCAGTCTGTTCTTCCTGCTCGACGGTACTCCTTTCACAACGGTTCCATTCCTTGTCGATGTCTGCATGGTAGTACATAGCTGCCTTCATGATGGTAGCCAGTGACGCGTTGCCACAATACAGGTAAAGTGGCAATAGCTTTTGCTGAACTACGAATGAGACCTGATTTTACCCTCCGCTAGCCCCTTCTCCCAAAGTAAAGAAGTTCACCATTTAACCGCAATAATGGTTGCGGGGACACAAGCGTGCCAATTTCTTTTTCAACGACCCTTTTATCCCTCGATTGTCGACGAATGAGGGTCGAGTGGGTCGAGGGAGCGCGGTGATTATGAAAACTTGCTGGGAGGAGTCATCATTAGTCAATGAAATGAAATTAAATGAAAGTATGTAACAGAATACATATGTATCTCGACAAAATTTGAACTTCCACCCTGAGGAACGTATGAGGGTTAAAGAATGTCATCACTAGACTGCGGATCTATATGAAAAATAAAAAATGTTCGCGTTGATTGCAGGACACAGGAGCTAGATAAGAATTGTATTCTTCTTTTAATCATCTTATTGAGATGAAACTAATACCTTGATGTTCTTAAATGTTTTTAACATGGCCACTGCTTTAAATAGTACGTGCCCAGTTACATATGTCATAAATGCATAAAATCCGCAGTCTAGTGATAAATCATGGTTAGTGATTTTGCACACCATCGCTAAAATGACAGGGGGAACGATACGAAACGTCGAAACGCGGTGTGGTCTTATTTTGAAGGGGAAGAGCGATACAGCGCAATCGTGGTTAGTGGGGGGAGGAGGAATGGAGCGAGAGTGGGAGAGAGACGGAACAAGACCGCAACATGACGAACGCCCGGCAGTAGCGAGGTGCGGGCAGTCTGCGCACGGACATCGATCGAAGCTCACGTTTCATTCCACTCCCCGAAATTCCCGGTGTTTTCCTTTCGATTCGTCGACGCATCGCGCGCTCTCGCAGTCGAAAATCGAAACGACGTGATTTATCATATCGAACGAAAGTCGCGACCGTGTCCCGTGTTTTTCACTAGCATTTACAAGTGGTGACATTTTGGTGCCCGTGAGAAGGAACATCGTGACTCGTGCTGGACTTTGCCTAATCGTCGTTCGTTTACCCCCCTGGTATAGTACTATGCTGCGGTGTTGATTTCGTTAGGTTCACCGACGGTGAGTACATTCTCCGTTTCCACAGTAATTCGATTGTTACGTCTGTGTCGGCATCGGGCAACCCTTTTGTCACTCGCTTATTACTATACTTCGTTGCGGGCCGATTCAAATGATTTACAGGTCGGTCGCTTCGCGCAGGACTCGCCGGCCTTTTAGCGGTGAAAACGACTCGGAAAATCGTGAGAGGCAAATCGTACTCGAAGCACTCGTTTTCCTTTTGAATCGTAGCTTCCGTTCGCTTTGGTTGAGAGTGATTCCGAATTTACCCTTGTGTCAATCGCCGGGTGCCCGACTATACCAACATTGAACTCGCCTTGAGAAATGGTGTCCCACGACCCTGTTAGAGATTGTCGTTCGCGGATAATCTTACATTGTTTTCAATTTGCAAAAATTTCAGTCTCCACCAATTCACTGTGTATCTATCGTGCTAAAAGTTCAGCCAGTGACAACACACGTTTGCTCAAGAGTGTGAATTTAGTTGAAACAGGTGTTTGTGAATAAATTCATACATTTTAAAGTGACCTTGACAGACGACTCATTGATTCACAGCAATGAAAATCTAAACGAAATATTAGCTGAAAGTGAATGAAAAATTTTAATTACATGAACCATGTCATGTTACAATGAATGAATAAAAGATACTAAAATGTAGTATACAGGTTAAATATTAAAGAAATTTAATGTTAATCCCTTGCCGTAATTTAAGGAATCACACTCGTCATGAAGAGTTGAAACAAAATCTAATAAATATGAATGTTACGCCCTACTCTTTTTAAATGAAATAAAATTTGATTCGTTTGTACAAAATGTGTCGGATATATATAGTTTTATAAACATTTTTTCTGCAAGGCTGAATTTATTCAGTCTATGTATATCAAGAATAATTTCTAATGGAAGCATCTTTATAATTTTAATAATTAAAAAGTAAACAATGTGAAGAAGCGGTCATTTGACCGGTCGTGGTACGGTTAGTGTTAAAGGAGTTACGAACGTATTAAACGGTAAAATGTCAATAGGTTTTAACCCTCGTCTCTTGTGTCAATTTGATACGTTTTATTGTTTATTATTGTATACTATTATGTGTTAATTTGGTGGACCCATAATTGTTTATTTTTCCACCGTGTTGTTGTTTCGCCGTCAATCCAGCATCAAGCAAGTAATTAAGCGAGGCAAACGGCACAGCGCGTCGAAAGTCAATAATACAGGTAGACGAGTTCCGAAATCGGTATAAATTGGTTTTCCCTCTGTTTAGCATGGGATCATCCCTTCGGCTCCGAAGGTCCGCATTGCGTCGCTTCGCGTCGCGACTAGGACCGCTTGTGTCGACGCGAGAAAAGCTCTCGCGCGAAGGGCTAACATTCGACGTAACCTCCAAAGCGATTACGAAGTCTGCCCACGAGGCATGCTTTCAACGTTGAGACAGTGTTTACGAGCCGCGATACGCGATGGACAATATGTGCGTGACAATAAAACGACTTCGGAACTGCTATTGTCGCGCACAGCCCTCCCGATACGTGTATGCGTGTGTCTACATGTACTCACCGTGTACGTGATTGCGGAGGCAGAGGACAGGGTTGAAACTCAAAGATACAGGATCATCGTGGTAAATCTGGGAAAGTGATTGGATTAAGGAAAAACCGTACAGGGTCCAGGACATTGTCAACATATTCGATAATTCGCACAAAAGTGAATGGTATAAATAATGGAATTACTCGATGTAGCCTATTTTTAACACTAAAACCATACCACGACCAATCAAATGACCGCTTTCACATTGTTTGTTTTTTAATTATTGAAATTATAAAGATGTTTCCATTAGGAGTTACTCTCAATAAATTTCTTTATTCGAGCACGTGTTATTAAAAAAATTGTGAACAATCTAAATTCAGTCTTGTAATTTTTATAATTCACTATATAAGCGACGCAATTTGTACCCGGTACGGTTGGTGTTAGTCCTTGTCCATTTTTGTCACCATTTCCGTGGCTGTAGATAGGGTTGGGGAGAAGTAGATTTTTCAAACAGTAGATAGTCTATAAATACTTTTATTTTGACCAGATGTAATAGAATAATCCTTCCCATAAACGTGTGAAATCTGCCTCTGTAAAACCGTGTATAATTTTATTCAGAGATTCTGCTGGACTAAAGGTTTATCGGACATTATTGTTCTTTTGTCATGTAATACAGAATTTGGCAAATAAACCATTTTTTGGAATAGTAGTTACATTTGGAAATAGCATTTTAAATACGTATATTGTAACACTAAACCTACCACCACCGTTCAAAATGACCGGTTCCACATGTTTCATTTTACAATTATTGACATAACAAAAATTATTTTATAAGAAATGCGAGAGAGAGAGAGAGAGAGAGATTGTATGGATATCTTTATTAGATCACGTATTACAGTAGGAGCCGCGCGAAGTATTTATATATAATTTATATATAAAATCAGTCTTGTTGATTGAAGAAGTTTTCATTTGAGAAGGAAGCAGAGTTTATCCATTGTGTTCGTGCGAGGTCTGTGTGTTAATCCACGTTCGAGAAATGTAACGAGTACGATGATCCCTCGTTAATCGAAATTCTAAAATATCTTGTCCCGCTCTATTCTAATTAAATTATCGTTTTACTATTTCTGGAGGAGAGGTCAGTGCTCTGACGATTTTCGATGCTGCGCTCTAAACTTGCGCGAGAACTTATTGATTTTCTTTTGTTTTGTTCACTCTCTAATACTTTGTGAATTGCAGTTACAGTTTTTGTTATACTTGCAAAATTCTACTTGCAATAATTTCTCGTAATAAATAAAATTATCTTCAGATGTTCGAGCGTAACTTTGGCGATGTTCATGCACATGGAAAGAATTATTCCCTCGGAATAAAATCCGAAACGTGTCTCGAACACTGAAGATAATTAAATTATTTTTGTTCTCACTGTTAGGCAGGGATCAAAACTAACAGTTATTCCAAAATTTTCTACAATAAAAATTATTAATAAAAAACAATATCGATTTTTAAACTTGTTGGCTATAAATAGCAGTTATTAGTGAACAAAAATTTGGATCCACCTCGATAACTGTTATCGATGAAGAAAAACTATTTTGATTGGACAATGCAGTTATTAATGAGAGAATTTCATTGCCATCGTTCATAACTAGACTGCGGATTTTATGCTTTTATGAGAAAAATGGGTACACGCAATTTAAAACAGTGGAGGTATTAAAAAGATTTAAGGCCACAAGGTGTATTAGTTTTACCTTAACAAGATAATGAAAAGAAGAGTGAAACTTTTATTTGGCTCCTGTGTCTTGCAATCAATGCAGACATTTTTTATTTTGCATAAAGATCCGCAGTCTACTCATAACAGCTATCAATGAGAGAAGATTATTTCGATCGCTCATAACAGTTGATCGAATTTTTTTCACTTGCTCATAGTAATTCTTCATGAGAACTCATTTAATTATGGGGTTGTCTACTCTTTTCCGGATGAAGCAAGTCTGTGAAAATCATTGAGAAGGATTCGTACAACACGACGAACAAGTAGACCATAAGAATAACAGTCTGTTTGTTAACTATCTTTACGTACATTGATGATGTACAATGACGTACAATTGTTTACAGGAGAAATTTTATTATTGTCAGAAGAAGACAATTATTTGAATGTTGTACTATCTAATAGTAACTATTAAAAATGTCCTTCATCGGTAACTGTTACGAGCGATCGGGTTTTACGAGTAGACTGCGGATTATATGCATTTATGAGAAAAATAAGTACTTACAATTGAAAGCAGTGAACACACACACACACATATTAAAAAGATTGAAGGACATCAGTGTATTAGTTTCAACTGTATAAGATAATTAGAAGAAAAAATTTTGTAGGTGGCCCCTGTATTTTGCAATTGATGCAGACATTTTTTATTTTTTACATAAAGATCCTCAGTCTAGCTACGAGCGATTGAAATGAACTTCTCTCACAGATAACAACTAACAAGAGAAAAAATGATCGGTCGGTCATGACTTTGTTTCTTTTTGGTTATAATAGTTATGGTCCTTGCTGTTAGGTGTTCCCGGCAGAAAATATCTGACGCCAGCAGGTTGAATATATTTTCTTAATGGAAAGACCGTACACATTCACCGAGTAGCTGAATTGAACGAAGTGGATCATTCATTTATTCCACGGCCGCAAATAGAATATAAACAACCGTGAAAGCGGTCGATTCACTTTTCCTTATCTTGACAGTTGCTCCACTTTAAACTCCCAAAGCTGTTTGAAAACGACAGTCCTCACGTATCTCCATATTCATCACCCTTTCTCCCGTTCAATTAGACTACAAAAGCAGTCGTTTTTTAAGCAGGAATTGCTCCACTGCATCCTCGAGGGATTCCCTTTTCGAATCAACTACTTCATTTTTCAATCAAGTCATCGCAATCGAAAATCAGGACGTCGCATCCGCGATAAACAAAGTACAACTGCAGAGAATACTGCGGTCAGCAATCAGAGTTGTCAGCGGAAACGAATGAATGGATTAATAAATTTACAAATGGACGGTTCAAAAGCCAATCATTGTAACTCCAACTTTGCCCGAAAATGAGTTATGTTAGTTCAAAAACTTCTTTACACTGAAAACTTTCAGTTGATAAATAAATTACGTGGTAGTTCTCTGTTTCTTCGTTTCATTAATTATTTACGAACAATATTTAATCCAGTATTTACTCCATCTTACAAGTGACTAATGAATCTTATTTAGTGTGATAAAATTACAATTGGTCAACTGTGAAAACCACGAATTAATTTATTTGCTACGATAAACCAATTTCGTCTTAAATCGTAAGAACTCTGTCAACTTTTTGTTTAATAAATTTCAATACAGTATAATAATGCAAACTTCATGTTTCGACAGAATTATTTATTTTGTCTCGCGAGAAAGTACGAGTTCAAAACCTTTTTTGGTATAGAATTTCTTTTTGTATATAATTAGAAGCAATAAGTACTGGTTTGTATAAAAATTGTCTTATTTCATCGCTCGAGATTTAATGGGTTAATATAATTATATGAAAACTAAAATGAATATACTTTATCCAACGAGACTTGGAAAGATCTAATTGAATATTTATGCTCTTGCATTAAAAACTTTCTTTACATCTTTTGAAACCTATCTTCATCTTAGTTTCGAAGATCTCTATTTTATAAAAATTTACATTTCTGGAAACGTGAGATATAAATTGTAGACTGGAGAAATTCGATTATTCGTGTATTTATTTCTGCGTGCGAAACTTTGATGGCAACAATAATTAGACAGCGGATCGTTATGCAAAAGAAAAATTTTCTACCTGAATTGCAACAATCTAAGTCAACAATCAAGAGTGAAATAGACATACATTTAATACAATGAATACTTTTCAAGTATAATCATTGAAACTTTTATTGCTTTTATGTAGTAATCGAAACCCATGAAATGAAACTTGGTTATTGAACTTGACTCGGATTCGCGAGTACATATTGAACTTGATCCCATCCCTAGTCAGTAAAGTAGCAGCGTCCTTTGTTGCCAACCTGAGAGGCGTAACATCAACTCTGTCGCGCTCGAGCGACTGTGTTCACCGTCTTGTCTCATTAGACAAGGTGTAGTTGCAAAGGAAATGAAATTTCTCTAAATGAAGATGGGTCGTAAGGCTACATTTTGGTGGTAGCAGTAGCAGGTTCAGGTTCTGTATACAAAACTGGAAGCAGAGGAGCTGTTAAACACGAACTCCGACGAAGTAAACACGTGGCGAAGAGCCATGATTCTGTACAGACGCGCGTCTACGGAACGAATTCCGTGCGTTGCTCGAGTTCGTTCTGTAGGGACACGCACGGGCGTGTGTGTGTGTGTGTGTCTGTCCTCTGTACGCGAGCGGCACAACGCGGCGGCGACACGCCGCGCCACCTTTGTAGGCGACGTAGGTGCCGACCAAAGGATCCGACGGTTTCGCGAGAAGACCGTCGTTCCCGTCACCGTGGTGCGGCAACTGTCAAAAACCCATCTCGTGATTGGTCGATTTGGATGACATCGTTTGGCTATAAAAGAGAGCTGAAGAACATCCACAGTCAGTCTGAATCTCGCCGTAGAGCACGCGCCGTTGTAAAAATACTTGATTAAATAAAGACATTGTGTTCAATACTTATTTATTTGAACTCCTACAGTTCGACAAAGCGTTCCTTGTGTTCGTTGTTCCCGCGATTCCCGGTATCGAAATTGCCGTGATGTCGTCGCGAAGAACGCAATGCTCCAGTAACTTCGCTGTCTGTGAATATATATTCAGAGCGCAATAACTCGCACGTCGTTGCAGCGGCGACTGGGAGTATACTTTTTCATTGAATTTAAAAATATTTTTCGCCGTTGATCCCAGTGGTGAATCGCCACATTCCCGTATCTCCACCACCACCGCTCCACTGTCTCGTCGTCGCCTTTTATTGCTGTTTTCTCTTCCCCGTGGAACTCTGGAATCGTACGGAACACGGGGAAACGTTTATGAGGCGGCGATTAAGGCGTCGCGATATTATTCCGCCGATTTACATGTTGTTTGCGAAACGACGCTCGCGTCCTCTGCGATTCAACCTTCCGCCAGCGACGCGCCGGGTCACTCACACGTCACGCACAAATAGACTGATTTTTCAACTACGAGCTACAAGAATATAATACATACTGTGTCTCTTTTCTAAAGTTCCGTTATTAGTAGACTGCGGATTTTATGCATTTATGAGAAAAATAGGTACGTACAATTTAGAGCAGTGGGCATATTAAAAAGATTTAAGGACATAACAGTGTATTAGTTTCAGCCGAATAAGAAAATCAAGCTTAATAAAATTTTTTTATTTGGCTCCTATGTCTTGCAGAGAACGCAAACATTTTTTATTTTACATAAACATCCGCAGTCCAGTTATATATTAGTGTCCAAAAATTTGGATCCTCCTCGATAATTGTTATCGATGAAAAAAATCTCTTTTGATTGCTCGTGCAGTTGTCGACGAGAGAAATTCGTTTCGATCATTCATACCAGTTATCGGCAAGAGGAGTTCATTTCGATCACTCATAACCAGACTGCGGATCTTTATGCAAAATAAAAAATGTTTGCATTGATTGCAAGACACAGGAGCCCAATAAAAATTTCATTCTTCTTTTAATTATCTTATTAAGGTGAAACTAGTACACTGGTGGTTGCTTGAAATATTGTTAATACCTCCACTTTTTTAAACTGTTTTAAATTGTAATTACCCATTTTTGTCATAAATACATAAAATCCGCAGCCTACTCATAACAATTGCTTAACTATAACATTACTAAAATTGATGAGTTTCGAACAAGAGCGCGAACCGAGCTGTCACAAAATAATTATTTTTGTAACACTAAAAATAAATGTCCAACTCTTAAAGATTATACATATAACGTCACTACAGCTTTCGTACAAAATCGTGAAAGTAAGGAATAGTATTTACATATATTTGGGGTTCTTCCTTTATTCAATTTCTTATTTTTCAGTTTAGAACAAATATAAATTACAACAAAGTTTGAGAGCTATATTTAATATAATTGGCAAAGAAAATTGTTTCAAATAAGTTACAGTCAAAAGGAACTGTCTTTGCGACACACACCCACAATTCTGTGGAGAGATAATCTAGAATCTAGAAAAAGGGTAGATACTGTAGGGACACATTTGCTGAAGTAAATTATCAACGTAAATCCACAAAGCCGTCCTCGAGAAGATACATAAGTCGAGATACACCCTGAGTGTTTATTTAATTTCAGTGTTTTATTTTAATTTATTAGGTTGACTCTCTCCTCTCCTCTCTCTCTCTCTCTCTCATAAATGATGTCGCTTCATGTTTTATCTTCGTGAGTAATCGAAAAAGTGCAGTAATAATACTGCTTATCTTTACATATATTTTTCTATTTGAAATTACTTTTATGTAGCAACATTATTATTTTGTAGTGATTTAATATTCATAACCCTGCTAAAATTTTCTGAAAAAGACGTTTAAACGGTATGTACCTTATACGTATTCTACGGCTATTATTTATAACAATTTTATTATGTACGTGCAAAGTATGAAATTAAGAATAAAACGTAACAAAGAAAAGTCGTTATTCTTCTGAATAATAGGTTGTGACCTGGAATAATTATGCGCATAAAATTAATTTGGCTTTCTTTGCGCAAAACACGTAGTCATTTCCTTAACATAGGCAATTAATTAATTAAATCTGCATGAATATGTGCATACATTTAACTTACATCTTTTTTTCTGCATATCTCTTAACGAACATTAATTATTTTTTTACAATTATTACAAGCTTTACTTGGTGAGAATTGTGTAATTTGTTGGGGTGTGCAAGAACCCGAAATATCGGGTCGGGTCGGGAACACGACATTTTTTCGAAAATTTCGAGATTCTCCAATTTATCGGGATTCTCGAAAAAATAGGGATTCTTCGAATTTATCGGGATTCCCGAAAACATAGGGATTCTCGACATTTATCGGGATTCCCGAAAATTTCGAGAACCCAGTAATCATTTATATTCGGTTTAATGAATACATTGATAGTTTCGGATTTTTTATTCTCGATGTTTGCGAAATTGAAAGAATGTCGTCCATCACGAATTCTTTTCAAGAGTGTCTTATGTCATATTCTCGAAATTTTCGGGAACCCAACCCGACCCGACTCGACCTCTTCTCGACTCGTCCCGACCATCGGGTTCCCGATATTTCGGGTTCATGCACACCCCTAGTAATTTGGTTGCAACGTAAGTACTTGATTTTTCATTCCTATTCTTTAGTTGAACGTATCATAGTGTAATGAGATATTGGCTGGGTGTTCATTGCCGTGCGTTGCATAATCGGAACAGGTTGAAACAGATACCTGCAGAAAGTTGATCTAATGTTTGAATGGTAAAGGTGCTGCTAACTGTCATCGATAAAACATGAATGACTTATATTGGCAATTATAGGTTTACCGATAATACCTTTGAAATATTGATTATGCAAACAGAAGTAAATGGAATGCGAGCGTAACAGGTGATTTACCTTTATCGTCACGGTAACTATCTATTTTTCTTTAAACGGGTACGTGAATCGAATTAGTAATTCGAATCACAGGTGTCGAAGCAATAAGTTACAGTAAAGTGCATGATTGTAAAATATAAGAAAGTGACCGACTATTAAAAATTAAAAATGGAATTGTGTAAGATTCATGGAATAAACTATGTTAATAGAACGAAATGAATTTACAATTACTGTTAACGTGTAAACAGTATAAAATTGAATTCAGAAAACATTGTACAATTATGAAAACTAGAAATATCAGTATACAATATCTTTAATGTCCTATGGAATCTTCCGAAGAACCACTTTACATTCAAGTTTGTGTCATCCTTTGAAAGTACATGCAACGATACAGCTACTTGAGCGAATCGAATTTCTCTGTATCGGTATCGGTTAGGCATCTACGGTACGCAATAAATATCATACGATCAATGCAGTCGTAATGTTTTTCACGGTACAGCGATAACAAAGTATCCATTCAAGTAGTATCTCCGTCTGGATCCGGACCCCCAGCGCCAACAGTGAACGCAAGTATAATTAATTCATCAGTTAAGAGAGTTTCGTTAGCAATTAGCAGTGTTGCGCGGCTAGGGACTGTTTCTTCCCCCGCGCTGCGGGGAGAATTCTATTCTAACAAAGTCAATTCTAACAAAGAAAGAACATTGAAAATAAAAAAAGTTAGCATCCCATTGGTATTTTAAGATCGAGCAAAAATTGACGCTAACGTGTTAATCAGTATTCAATGATGCTCGTCTCGAAATTTCGAGAATACCGATCCGACTAAAACAATTTTCAATCCAATCCGTGTATCGACTAGAAATTTGCGGGTTCTCGAACACCTCTAGTGTCTATCCGGTCTTCTTACATACATAATAGTCCGATGGGTCTTCTACCCGCCCGTGTCCACGCTCGCGAGGAGGCGCAGAAACCTGCTTAACATGCTCTCGCGTCTCTAAATATATTTAGTCGCGTTACATATAACTTGTCGAAGAGAGCAATACCACGCATTTAATCCGGGAATGAGACAGTCGGTGAACTTGAATCGCATCTTCGTATAAGGCGATCATAAATCTAAAGGTATCTCTGTCGTTTCGATAAAATTAGATATTCCCCGTATATCATCGATCATGCGATTTATCGGCGCTGAGATGTTCGATTCTCGTGACGAAATGGAACGTGTTCAGTATTTTTTTCCCTGGGAATATACAGGGTATTTCACCTAACTTCACCATTCTAAATACCGTCGGGGACAATATTAAGTGGACACTCTTAAAAATCGTATAACTTCCTTAAATTTGGTCCAAAGGACTCTCTTTTGAATTTTTTGAGATGTTAGACCGACTAGTTTGCAAGAGAACGAGCAAACAAAAAGTTGCTTAGATTACAATTGCTAAGAATCGTACAAAATTTAAAAAATGATGTTTCGTCAACTTGTTTATCTGAACCTGTAACGATAATTTAAACAATTAAATTGCAATAAAAAATAGATAGTTGGATAACGTAACTAATTTGATAAAATTCTGAAAACGAAAATGAAAATGAAAAAAAATGAAATACGAATGGCATGCGAGGAGGACTGTAATACTTCAGGTAATATTATTATGTTATTAATTCGGCAATAATTCTTTCAATTCCTGCATATGATCGTTATATTATCATTATTTATACCTGTATCTTCGTAATGGCCAATTCCGCTCAGGTATCGAAGAAGAACCTCTAAATAATAAACGTCCGGGTATATCCATTCTCGTTCTCTGTCGCTACCTGGCCACGATTTATGTTGAACTTTAAAAGAAGATTCTCAACTTTAATATCACACTCTTCGACTTCGCCAATATCTTCGCGACCAAAAAGCTACCTGAAAAAAACCTCCTATATCATCTCAGCAAGATTAATTATACGCATTAACACGAGCGTGAAATCTGGAATCTCATTTATCGACGACGCGTACGAAAATCTATTTTGAAACGTGATTTGTTTGCGCCCCCTTTTTGCACACGTTTATGCTGAAGCATAAAAGCTTCGTTTATTTAACCCTCATACGCCCCTTAGAAATAGTTGCATAGATCCTAGGTCCTAGCTTTTACACTTTAAGTCAACTAATTATGCTTTAATTTTGAGCTTAACATCATTAAAATTTTCAAGCGCTCTGATCGTTTCTATAATAATTTCTAAATGTGAATAGGATTACTTGAAAAGAGTTGGAAAGAAATTATATTAATGAAAAGTGAGAGGAAACGATATATGTATATCTAAAAGAGAATATAACAAGCGTGGTTACAACTTCAGAGCAGAGTGTCCGCTTAATATTATCCCCGACTATATCGTAATTTAGGTTTCATGAATTCTATCAGCGTTACTCGAGGTTCTTTAAAATATTACTATAAATTAAATTAAACGAGATCTAATTAACCACGTGGGAGCAGGAACGTGATTCATTTAGGCTATAAACAATTATCTATTGCGCTGCTAATGAAAACGACGGAACCACAAAACGACGTGAGATGGGAGGACGCGGACGTAACTCGGCGTACTACTGTGTACATATGTATGTGCTTTTCTATGCAGGGAGATTTACGCGTGTCTGCTATCGTGTCGATGAACCGTTACAATAATTATGCAATATGTAAATCTTGTCGGCGAGCATCGCGAGCCACGCATCTATGAAACCATGAATTACGGAATCATTAAAAGAACGAAGGATAGGAAAAGAGTCGTCTGGTTGGCGATGACGGCGGTTACACGTTTGGCAACGTAAGCTAATGAATTTCGTCTGCGCCATTACATCCCGTGCTAGTTGCAATTACAGCGCAATTAAACTACGACCCTCTCGTTAACAATGCAGCCATTGTGTTAATAATTACGCCGTGGAATGCGTTTCGTGATCGGTTTTACGTAACAGAAATACTTGGACGATCGAATACTAATCGCGACGTTCCATCGAGCACGCGGCGGAATTGGCCGCTTGGCTAATTTGCTGGGGCACACCTGTAACTGGATACGTAAGGACGTGGATAGGCAATTCGCTGCAAAGAACGGGATCGAGAATTCTCTGTATACGATCTTTCCGTTTCTCTTGTTCCTCTTTCACGTAATTTTTACATGGCGCGATGCCCAACCAATCGTATTTAGTCGCAAATAGATTGTTCCTCATTCTAAACAAAATTCACTTTGAAACCGTGTTTGAATGATAATTCGAAGTCGAACGGATAAACCAATTTATTTGGATGTAATAGCAAAGTTAGGATGTGGAAGTACGTAATGCTCATAAGTAGACTGTGGATTTTATGCATTCATGACAAAAATGGGCACGTACAATTTAAAACAGTGGAGGTATTACAAAGATTTAAGGCCACCAGTGTATTAGTTTCATCTTAATAAGATAATTAAAACAAGAATTAAATTTTTTATGGCTCCTGTGTCTGGCAATCAATGCAAACATTTTTTATTTTGGATAAAGATGAAGTTCAAAATTATTGGAAAATTTAAAAAATTGAAGATGTCAATATATTATTTCTCCTCTATTAAAATCATTACGATAAAGATTCTAGGTAAAGATATCTTCAATCTTCAAATCAGTGATAGATCCATTAAAAAAAATTGTTTAAACCAGATTGTATTTTGAACTAAAAAAGTGTCTTTGGACCTTTGCACTCGGAGCTATTTTAACTCGAAAACATTTCTTCCGACCCAGAATATTTCCATTCCCTATGATTTTTCAAATTTTATGGATACGAAATTGATGTAATACACCTCGTACAATACCTATGTAAATGTTTAGTAAATGATTAGATCTTTCTCGTCTTTGTAGAACTGTAAGAACTGTAACCTGCGTGTTTAAGGGAAAACAAACATGGGGGAGAAAATAGTGGAATACACTTATGTTTAGTTTGTAGAGGTTACTTGTTCTGTATACTTCATCTCTGTTTATACCTAATGTTGTAATAGATACCATCTGAGATATTCTCAATAAAAAACAAAATTTACACACAAATTTATACATTTAATAATATTTTGAATAATGGTACAGCAATTTTGAGTGCAGCCTCTCTCAGAGTCGCCATTCGAGTGCTAAGGGTTAGATTTTCTCCTGCTGTATGATTTTCACCCGAAATTGTATGAAGAACACTGTTCAAGATATTGAGATACACCTTGAGCTTGTCCTCGAGGATCACATTGTTGAAGTTTATTTGACGTCGCGGTGTCACGTGACAAGTGAATTAAAATGTCAAAAGTATACGTATAATATGTCTGTTGAAGTGACCGGTGCGATGACCAACAGGGAAATAGACGACGATTGGCGATTTCCGGGTGACACATCGGAATCGAGGCCACGAAGAGAGTGTCTCTCGTTAGCCGAGGAGAAATTTCGAAGTAGTGATTGTCGAGCAGAGGGCAGACGATGAGCGAAGCGAGAAAAAGAGATTAAATGAGAAACAGAAACGTAATGTAGTCGAGTTCCTATCGTAAATCACCGACGAAAATACAATAATGCAAGAGAAGAGGCACTCTCTCGCGCCATAAACCAAATCGCATCACTTGACCCGGCTTGACCTCTTCGGGGGCTTTTGTGCGACACATTTTCTTCGTTTTACACGTGCTTTTTTTTCGTTTGTTTCTTTTTTCACTCGGCGTTCTCGAGGAGGAGGCACCGGTTCGGTTCTTTAAACGGGCCTTCTCTTCGGGAATTCCTCAAGGTTCCTGATCCACAAGACAACGGGTTAGACGCGAGGAGATCCTGTCACCTCGCCATAGGGTGGCCTTGCCGTGGCCGCACAAAATAATCATATAACGTGCCTGACCGCATAGCTGCATACCATAATGCTCCGTCCCAAGATTGGCGACGTTCCTTCCTTCTCGAACCATTGTCCCGATCGACACACTCGAAAATCGACAATCCTTTTTCCCGACGGTCCTTTTCGTCCACATTTATGACGCTTCAGAATGGATACCGTTCAACGGCCTGTGACAACTCTTTTTACCTTTTATCGATGACATTATTAACGTCGTTTTGCCACTCGATAAGACCGAATCCACGTGTTTGATTTACTTAAACAAAGAAGGTGTGTCAGTTGTCTTATTATTACAATCTTTATAGTATCTGTAGCTTTGGATGTATGTGAATAGATCGATCTAAGGCGACCCACATGATGCAACACTATGTATTAGACAAATTAACCCCTTGCCCTACAATATCGAGTCAGTATGAAGATGAAGTACTCGCGATGAAGATTCTGAACAGAGTCCAGTAAATATGTATGTTATTAATTTTCTTTGAACCAATCAAATTCTATTTTGTTGTAGTCGATATATGTACCGAGTGACTCACTTAACTGTGATCTCCAGAATATCTTTTTTAATTTCGACAAAGTAAACAATTTTGTGTGTGTTTGATTTATTGATTTATGTGTATGAATTTAAATGGTCAGTTCTACGCAGGGGGTGTTTTTTAAAAATATTGTTGTTTCTCGTAGTTTTCGAGGTCATCGAGGTTCTTTTTTTAATGACTACATATGTTTTTCTATCTGAATAAAAAGAATAATAAATCTTCCCATTTCAAAACGAGAAACTGAGAAAAGTGCCGTATGTCCACTCAGTAATTTATTTCATTAAAAACTATAAACTTGATATCTCTTGCGTTCTACGTTCTACATCTTGTATACGTGTCCCCGACAATGAAAGAGTTAATTAAATGGTCCGATCGGTAATTTGTAAGCAAAATCACACCACACGTGTTCTTTTAAAACCAAGTAATTTATGACTAATTCCACGGAAAAACGTGCGCAAACACCTTGTTTAGATCCACAGATAGGCACGTCGGAACATCTTGAAACTTTCTGAATTAATAAACAACACGGTGAAAAAAAAACCCGAACGAGACAAAGAAAAGAAACCTGTAAAGCTATACGTGTGTATACGTAACTGTGAGATAGCATCTTGGATGGAACGTTGTTCGGTGGTCGAGATCGTACAAACGATGCAGCTTGTTACTAATAACAGATTGTAAATCCATTGAGGATATCCTACCGGTTGGTTTTAGTCGCGCGGCACCGCACCAGCCATGAAATGTAAATGAGCTTGGACACCTCGTTCAAACAGGCAGTTACCACACTCGGTTACGTGTCGTCGTAGAATTTTCTTCTGACAGGCCGACCGGGGACCATTAAAGGCAGACAACGCATATTTCTAGGGACGCGCTTTGCGGCGCGTTTTCATGGCACTACTGGAAAATCGCGAGAAGCCAGATAGGAAATGAGAACTGCCCTTGCTCGCGGGGAAATGCTTGGCCGCGGCGCAACGAACGACAAACTGTTCTACGCCGAGCGTAGATCGATCCGTCGTCGTTTCGATCGATCCTGAATAAGTGGCGCGACGCGCGCGTCCTCCTCTCGTCCTCTCGTTTCTGGTGTTCGTCGCGCTGTGTTGCGTTGCCGAGTTGCCATGAGTGATTCATTCGCCTCCTTTAACGAACGTAAAATCGAGTGCCCGCACGCGCACATGGCCCGAGTGATTGCGTCGAGTAATTAGCACTTGAGAAACCATGTGTTTATGTGTCCGACGGTTATAAGTTTGATGAGGTGATGACGAGGACGCTGTAAACGTGATTTAGAACTCAACCGCAAGAGGTCGGACGTAACTTATAAGGGGTTCTACCAAAAATTACTCGATTTATTCAATTAATTATTAACTCTTTGCACTCGGTTGTTCCCTCTGGGGCACCACTAAAAATTGCTGGACCTTTATTCAAAATATTAGTTACAGTATTAAATATATCGGTATCTAATCAATAGACTGCCTTGTGGTTTATAAAAAGTTTTAGACATGCTGGAGCATCAAATTCAACAGAACTTGATAAATTTCTATACAGAATAAATATACTAATAAATAACAATAGTATAACATTTAATAAAATATTACATTTAAGTAAGCTGACATAATAGCGCGCTTATAGCCACGCGCCACTGCGTTTCACCGCAGCCGCGCCGCGCCGCGTCGTATCCCGACGAACGACCGCGCTAGTGGAAGAGCACCACTGGCGTCAACGCATGTCGGGCGAAGATATTTTGCTTTCTGGCTCGGTAAAAACGTCGATGTTGCAAACTTCCAAGGGGGGTTTTTTAAGATAAAAGTATACTCTATCGCGCGGTATAGTTCGATTTTCGGCTGGACCCTTATTTTTTGAGATAAATTCGAAAATGTCTGCAAAAATTTGTGCAAAAGTGGTGTCTCTCCGTCTTTAATCATTATTTAAACATGTTTAAACAATCATAATGTATTAATATTGGATATCACTGTATTCGGGAAAGTCTACAGAATCTTTTGCTGTAACGAACAATTCAATATCTTTTATAATAACATCACAATATTTGTTTAAAGTTGAAAAATATGTTTTTTTTTCA
This sequence comes from Lasioglossum oenotherae, assembly GCA_028455765.1. Taxonomy (NCBI): domain Eukaryota; kingdom Metazoa; phylum Arthropoda; class Insecta; order Hymenoptera; family Halictidae; genus Lasioglossum; species Lasioglossum oenotherae. The sequence continues at coordinate 6,529,351 of CM052291.1, read as the reverse complement.
AAGCCATGTTTTTCAAAAACTGTGCGTATAGGAAAAAAATTAAAACCAGATTTGGAATCAGCGCAAAAAAACTCTATAAGAAGGACCCAACAGTATATTATAATCACAAAAAAAGTTGAAATTTGTTGGACAGTGTAATCAATACCTGTGACGGAGAGCAAAAGAGAAAAAAATCATTATAGGAAAGGGAAACAAGGTTTTTACGACAACGTTGATCGTGAGTCGAGATAATTGGACAGGAAATCTTTATCGTTGCGTGTAAATCAGCGCGTGAAAGGTGCGTTTCTCTCTCAACTATTCGATATTTTACAACTCATTAATTCAGATCGAAGTTGTACGGTGCACAAGTGCACCTCTAATAGTGCACATTCTAGACTTGCTGAAGATGCGAGTCGGGTAATTCGAAGCGGATACGTCGGCGGATGCATCAGCGGAAACACGCGTCGACTTTCTAACTACGCACCGTAGGAAACGCGTGGTAAATCTTTCGTGAATACCAAAGATTGATAAGAAGTTATTCCAACGCATTGTAGTTCCTTTCATCGTTTACAGTCACATCATACTTTCTAATATCTAGACTGCAGATTTTATGCATTTATTACACAAGTTTCCAATTTAAAATACAGTATAGCGGTTAAAAGAATCTAGAAACATCATTGTGTTACAGCTGCTAAAATGTTCGCTGTATTTCGATCATTACTTACTGTCTTGGATCTTATTTGTATTTTGTTACCTACACTTCCAGTTTCTTGAAAACTTTTGATAACATTCGTGAAGGCAGATCGTGAGGATCTGCGACGATCGGGAAACCGTTCAGCATACAAACGGACTGCTTCTCTTACAATTTGGCGACATTCCCCGACAAACAAAAACCATATATTATATATTACCATATATTATGAATAAATATTAGAATGGTGTAAACGCGATATAAACAAGTGAGCTATTATAGTGGCATACCGTTCAGAAGGATGACACCGACAAAAGTCATTAGAGTGGCAAGACCGTGGGTAAGAGGTTAGAAAACAGGAATAAGAAAGAGTTCTTTACAAATTCATTCGCGACTGACAAGGGGAGTACCAGGTAGTCGGAATCCGGATTTTCCTGAAACTTGCAGTATTTGAAGATGACATATCCAAGTGTAATTTAGCAAAGCAGTAGCGCGCGCTTCTCAAGATTTCCCGAGAAAATGGCAATTGAAAATTCGGTTTACGGGTTCATAAGGAGTTCGCGTTAACCTATGAACATGAAGCGSAGTGGCCGAGGGCGCTGCGGCGTTCGAGTCTTGCTGTCGACATTTTTTTAAAATCTTTTTTTTCTATTTTAATCCTAAAATTTACGAAATCTGCCATTAAACAATTATTTTTTAAATAGAAAATGCATGTTTTTTATTTGTGGGTATTGAAAAAAATCGAACATAAAAATAATACAGTGTTATATTTACTTTGTTATTGCTCACTCTTTATTAATAAAAAAAAAATTACGTGTTAGTATGACACGACCCAGAATGATACTCATCGTAAAAGCATGGGAAACAATAATTTTTTCGGCATCTAGCACACACTATAAACGGAGCGTTTGTACAGGAGCACGCAGTTTTCAGGAGTTCTATCGGAAAACACACTTCATTAACATTCATAAAAATTTCTCTSRATAWYKCAGAKAAT